>OZ010800.1:275064865-275510816 GCA_963932465.1 Maratus speciosus
CACAGAGTAACAGACAGACATTTTCTAAAAACCCTCAAATTGTTCATAAATAATTTACATTTCTCAATGGACAAGTGTAATTAAGTTCTTGCTAAACAATCATTTTAGCAAATATATATAAAAGAAAAAACATAAAAGAAATGGGGAGGGAGTAATTGTGTTTAAAAAAAAAAAAATAAAAATTTCAAAACTAAACTAATAAAATTAAAGAACATTTTGGGTAAATAGTAGTAGTGTTTTTTATATTTACGTACGATACACAATTAGTTTAATGAAAGAATTCCACATTTTGTCTTGTCGCGTTCACAATTGTTTTTTTTCTTTTTTTCTTTTTTCACTGCAAGTGCGCGGCGCGGGAATAGCGATAAAGGCGCCAATCAGTAACCCGGCCTTGTTAGGCGTAGTTTCGTCGAACAATTTCACTGTTAAATGGCAGAAAGTTAGCTTGGCTTTTCGACTGGGCTCCAAATCGGGTGCCAATTGAGGAAGAATGCGTCAGCTCCTATTATAGGAGTCTTACCCAAGACTGGAGATGGGTTCCAGTGACGTCATAGGAGAAAACGAAACCTGCGCGTGAACCCTACCGCCTGTTCTACCTACCATGGTATTAACCACGGACTGGATCGTAGAGTATTAACGTAGTAACGATCGTAGAGTATTAACTGGATCGTAGAGTTTTAAAAGCTTATTAAGAGTTTTAAAATATTGCTTGGTCATCGCCGCATCCAGCGATGACCGGACGCCACGCCACTGATATTGGAATAGTTAGTATTAACGAAAGACAGATAATCACTGGAGGGGGATACTGTGGTTTGAAAGAAGCGAGGAATGGGTGGCGCTAAGGAAATGATTGAAAGTGGAGGATATTTCTTTAATAGTTTTGAATATTCGGTGTTTTTTTTTTTTTTTTTTTTTTTTTTTTTTTTTTTTTTTTGTGTGTATGTTTGAAGTCGCGGTCGGTAAAAAAAAGTTTCTTGGGGTGTGTGAGTTACATGAGAAGCCTAGGTATCGGTATTGGGATATATTCTTAGAGTCATAACTCCGATGTTGTTATTGAGATAATGAAAATATATCAATATTTGATGATATATTGATAAATAATCCAGCCCTACTGCCTATATTCAAAGATTCTCTACTCTGCAAAATTTCCTTAGCTCTAATAGATCTTGGGGTATAACTGTGTCCCCTGACAGATGCAGAGGGCCAAATACTAAAAAAAAAAAAATCCGTCCCGATCCTCTATGTCTTTGAATTCATTATTCTGTAAAATCTCCTCTACATGGATATTACAGATCCTAAGATACGTTTTTCACTCCTATGGAAGAAAAAGGGGGGGGGGGGGGAGAGGTCGATTGAAATAGACGGTACAAAGTAATTCATCCTGCAAAATGCACTGATAGATCATGGGATATAGTCCCCCCAGTCACAAGTGACAGCAGACTAAACCACAAAACAATTCTCGGTATATCTTGCTAGATTCTGCCATTCATGTTCCTCCATAAATTCTTGCGTAAAACCTTAACAGCTCCTACAATATGGTATTATACCATATCATATTATCATCATATTATTATATCCCATATTTGTCCAAATATAATCCACAATATAACCAAAGATATATCCTCTACTTTCAAAAAGTAATATTTGCCGTATGTAATATGATATATATTTGCAAATAAATAAAGCGAAAATTACTATTCAAAAATAACGTTAATTTAAAAAAAGCATATTGCTATCTAAATGTGCAACGGCTACACAGAAGATGTTACCGTTGTTTCATTCGCCTGTGCTCTCAAGTTTTCTTCTATATATCTATTTATAATGCAATAAGAAAAGAAGAGAAATCCTACTAATTATTTTTCCTTCAGAAAAATATTAAGCTTCCTTTTACAACAGACTAAACAATTTGATCATTCAACGAAAGTTATAACATATGTAAGTTTAGCAGACTTAAAAAAAGCTCTGTTTTAAATAAAATCTTTTATACCTAAAAGATATTGCTAAGATAAAAAAAAATAAGATTTTTCACAATTTTCTAAACTCCTTTTATTTATTCAGTAATCAAAAACACTACAAATTCATTACAGTACAAATTAGATCCTTTTTAAATATTTTTTAAAGTAAGAAAGTATATGATTATAGTCAATGATTAAAAAAAAAAAAAAAAAAAAAAAACGAGTCTTTGAATTTTGTTGTTTATACCCTGTTTTCAGAAAAAATGTAATTTTAAACAACGCAAAACCACTTACCTCAGAAGTGCTGTAAACTTTTGCAGCTTTAGATAGAATTGGATTAACAGCCTCGTCCTTCTTTTATAGCGAATATTTTCACGCCAAATCTTGATTTTCAGCCAACACCCATCCCAAGCAAATATGTACATGCTTGTCTTAGTTGGCGATTTATATCGAAAGTAATTATTTTTATAGCGAAAAGATGACAGCCAACGCAATGAATACTTTCCTGCAAAATTTGATGGGAGGGTAGGAGGAGCTATACCTGTAATTCTGAAACTACAGGAAACTTTTTTTTTTCACTGTATAAATTTATGTTGTTGTTTTTTTTTTTCTTTAATTCGTGGAATATTTTCATTTAGTATTTAAATTCAAGGAAATAGAGATTTGAATTCCATCCAAAATATACGTTCAATAGTTCTCAAATAAGTATAAAAAGATAACTTAATAAGAATTTTTTAGTGTTTTTATAGGCGTTAATAACTATATTAAGAATTCTATATTCGTTAACAGGTCTATTAAAAATCTAAAATATATATATATATTTAAATAACCTATTTCTAAGTTGAACGCTTGACACGGAAAACATATCAGTAAAATAAACTATTATCGCATTATTACGAAAAATATATTCAGGGTCTTTAATCTGACCCTGAATTTTCAGTGATAGTTCCGTGGACATATTCTACAGTCCGTTTTTTTCTAAAAGGCACATAAAGCAGGAACTTCCCCTTTAAAATTGAAGACGGACCTCAAAATGATTGTAAAATAAGGCCTCAAACTCCTTTTTTTTCTTTTAGGTTGCAATTTTATTTTTATTTTATTTACTTATTTATTTATTTATTTGAGGTAAAAGTTTATTTAAAGATAGCAAAAATCCAAACTACAGGAAATTTAATTAACTAGGAAATGTGAAATATCATCAATAGGCTGTTAACGCATTATAGTGACATTCATTTACGTGCCAGAAACCACTGAACTTAGAAAATTTAAACATACAGCAACTATATGTACTAGAAATATGTAAAGTCGTGGGGGAAAAAATAATAAACACCCCTTACTAATTCTGCAAAAAAATATCGTATAAGAAAGTTACTGGTACCACATGATTGGTAATAAAGTTTACTTTTAAAGGATGTTTATAAAATTTGCTTAGCGGGCATCTACATATTAAAACGAACCATAACTTTGTTTTTTTCAATAGCAATAAACAATTCTGACAGCATAAAGGAACTCTACACCCTTCAATTAGCCTAAAAACAAATTTTTATGCAATTCGTACGATAAGTTTCCGATAAATTAATTGTTTTAAAACGAGCATGTTTCAGGGGCTGTATCCCAATTGAAGTTCAGTACTCGACTGTTGACCGAAAGAGCACCTTCTTGATCAAGGCATCTTAAGCGACACTCAAGCAGTTATGGAAGACTACTAGATTACAGGATAGCAGAAGAAATTTCAAAATATCTAGTCACTTCTATCATAGACGGCCCCTTAAACCATCATTTTTCAGTTTTTTAAGCATCATTTGAAAACTACTTAGAAGAAAAATGTGAAATTTTGGATTTCCATAAAGCAGGACATAGTAAATCTAAATCCATCAAAAAAAATTGTAAGTTGTAATTCATAATTTTTTCGAATATTAATTTCATAATTCATAATTCATATCATAAAATTATAAAAATTGCAAATTCAACGTATTTATGTTTGGGTATTTTAGTATTATTGCTACACAAAAAATTAGCACATTAGGAGTATAATTTCAGAAGATGTTAATGAAAATATGAAAATGTAATTTAACATTAGAAGCACTAAATTTGGAATGTTTACAATTCAAAAACTTATCATTCAAATGACTTGAAATTTGGTGTATAGGCATAGTTTGAACCGAAGATTTAAAATATCTCGTTAAAATTGGGTATTGTCATTGAAAAAAAAGGAAGTTTGTGTTCGTTTTAATATGTAGATGGCCCCCCTAATCAAATTTTATATACATCATTTAAAAGTAGGCTTTATTTCCGTCGTTCATTACCAGTCACTTTCTTCTACGATAATTTGTTGAGAAGTTAGTAGGGGGTGTTTTCTTTTTTTTCCCCCCGACTGTACAAGTCTATAGTATCTATAATATACAAGTCTGTATAACACTGCCTATAGTATATAAAATCTGTTAAAGAAATTTATCTGAATTCACTTAAACCTTCTCGATAATAATATTTGTAGCGTGGTTGAATTTTCATATGTGTTGAAACTAGTAACTTTTCCTGACAGGAAAGAAGGCCCCAAAATGATACAAATACTGCACGCTTTTTGTGTCTTGACTTGAGGAGTTTTCATTTTTAGTTTTTCATTTTTTTTTTCAAACTTATGCAAATTTGAATGCAGAAAACAAACCACATAAAAAATTTAAACAAATTGATTTTAAGGGTATACCACTATAATCATTTCAAAATTTCAAATTTATTTTCTCTCTTAAAATGCTCTTTATGCAAACGAAAATCATATTTTACAAGTTAGAAATCGATATGGAAAGCGAAAAAGCAATTTTGGAACTGTAGAAGTTATGTGCTCAAAAGCGAGTAAACAGCAGCAAAAATTTGAAGCGCATTGTTTTCCATAAACAGCATTTTAAATACATTTCGTAAGAAACACTACCTGTTGCATTATACATATGTATCACTTTTTGATGGACACGATATCTTCCATAATTCTGCGCAAATCTCTTCCAAACTCATACATAAAATCAAGGGGCAGAAAATCTTAAGTTCGTCAATGAGCTAAATCGGATGAAGGGGGTAGAAATGGGGTGGGTTTTTGAGAAAACGGAAAAAAACGATAACTTCATAATTAACATATCAAATCAGATAACATATCGAATCAATTTAAAGTTATTATTTCCTCTAGGAAAAGGGCCAAGAATTTATGTATGACAGATTTTTGATATCATTAAATTGGCCTCAAGGGGCTAAATATGTAGGGTTTTAAAAAGGAAAAAATTCACAACTTCGTCTATTCACAACTTCGTCTATTCACAAGATATCAAATCCACTTAAATTTATTATAAATCTTCATAATATTATCTACAACTTTTATATTAACAAGTTTTTCATAGGACGAACCTTTACAGCAAATAAATAAATAAATAAATAAAATAAAGGGTGGGGGGGGGGGGTTGAAGAAGACAAAAAGACAAAAACTCATAACTTCGTCAATTCAAAAGATAGCAAATCCGCTTAAATTTATTATAAATAATCTTAATGTTATCTGAAACTTTTATATTGACAAGATTTTAAGAGGACCAACTCTTACAGCAAACAAAATTTAAAAAAAAGTGTGTGTGTATGTGGGGTGGGGGGTGGGGGGTTGCAGAAGAAAAAAAATCGCATCTCCTTTAATCCGCCACTAAGGCAATAAAAAAGTATCATTGGCGTGATGGAAATTTTTGACAATCCTCAGAGATTCTGTATATAGAGTTGCATTATAGAACGCACACGTGTTTCAATAAAAAGAACGTCAGAATTGAAAATATAGTGTGTGGTTCATTTAATGAAACAATCACCACACGATTTAAATTTATTATATAAATCTTCTTAATATTATCTATAACTTTTGTAGCAACAATTTTTCATAGGATGAACACTACTAATGGATGATATTGCTAAAAATATTCTGAAGGGATGACAGAAATAGAGGTAGAATAAAAAAAATTTCGAATTAGTATGATTTTGATAAAACGAACTCTTACAGAAATATGAAATTATTTCTTTTTTCAAAAGCGGCCAGATACAATTATTAAACTGGGTTTATCTCTAACCTTGATTTAGTTTTTGTTGGTGAAATTAGTACTTAACTTCGAAATCTACCTGTGCATGTGGGCTGAGCCGGCAGGGATTATTTATAATTGGTGGACACTCTACACATCTGCCAATTTTCAACCAATTTGAGCTTACTGAAAATTAATCGACGCATTATTATCCACTGAAATACGTAAAATATTTTTGACGCGTAGAATATTTTCGAAATATTGATATCTCGCTTGTCTGTGTAACTTTGTGCAACGTAATTTTGGGGCCCACCATGTCTGAATGGTCAAGGCATCACACCGCTAATCGCTTGCGAGTATAGGTGCGTAGTGGTTGAAAGTTCAAATCCCGCTGGTTCCGTTTCACACTCTTTGTGGAGCCCCCGGCTGTATTTCTCTGGTGTTGTAAATTTCCTTGTGTGTGCTATCTCGTCCCTGTATATATTGACGATAACTTATAAGCGGACGCTTGACGTCAAGCACACAGGTCAGATGTATGTTAAAAAAAATGGAGGAAATTTTTGGTTGAAGATTTACCAAATTTTATTATTTATATTATTAATTATATTATTTTAATTTGAATAGATGCCATTCCACTAGAGAATCATATTCATTAAATGTACAGTCGTGGAAAAAAAGTAAACACCCCTAATAATTCTGCAACTAATTATAATAGAAAAAACTTACAGGTACCAAACTATTAGAAACAAAGTCTACTTTCAAATGATGTATATAAAATTTGATTACGGGGCGATATACAAATAAAAAACAGATCATTTTTTTTTAATGGCAGAACCCAATCCTGACAATATATTTGAAACCTTCAGTTCAAACTATGCCTAGAAATGAAATTTCAAGTCATGTGGATGATAAGTTTTTGAATTATAAATCTTCAAAATTTAGAGCTTCTAATGTTAAATTAGAATTTTATATTTTTATTAATATCTCCTGAAATTGTAAACCTAATGTGATAATTGTTTTGTTTAATTATAATTCTAAAAAACTCGAACATAAATACATTATATTTGTAATTAAAAAAAAATTACAATATGAATTACGAAATTAACATTCCAAAAATATATGAATTTCAACCTAAAATGTTTTTGATAGATTTATGATGTTTATTATATCCTGCTTTATGCAAATTCTCAATTTAAAATTTTCTTTTCAAGTAGTTTTCGGATTATGAGCAAAAAACATCAAAATGACGGTTTAAGGGGCCGTCTATGATGTCCAGAAAAGCAAAATTCGAAAAAATATACATATTACTTATTTTAAGGAAACATTTAGCTGGTGAATAGTTGATATATATTAAGCGAGTGAAATGGTCATATTGGCAAGGACATAGTCATTGTGTAGCATTTCAACATTCGAGTAACTAATTTCAATTTGGATACAACCCCTAAAATAGGCTCATTTTAAAATATTTAATTTCTCGAAAACTAATCATGCAAATTTCATGAAAATTTGGATTTACGCTATTTGAAGGGTGTAGTATCTATTTATATGATCAGATTTGAGTATTGCTATTGAAAAACAAAAAACAAAGTTTAGGTACTTTTTGATATGTAGATGGCCCCTAAGAAAATTTCATATGCATCATTTAAAAGTAGACTTTATTTCAAATCGTTTGGTACCAATAACTTTCTTCTACTATAATTTGTTGTAGAGTTAGTAGGGGGGGGGGGGGGACCTTTTTTTCGCGACTGTATTCCGTATTACACTAGTTAAAACATTTTTTGTGGGTTACTTGTTACTTCTAGGTTACGTCTACGATGAGTTATCATGTCCACCACATGATTGTATTTTTTAATCGAAAAACTCCTCCTATCAGCTGTCAAGACGCGAATTTTCAATAAGCCAGCTAAAAAACATAGTTTTCTACTTTAATACATTCATAAAAATTTTGTGCAAATGGATATTTATAAATACCTCAGATTCCTTAAAGAAATTGCCCAAAATTATTTAAATGGACGTCGAAGGGGTGCCACCGCTTAAATTGATAATGTGTACATTAATACCAACTTTAACTTATTTAAGTTTTACATGCGTTTTTCTCAAAACTGTATTTTTGTTAAGTACGCACAGCCTGTGAAAATTCATTTGCAGGGTTTTCCATATTAAATAAAAAATTTCTTAAGTTTTTCATTTGCAGGCATTTATTTCATAGTTATGTAATTTCATACAGGTATGTTATGCTTATATGTAACTATATATATATATATATACCGACATTTTTGCCATTCAAACGATGCAAATTTTAGCTGCTATGATCGGAATGTGGTTTTGAGTTTTATTTTAATTGTGATTAAACGATGTAAATTTTAATTGCTGTGATTAGAATATGTTTCTGGGTTTTATTTTAATTGTGATTTAAACATATAGAGCTGCAACGATTGCGAAATATGTAAACCATTATTCTTTAATTGTAATATTCGCTTCATTTAATCGCAGAATTCTGATATTAAGTAAAGCTAAAATTACCGTTATGAGATTGTTATTTACATATTTTGGTATGATTGTACGCTTTAAATATCTAAACTTCTGGCCAGGGAAATATTCTGTACAAGTACGAACTTTCACCTGTCAAAAAGAATAGTAATTTCACTTTATTTCATAGCAGTTAAATAAGACTAAAATTGTCCTTTTTTACATATTATTATTCTATTCTTCGTCAGAAATTATCTGGATCATTATTGGCCAATATTGACCCAATATTTGAATGTTCAAAATCTCTCGGTAATCAAAAGTGGGGATAGCTAAAATGGATTAACTCTTTATTCGGATTGATTAGGATTTAAAACTGAAAGTTGACACTATGCGACTCCTATATGAACCCTTGTATCTCTCCTCTTAATGATTTTCTGGTTCGTACTAATTCGGGTATGAAGGAACAAACCAAAAGCAGTACCTCTTTGTTCCGCTTGACTGGGATTTAGAACTGAAAATTGACAGTATGCGACTCCTATATCATCCCTTTTGCCTCCCCCTCTTAATGATTTTCGAGTTCATTCTAATTCGGCTATGAAGGAACAAAGCCTGCTTTCATACTCTGGCTCTAAATTAAGTTACATAAAACAGCAGTTCTAAAACAGGGTTGCCAATTTGCGTTCCTTTTTTATTCCAAACTTCCGAATTCATACTGGAAATTACGAAAAAAGAATTTTTAATTCAAGCAGTCGCGAAATGTCTGTCATTAAATAAAGCAAAATTTATTCTTCGGAATTTTTGAATATAAAAGGAGGCAACCCTGTTTTTCAATTCCTACTATTAGTTCACACTCTCCTTATATTTATATATCTTGTTCAAATTTTCAGTCGTTAATAAAATACTTATTATTCATCCTATCAATTTGAAAAAAAAAAAAAAAAATTAAACTTGTACTGGATGACAATTGATGTTAATACAGTTTTTTCAAATATTAATTCATTAATTAAATTTTAATTAATTAATTTTAGTTTTATATGGGAGACAAAATGGCGGCCATTGGTTATTGAACAGCATTTAATGCATCTTCTTATCTATAAGGGGGGTTACCATAGAAGGGGGACCCTGTTCTGTCGCCAAATACCACCAAGTTTGTCACCAACTTGGCGATATATCGCCAAATTTGGCGACCAAAATGAGTCGCCAACTTGGCGATATCTCTAATATTTCGCCAAATTCCCATAGACTTCCATTGTGAACCAATAGGGTTTACTTGCTTATAAAAAACAACAAATTGAGATATTTTAATGCAACAAAAACTAATATTAGCTTAAGGGATTATATTAAATTGTTCTTTGATGACCTAAGTAGGAACTGACTTTAAAAACAAAATTTTTATATTACTTGTTGAATATAAAATCAATTTATTTTCAATAGAAATCTCTCTTGTTAACACCTCTATTCGAACGAGGAAAAATCACCAGACGATCATTAAGAAAACTATTAATTTCCATTTTTGACTACTTTACTTCACATAAATTGAAATAACATGTGGTGCTTGTTTTCAGCTTTTCTTTCTTTAACACGCTAGACAGCTGTTTAACAGTAGGAAACAAATAGTAAATGGGGAATATATATACATATATTCTGAACTATTTTAACTTTGTGAAATTTAATGTTATCTTGCGTATGAAAAATATAATTAAATTTTATTTTGTTTTTACAAAAGCATTTCCCCTTCTGTTCTAATTCATGTAATCTTTATCACGACCAAGATTTCTTATAACTCAGCCAAGGCTCATTCTTAATTTTTGATTAAAAATATCTTAATTACATATTAATTTATAATGTATTTTCTTTTCTTAAGATTTTAAAAATGTCTTTTTTTTTCTCCTTTTACTTTATTTAGTATTAAAAAAACAAAATTCTTCAAATATTTTTTGAATTAACAAAGCATATATGCATAGTAGAATAAGACTTAAGATGAAAGAGCAAAGCAAAAGAGAAACAAGAACGAAAAATCATGAGTACAGCATAGATTTTGAAACACTTTCCAACACATTCACAATACTATAACAAAACTTCACCTTACTAAAGTAAAAGATGATGTCTAAATGAACAATTCGGAAAACGCAAAATCATAAAGTATTTGAAAACGCAGTTTCTGCTATTGCCATGAATAGTCAAGAAAATATACGATTTTTTTCTGCAGCCCTGTATATGATTTATGGATATGTATGTATAATACATAGTATGCCAAAAGTTAGTTCACTTAAATGCGTAGAACAGTTCAAATTTTCCTTTCAGGAATTTCCGTCAATAAATGTATCTTCTTGAGAACTTTTGTGATTTTTTGGGCCCTGTATGTGATCTACAGAATTCATAAACACCAAGTAATAGTTAAATATTAGTTAAATTTAAAAACACATTCTACAACTGAAAACGCACTTGCAACAATTATTGTTCGTAGGTTTCATAGTTCAATTATTGTTCATTTTCTTCTGTAGCCAAATTCTTTCGTGTGTCCCTGTAAAAGAAAGAAAAGTCTATGCACACCCTATTCTGTAATAAGAACCTTATAGTAAACCTCAGTGACATATATCAATTTCAATATGTTTAAAATAGTGTAAGATCATTAAAATACAACGCAAACGATTTGGCACCATAGACTGTATTGTATTGGAATTCTTTTGAATGTCCCTGATGAACCGTAAAGACTGCACACTTCATTTTCAATACCGAACATGCCATAATAAACCACAATTGTATAGGTAACAGGTTCCAATAACATGTTATTTTTATAACATATAACTAATCGCTGTGTATGCGGTCAACGGATGTTTTAATTAGAAGGGCTTTTAAACAAAATGTTTGGAATAATTTTTTGACATAATTATAAATGCTGTTTTCTATTGAGATGAATCAAAATTAGTTTGTGATTAAAAACTTAATTTTTGCAAGACAAAAACTTACCTGGTTATGATACTTTGAATTTCATGCGTTTTTTAGCGTTTTCTGACACTAAAAACGTGTTTTTCCATTTATGGTGATTAAAACATTGAAAATTCATAAAATTCTAAGTATCATAACTAAGTAAGTTTTGACCATAAAAGAATACATTTTTGCGGTTTTACTTGTTAGAACATGGAAAAACGTTTTCTAAATAAAACTTAAAGGACAGAGGCATTGTATAAAATTTGTAATTTTTTATCTATTCCAAAAGTAATTATTGTAATATAAATCGATTTTTATGTGATGCAGAACAAAATGTGAAACATTTTTGCAATTGGAACTATACCTTTAAAACTAACCGTTTAGAAATTAGTTATTGGTAAATGATAAGAGATACCCTGTATAATAATTAACACAGTTTTAACAACACGATTTCTAATCCCTCCCCCCCCCCCAAAAAAAAAAAAGAATCATGCATACAGCATAGATTATGAAGCACTTTCCTACACATTCAGAATACCATAACAAAACACCACAATTGACAAAGGTGGAAGATGACGCCTTAATGAACAATTTGGAAAACGCATAATGCATTTGAAAACACGATTTCTGCCATTACCATGAAGAGTCGTTAAAATATACGATTTTTTTGCAGCCCTGTATAGGACCTACAGATATGTATACATACTATATAGTATGCAAAAAGTTAGTTCAGTTAAACGCATAATACATTTTAAAATTTCCGCTCAGTAATTTCAACCAATAAACGAATGTTGTTGAGAACTATCGTTCGACCTTGTATATGATCTGGAATCTATACAAACCAAGTAATATTTGAAACATAGTTAAATTTAAAAACGCATACCACAATTTAAAGCGCGCCTCCATCAATTATTGTTCGTGGCTTCAAAAGTTCAATTATTGCTCATTTTCTTCTATATCCAAATACTTTTGTGTGTTCCTGTAAATAAACGACAAGTTCTATGCGCACCCTATTCTATAGTAAAAACCTTGTAGTACACCTCAGTGATTTATATCAATTTCAATATGTTTTAAATACTGTAATATCATTAAAATACATAGCAAGCGATTTTTCCCCATATGCCATAATGTAACGGAATTCTTTTGAATGGCCCTGTAAATGAACCAAATATGCTATACACACTTCCTTTACAATACCTAACATGTCATACTAAACTCAAATAAGATATATCCATTTCATGACAATCGGACTAATATTTACACGAATTAAAGCAAGGACAGACAAACGGACAAATAATCTGAATTCATAAACACTTTTCAACTACGTTGGAAAGTATTAAAATATAGAAAATTGATCCCCGACTTCTTAGCAGCCATATCTATCAACGCATATTCAAAGCTAATTTCACAAGAACACAAAAATATTACTTATATACATTTAATCAAATGTAATACATCCAAACAAATTTCGTTCGTACAAATATGTTTTTCAAATTAATTACAACTGTACTAAAATTAAGTTTTCTCACAAATTATAAGAGGCTCTCTTCTTTCCTTTTTTTCAGCAAATTAAAACAGTGACAAAAACAATATAATAAAAAAACTTTGCCAAAAAACAAAATTTATAGTGCCGGACTCCCCTTCGCCCCCAACCTATTCCCTGAAAAAAAAAAATAACTCCATGAGTTCGTAGTAAAAACCCTTTAAATATTCAAATAAACCGCCCACACAAAACGCTCCATTCTTTCCGAAAACATGAAGAGTAAATAAACACTCTTAATCAAATGTCATTTCACTTGGACAAAATTATCCATTCAGATAAATTTATCCTCTAGCGTACTTTTTAACACTTTCCAACAAAGTTGAAAAGTGTTTATGCATTCGGTTTGTCTGTCCGTCTGTCCGTCTGTACGCGCTCTAACTCCCGTAAATATACTCGGATCGTTCTGAAATTTTTGGATGTTAGTGACATCTATCATAGCACGAACGCTATTGCAAATGAAGTTTGTAGCATGTTTAGTTCATTTACAGGGGCAGCCAAAAGTTTTCCGTTACATTACGGCCTATGGGAAAAAATCGTTTAAAATAATTTTTAATGATGTTACATGCTTTCAAACATAATAAATTTGATATGCAGTTATCAAGTGCACTAAAATATGCATTCCGTAGAATATGCGCTGCAAAGAATAAATATTATTCATTTACAGGGCCACACAAAAGAATTCCGTTACATAATGATATACGAGTGGAGGGAGTTTTTTCCGGCGAATTTTAATTATGTTAAATTATTTCATGTATAATGGAATTAATATACGTCGCTGAGGTTTACTATAACTTATTTCATGTATAATACGAAGCGCATAGCATTTACAGGGACACACAAAATATTTCAGATACCATATTGTATCCGAAGTATTGTACGGTAGCGATGATTCCTGGAAATGCATTTTTAATTATGTTATGCGCTTTTATGTTTCACTATATTTATGCAATATATATGATGTGTATAAAGGCTGTAATTCGTATACAGGGCTACACAAAAGAATTCGTAATGGTTACTGGGTATGATTGTAAATTGCTTAAAGGTGGTTTTTAAATGAGCTAATCATTTTTACGCTGAACTGCATTTTGTTTACTAAGAAATGTTTGTAGATAAAATTATAAAACATAGATAAAATTATATACAGGGTCACGCAAAGAATTGAATACATGGCCGTCTATAAATGATAATTTCTGAAAATGTCATTCCAGTAGTTTTAAGAGTTTTTTACTTTGAATTAAACTTTAGCTAAATAGTGGCGTCTAATAAAGGTACTAGGTTAACTACAGGGTTGTACAAAAGTATACAAGTATGTTTCCATCTATTAGTATAAATTGCTGAAAGAGGGTCAACCTGTTATTCGTTTTCTTGCTAAACTAAATTTCCCCATTATATAGCATATATATCAACCTACAGATCAAATACAGAGCTGTTCAAAAGAATTGGAATACATTTGATATGGATGGTAACTGCTGAAATCAGTTTTTCAAATGTTCTATGCGTTTTCTAAAATGTTTACTTAGTTCTTTTATATTACATTATTTCCCTAAATAACGAAATTTTGTTAAAGCATACAGGAAGCGTTGGAAAGTGTTTCATAATCTATGCTTAACGCATGATTTTTCGTACTTGTTTAATTTAAAAGACTGTTGTACCAAATATTTCGAAATAAACAAATGTTATATTGACCGCAGAAAATTTTAACAGATAAGTAATTCGAAAAATGTTCTATTATCTCTCTTTATTTAAAAGCTTACCAAGCGATGAAATGATAATTTTATATGTTAAGAACTACATTTACTGATGGCGTGATTCAGAATGAATTAAGGAATTATCTGTGGTTGGTTTCCAACTGTTTCAGCTGCTTTCAGTTGAAATCAGTTGAAGTTTTTATCCAAAGAACTTGTCTCACGTCAATAACCAAAACATATAAAAATGTTGCAACACATACGTTACAGGTCCTATTAGGAATACCACCAATCTTAATAACACTGGAATATAAAAATCTAAAATACAATATTTTACACAATAAAAACTTATTACTTAAAGAACCCAAACCAATATGTAAAGATGATATAGAAAATAAAATCCTAAAATATGAAATAAATCCGGAAATTCATTTAAATAACTTAATAGTTACAGACAAAATTATCACAAAAACTAATCTTATTTCGATTTACACAGATGGTTCTAAGGTGGACTCTGGCACAGCATATGCAATGGTAGCCTACAATCATAACATTAAAATTTATGAAAAAACAGTCAAACTGAGAGCAGAAAATTCAATCTTTCAGGCGGAGCTGCACGCAATAATTTCGGCAATTAATTGGGCCATTAACTCCCCTTATACAAAATTCCAAATATTAAGTGACAGTCAATCTACTATTAAAGCCTTAGACAATTTATTTCCAACTAACCCTTCAATTTATTACATCCATAATTTAATTAAACAAAATCAAAATAAAATTTTTTACATTACTTGGATAAAAGGCCACATTGGCATAGCGGGTAATGAACTGGCGGATGAGCTGGCGAATGATGCCGCCCAGTACTGCGACCTACCAGTGGATCGAGGAGTTAAATTGCCTCGGTCCTATCTTATAAAATGTATTCGAACCCAATTACTGGACAGGTGGCAGTACAACTGGGATCACTCAGGGTGTGGCAGATATACGCACGGGCTGGTACCAAA
The DNA here is from genome assembly GCA_963932465.1 of Maratus speciosus. NCBI lineage: Eukaryota > Metazoa > Arthropoda > Arachnida > Araneae > Salticidae > Maratus > Maratus speciosus. Next base: position 275,080,487 of record OZ010800.1, read on the forward strand.
AGTTCAGAACCAAATAATTTCAAAAGATAAAGTATCTATTTACTTTTTAACAGGCCGCGGCAGCTTCCCGTCTTTCCTTTATAATATCGGCAAAAAAGATGACGACCTTTGTAAATGTGGTGGTCGAGGAGACCCGATGCATTACATTTTCGGCAACTGCAAATTCATGAAGTTTAAATTTCAGAGAACAGAAACGACAATCCTTCAGGACATCCTAAAAATAATTAATGACCCGGCACAACTTAAAAAACTATATGCTAACTACGATATTCTCAATAGCCATTATTCTTTTATTCAATATAAATACATTCAATAATTACCTCTTCTGATTGCCTGTGGTGGGCATGTCATGGGTCCACGTGGTGTATGGAAGGGTGTTTTTGAGATTGTTTTATTTTTAAGAACTTAAATACCACTAGAAATATTGTAAATATGTATAAATATTTTTGTTTAAAAGGGTGAAAAAAGGGGAAAAAAATATTTCTTATCAAATGAAAAGATGAATGTAAATACTTAAAATTTTTTCAAATAGTACGTAAATTCCAAAACATATAAATCATAATCGTAATATATTTCTAGGCTCGCCCTGAAACAATAGGGTAGCCAATTGTGATTGGTAAAGAATCGCCATCTTAAATAATCATAAATTTTTACAGGCGGTCCGGGGACACGGCACTTGCCTCTTGTGCTCTCTTCGGCGTGTCAGGCGGGTCGTTCTGCACTGCAAATAGAAGCGTCTTAAATTTAGACACATATGTGACTGAAAAAGAATTTTAGACACTTAAGTGTCTTAATCTGAAAATTAAGACACTATAGATGTCTTAATTTAAGATACATAAGCGTCTTACTATGACCATGGTGTAAACGAACTGAGAATAATGTCTAAAATATCCGCAAACGTCTTATTTTAAGACACTTCATTGCTTTAAACGTGTCTTAATTTTTGATTCTTCCGACGCAATAACCACCAGGGGGCACTAGCACTCCCAGTTGCGCATGCGTTTTAGATGTCTTCGTTCGAAGTGGTATACGTTGTAATTCAAACAAAGTTTGTTTTTATGTACGCGTGTATTTTAATTCGTTTTTTGCGAAATGTGAAGTACTGTGATTTTAATTCGTATTAACTTGGATTATGTATTTATTGAATACATACATCTGATGTGTGTGCTCGGCATCAAATGTCTCTTAGAAGCTGTCGTCGATACAAGGGCGGGATAGACACAGAACAGAAGTAGGCGCCGGTTGAAGATTACACCCGGAAATTCTACAAAGCGTGTGCAATGGGCTTAGTGTTAACTCGTATCAATTTATATCAATAATATTGTGTTATTCATCTTCGTCCTGTCGAAGCTGGCAAAAAAAAAAGAAACTTTTGTCTGGCGGGTCCTGTTTTTAGGATGAAACATCTCATCCTTTAAATATGGCTAGTCGGATGTATTATGGATTACCTTTTAAACTGATGAAAGTCTTTCTCCCTCACTGTGGTTGTGGTAGTTTTTAAAATTTCAAATCGAGCAATATTTCTTACCTCTTGCAGCAACTCAAGTAAGTTTCTTTATAGTAGTAAAATTAGTGTATTTTATGATTTTATTTATTGTACTAAACAAAATCCTGCATGAAATTTAATTAGTTTTGAATCTGTTCGCAAAAAACCCCACTAATTCTAGAAGTATATATTTTTAAACTTATGACGTTCTTTTTTATTACGAATTATATATTCAATGTCAGTTCTTAGTTTCAATGAATAATTTTTATCTCGCAGTAAATGACGGCCACAAGGAAGTAAAGATAAAAAAAAACTTTGAAAGATGACCTAATGCTTTCTTACTTCCTGGCATAAAACCGCAGATTAAAAAAAGATAAATAAAGTAAATGAGACTCGTCTATTATATGAAGCTGCCTGTAAAAATATACATATGTATTTGATTTGCAATCAACTCTAATACTGATTTTTTTATTATTTTTAATAAAAAAGTAATTTGAAATTTATAATGGGAAAAAGTAAAAACCTCTAACTAGATTTCGTATTTAAAATTGTGGTAACTTTATTTATATGCACTTATACGAAAAATACAAAAATGACAGATGTTACTGTATATATTTAAGACGAAAGAAGTTTGGAAATCATAAGTTATTTTTTCCTCATGTTTTTAATATAGAATATGTACTTATTTGTTTTTATTGATAGTTGAATAGCTTTTGTGAGTACCCTCTGATCTACATAAAAACTTGCCCATGTGGAAATATAAATTTTTTAAAAACATAATTTTTAAATAAGTATTTTCATTTTTGGGGGGGGAGGGGGGGATTTTGCATGAATTTTTGTAAAGCTGATATCTTAAATCTTGCACTGATTATAATGAAAGTTTTGAACTTTTAGAGTAGGACAAGTTTAAAAACGCAAATATATTTAACAAAATACCAAAGTCATTTTTTCCCCAATGTTATTAAAGTAGAATATTTATTTATTTATTTTCATTATTCATAGTTAAATGGCTGTTGTGATTATCAAGTGATGTATATGTAAAATTGCCTATGTGGCAATATATTTTTTTATATTTTCATTTTTTTTGGGGGGGGGGGGGGATTTTTGCAATTTTCGTACATCTGATATTTTAAATCTTTTTCCACATTCAACCGAGTGTAATAAATATTTTGAACTTTTAGAGTACGACAAGATTATAAAATATATATATATATATTTATCTATGTACCTTAAAAGCCCTTAATAGCGAACACTTCGGGAACGCGGAATTTGTCCGATAATTGGAGATGTCTACTTTTTTGAGGTAAAAATATACAAATATGTATGTCTGCTGATTAAAAAAGTATTCGTTAAATAGAGGTGTTCGCTATTCGAGAATGTTCATTAACCTCCACAACGGATACTCCCGAATATCGGACATCTCAATTTAGACAACTATAATGCAGGGTTGCGTTTTTTGCAAAAGTACTTCTTGATTAAAGGAAGGGCAAACTGGGAAGTGCCCCGTCCCCCTACGACTGTAGTGCCCCCAAATTTGATGTGCAATATTTGTAAAGCTTATATTTTAAATCTGTTTCGAAATTGTACTGATTATAATCAATATTTTGAACTTTTAAAGTAAAATAAGGTTAAAAACAAAATAAATTTAAAAAAATCTAATATTTAGATAAATATTTTTTGTTTTTTAATCTTGTTCTACTCCTGAAGTTCAAGATATTGATTATAATCAGTACAATGTCGTAAAAGATTTAAATTATCAACGTAACGAAAATTGTATACCAAAACTGAGAGCACCAAAAAAATCAGGTTGTATTGGGGGGGGGGGGGGGGGAGGGGCAGGACCACAGCCAAATATTTTTCCAGGATTCAACGTGGTCAAACATGGCTACGTATGATGCTTACAAAAAAAATGGATGCGATTCAGACGTTTGAAGTGTCTGAAATTCAGACGCAAAAAGTGTCTGAAAAAATTCAGACATTTTAAAATGTCTGAAAATTGAACACTCCATTTCAGACACTTAAGTGTCTGAATTTCAGACATTTTAATTTAGAGTGTGAAGTCTTCTTTCCCGGAGACTGGGGTTCTGGGCTTGTTTCCGCAGGTAGTAAAACTTTTCCCTGCCCTGGGCTTGGGGGTTACACCTAACCATAAGCCAAAAGCGGGTTCCCAGGGTGGGTGCTTACTTACTTACTTACCCGTTTTAAAAGCGCTAATCAATTAAAAAATTATAAATTGATTGATTTTATTTGAATGTAGCTAAACAATGTTTTGTTATTTTTGGAAATAGATTTTCTATTCAAAATCGAGAGTTACAAATTTTAAGAGATAAAATTATAAATAAATGTATTTTACTTAAATGTTGCAAAAAGGTACTTTTCATAAATTTAATGAATCTTAACTTCTGTTTCGCTGTATTTTTCTAAAGGGGGGGGGGGGGGGTGATCAATGCTTTTTTCATTTACATAACATAAATGAAATATATTGCAAAATTCAACGAAAATCACTCGTTGAAAATTAGAAGCAACCCCCCCCCCCCCCCAAAAAAAAAAGCACGAAAATATAATTTTAGTTGAAAAGAAATTGCTCAGCTAAATGAAGACAATATATATGATTCATGAGTACAAAACATGTCAAGCATGAGCTTTTTTCTTAGAAATTTTCAGATGCCTTCCTGATTTACTATTTGTGCCAGTGTTTCGTTTATGTTCTAATTTGCGCCATCAGAATCGGTGAAAGTATGTGATGATGCTGATGACCCAGCACCAGGCACCAAGCCAAAAAAGCGTTTAATTAGTGCTGCAAGTCATTACTATTCATGCATTAGGGATTGATGAAATGCAAAATAAATTTTTAGCACCACACACCTAACAGAGTTCCCATAACTTAGAGGGTGAAGATGGGCCAAACTAGAGGCGCACGTTTGAAAAGAAACGATCGAGGATGTTTTTTGTTAATATTGTTCTATTTTAAAGGCACGAAATTGAATTATTGATTGAGGCAAATGAATAAAGACGCTGCCATTTAAAACCATATGTTATTTAATTAACAGAGACTTTTCGGTAACATAATAATTCAGTATTAGGTTCCAGCATAGTAACAGGGTTTTTATCCTAATACGTTAAATAATACCCATCACTAACACACACACACACAGATATATATAAATATATGTACGTATATAGTCGTTTTGATCAATGAAACAATTTCTTATAAAGTTACGAAATTTAAATTTTTACTCAATACTCAGGTCCTATAAGTGATATTTAGTAAAAATTTACTATTACACTAACAAAAATGACAAAAAAAAAACTTCTATTTCTCTGACACCAAAATTAACCGAATTATGAAACTTTGAAATGCATGACATATGCCATTTTCTTCATCCGAACACAGATCAGTTGGGCCATGCTTCGAGGGATCGTACACAAAGTGTTTAAAGTAATAGAAGGATTTATTTCTCGTGCACGTTTATGCATTGAAGCCGAAGGGAGTCACTTCGAGCAAGTTTTAAAATAACTTTATTTTTTATTATTTAAGTTTTACAATCTATAACCCAATAGCATTTTAAGATATGTAACATTTTGTAAAGAATGCGCGTGTTGCTTTCATCATTTAATTTAACACAATTTCAGTTATTTTTGAACTTATATTTTTAACAAAAGTTCTATATTTTCCATTAATATGACAGAATGAAAGATTTCAAATTGATATTGTAATGTTAATTTTACTCTCATCTATTTTTTCTTTATATATCTGACGATTATTTATATTTCTAGAAAATTTGTAAATGACCTCTATTTCGCAGCAAAAAAGATGCTTCAACTTTAAGCAGCTATTACTCGGTCAGTTTTAATCGTAGAAGAATGGGATTTTTTTCTTTCTTTTTGTCTTACTTCTTAGTGTAATAGGATATTTTTACTAAATATATCTTACAGGAACGGGGGACTATATTAGAAATTTAAATTTCGTATTTTTTTAAAAGAAATCTTTTTATATAGACCCGACGCTTTTAAATTACTTCTTTACCTCAGTTAAAACATTTTTGTAATTGGAACTATATGTCTATGCCTGGCGGTTTAGGAATTAGCCATTGGACACCGTTGAGAGTGGACACCTTGTATTATAAGGACCGCATTCTGAGCAAGTGTAGCGGGTGCAAGCTGAAGACTATGGAAATTTCTTTGTCGACCTAAATTATTACTTGAATAATAAATAGTATTAGAATTTGTAATCTGTCTACATTAGTGGCATTCATTACTTTTTCGGAAAAGTATTCTCACTCCACTATTTAAGAAAAATAACATTAGTTTTGTCTAGTGAGAGAAATTCTGTGATTAATCTAGGCATTCTGAAGAACTGTAGAAGATATGCACAACCAGTAAAAAAGAGCGTATGTTTAGCTTTAGTTATCTGTGACTGAATGATTATTATTTTTTACTGGTAAATGCTTGCACAGGTTGCGAATTATTACCTTGCCATATTTTATAGATATAGGGGAGGGTAGTACACAGCGAGACGAAAATCATTATTACTTAACAAATGGAGACGATTTTTATTCTTTTGAAAAACTTTTTGCTACATCTTTAAGCTACACAAATGCGCTACACATTAATGTATAAATGGCTTTAAAAAAGTTAATTATAAAAGCACAGAAGCAGCATAACGGAGTATCGAAAATTGTCTCACTGTGTACCATAAGTAGTACACAGTGAGACAATGTATATATTTTCATAAATCATACATTTTTACACTCTATCAATAATTTTCTGCAGTTTATGATTTCTAATTAATATTTCTAGATTTTCAAAATATTAAAAATATGAGCCTCGGGTGGACAATGGCAGACCTTGGGCTACCTTCATGCAAAGTTTCAGCCTCTTACGTTTAGTAAATTTCCCTAGCCAACGCACGCCCACACACACAGAGAGAAAGAGAGAGAGAAACATTCTTTTATTAATAAATAACTTTTTTAACATCAGAACCACATAGTAGGTACACAATAAGACACGTCTCACTGTGTACCATAACTGTGTGTCTCACTGTGCACTTTCGTTACGATGTAACAAAATGGATGCCAAATCTGTTGTATCAAATTCATCGCATTAAAAAGTTTATGTCGTTTTGCTGAAATAGTCTATTACTAGATATAGCTGAGTTTGGTTAAGTAAATATGTGTCATATTGAAGGAAATAAACTCTAAAATAGGCGTTTATGTAACTTTAACCACTATAAAATAAGGAATTATTTGGCTGCTGTCTCACTGTGTAATCCCCTACCCTACATGTACAGTCGTGGAAAAAAAAAGTAAACACCCCCTACTAACTCCTCAAGAAATCATCGCAGAAGAAAGCTACTGGTACCGAACGATTGGAAATAAAGTCTACTTTTAAATGATGTATATAAAGTTTTCTTAGGGGGTCATCTACATATTAAAACGAATCCAAACTTCATTTTTTTCAATGGCAATACCCAATTTTAACGAGATATTTCAAATCTTCGGTTCAAACTATGTCTAGACACCAAATTTCAAGTCATTTGAATGATAAGTTTTTGAATTATAAACATTCAAAATTGAGTGCTTCTAATGTTAAATTACATTTTCATATTTGTATTTATATCTCCCGAAATTATGCTCCTAATGTGCTAATTTTTTTGTAGTAATAATACTAATATACCCAAACATAAATAAGCTGAATTTGCAATTTTTATAATTTTATGATATGAATTATGAATTATGAAATTAATATTCGAAAAAATTATGAATTGCAACCTACAATTTTTTTGATGGATTTAGACTTATTAAGTCCTGCTTTATGGAAATTCAAAAATTTCACATTTTTCTTCCAAGTAGTTTTCAAATTATGCTTAAAAAACGGCAAAATGATGGTTTAAGGGGCCGTCTATTATGGAAGTTAGTAGACATTTTGAAATTTATTCTCCTGTACTGTAATCTAACACGCTTCATTGACTCCTTGAGTGGCGCTTAAGGTGCCTTGATCAAGGAAGCGGCTCTCTCGGTTAATAATCCAGCACGGAACTTCAATTTGGATACAGCCCTTAAAATAGGCTCATTTTAAAATAATTAATTTTTCAGAAACTTATCGTACGAATTGCATAAAAATTCGTTTTTAGGCTAATTGAAGGGTGTAGAGTTCATTTATTCTGTCAGAATTGGGTACTGCTATTGAAAAAAACAAAGTTCTGGTTCGTTTTAATATGTAGATGCCCCCCTAAGCAAATTTTATATACATCATTTAAAAGTAGACTTTATTTCCAATCGTTCGGTACCAGTAACGTTCTTCTACGATAATTTGTTGAGGAGTTAGTAGGGGGTGTTTACTTTTTTTTTTTTCCACGACTGTACAATCATATATAGATAAATAAATAGGTATTGTACAAAATCAAAAAATAGCCGTAAAAGAGAAATTAAATATATTAGGCGCTGCTATCGAGTTTTCAAACGTAACAACTCTACTAAAATTCGTTACAAATCGGAAATGTTAACTAGAGTCGCTATAGATTTAATTAAAAGAATAGAATTAAAAAAATGGCACTAAAATGTTTTAATATTATTTTTATTGTATTTATTTAACACCTTTTAGCAGTTAATTTATATTATCTTTGGGTGATGTGATTTATCATATAAATACTGCTATATTTTAATAAGTCAACGAACTATTCTTAATTAATTATTACATTTTATCAAGAAAAATGATTTGCCTTATGCATTTGCAAAACAAAAAAGTCCTTCCGGCCAGTGCCGGGAGGAAGAGGTAGCTTTCATATTCCTTATTTTAAAAAAGCCAACTTATATCATTCAAACACACGAAGCTCAATATAGTGGAAACTGAATATAGGAGATTCAATACTAATTTTTATCAATATAATGAATGAGAATTTCGCGAAATTAGTCTGCTTTATAGCTTTATCCAAGCTGCTTTTCTTTAAAGTAACTCATATTTGGCTGCCAAATTCGGCGATTTCTTAAAGTGCCTACCATTTTAAGACAACATGGTGGATGAGGCTAACCAGTGAACTTGGTCGAGACCTTAGTAATTGCTGTTCACATGCTCACTCACATCGGAATCGGTTGATATATACGAGTGCTGTCGCATGCAGAAAATCAGATTTTTCAAAATGTCACCCTCAATAGAAATTGAAACTGCTATATCTGAGCCATTTTTTAAGGTAAAGACAAACAAAAAATGCTGCTGAATCCTTATATCAAGGTCAAATACTTAAGAAAGAAACCTTTTTCAATTTCTAATTTTTTTGCACCTTACTTTAAATATATATATATATATATATTTTTAGGTAGCTTTCTTTACAAAAAAGCTACCTATTGCAGCCGTTCGGAGGAAAGCGATTTCAAAAAATTTTGGTATATTTTCATCGATCATGACCCCCAGACCCCGAAACCACCCTCCGTTCAAAATTGATATATATATATATATATATATATCTGACCTATGTCACACTGTAACTCCCGTAATTATGAACCGATTTCGATGTAATTCGGTGTGTACATAGTACATACCAATGTCTCGACCGAGTTCGTTGGCCAGCTTCATCCGCCGTTTTGTTTCAAAATGGCGGCCATTTAAAATTTTTAAAAAAATTTAAAACTTGAAATGTGTTACCAAAAATTGAAAATGGAAAAATATTTTTTTCCTATGTATTTGACCTTTATACAAAGATTCCGGAGCAGTTTTTTTTTTCGTCTATATCTTAAAAAATGGCTGAGTTATAGCATTTTGAATTTCTAGCGTGGCTGACATTTTGAAACGTCCTGAATTTTGTCACGCGATAAAAGGCGTATTTATGAACCGATTTGGATGTAATTCGGTGTGTACATAGTACATACCAATCTCTCGACCGAGTTCGTTGGCCAGCTTCATCTGCCATTTTGTTTCAAAATGGCGGCCATTTAAAATTTTTTTAAAAATTTAAAGTTTGAAATGTGGTACCAAAAAATTGAAAATGGAAAAATATTTTTTTCTTATGTATTTGACCTTTATACAAAGATTTCGGAGCAGTTTTTGTTTCGTCTATATCTTAAAAAAATGGCTGAGTTATAGCATTTTGAATTTCTAGCTAGGCTGACATTTTGAAACGTCCTGAATTTTGTCACGCGATAAAAGATGTATTTATGAACCGATTTGGATGTAACTTCGTTTATACATAGTACATACGAATGTCTCGACCGGGTTCGTTGGCCAGCTTCACCCGCCATCTTGTTTAAACATGGCGGCAATTTAAATTTTTAAGAAAAATTTAAATTTGAAATGTGGTACCAAAAATTGAAAATTGAAAAAATATTTTCTTCTTATGTGTTTGACCTTGATAAAAAGATTCGGGGGCAATTTTTGTTTCGTCTATATCTTAAGAAATGGCTGAGTTATAGCATTTTGAATTTCTAGCGTGGCTGACATTTTGAAACGTCCTGATATTTCTCACGTAATAACAGGCGTATTTTTGAACCGACTTGGATGTTTCTTGGTGTGTACATAGTACATACAAATATCTCGACCGAATTCGTTGGCCAGCTTCATCCGCCATCTTGTTTCAAAATGGCGGCCATTTAAAAAAATTAAAAAATTAAAAAAATTTAAATGAGATACCAAAAAATTGGAAAATGAAAAAGATTTTTTTTGTATGTGTTTGACCTTAATACAAAGATTCCGGAACAGTTTTTCTTTCGTCTATATCTAAAAAGAAATGGCTGAGTAATAGCATTTTGAATTTCTCTTGTGGCTGACATTTTAAAACGACCTGATTTTTGTCACGCGATAACAGGCGTATTTATGAACCTATTTGGATGTAACTTGGTCTGTACATAGTACATACCAATGTCTCGACCGAGTTCGTTGGCCAGCTTCATTCGCCATCTTGTTTCAAAAGGGTTGCCATTTAAAAAAAATTAAATTTAAAATTCAAAATGAGGTATTAAAAAATTGGAAAATGAAAAAGATTTTTTTTTATGTGTTTGGCCTTGATACAAAGATTCCGGAGCAGTTTTTGTTTCTGAAAATTTGTTCTTTTGTTGATATCTTAAAAAATGGTTGATTTATAGCACTTTGAATTTCTAGCATGGCTAACATTTTGAAACGATCTTGTATTTGTCACGCGATAACACACGTATTCGCCTATTTCGATGTAAGAAGGCATGTGGATAGTATACATCAACACCTCGACCAAGTTCGCTGGCCAGATTCATCAGCCATCTTGTTTCAAAATGGCGGCCATTAAATAAAAAAATATATATATATTTAAAGTGAGGTGCAAAAAAATTAGAAATTGAAAAAGGTTTCTTTCTTAAGTATTTGATCTTGATATAAGGATTCAGGAGCATTTTTTGTTTGTCTTTACCTTAAAAAATGGCTCAGATATAGCAGTTTCAATTTCAATTGTGGGTGACAATTTGAAAAATCTGATATTTTGCATTCGACAGCAATCCTGTATATTAACCGATTCCGATGTGAGTGAGCATGTGCACAGCAATTACTAAGGTCTCGACTAAGGTCTAAGGTCTAAAATGACAGGCACTTTAAGAAATTGCCAAATTTGGCAGCCAAATATAAGTTACTTTAAAGAAAAGCAGCTTGGATAAAGTTGACTAATTTCGCGAAATTCTCATTCATTATATTGATAAAAATTAGTATTGAATCTCCTATATTCGGTTTCCACTAAATTGAGCTTCGTGTGTTTGCATGATATAAGTTGGCTTTTTTTAAATAAGGATTATGAAAGCTACCTCTTCCTCCCGGCACTGGCCGGAAGGACTTTTTTTTTAATGGCCGCCATTTTGAAACAAGATGGCTGATGAATCTGGCCAGCGAACTTGGTCGAGGTATTGATGTATAATAAACACATGCCTTCTTACATCGAAATAGGCAAATACGTGTGTTATCGCGTGATAAATACAGGATCGTTTCAAAATGTTAGCCATGCTAGAAATTCAAAGTGCTATAATTCAATCATTTTTTAAGATATAAACAAAAGAACAAATTTTCAGAAACAAAAACTGCTCCGGAATCTTTGTATCAAGGCCAAACACATAAAAAAAAATTTTCATTTTCCAATTTTTTAATACCTCGTTTTAAATTTTAAATTTAATTTTTTTTAAATGGCAACCCTTTTGAAACAAGATAGCGAATGAAGCTGGCCAATGAACTCGGTCGAGACATTAGTATGTACTATGTACAGACCAAGTTACATCCAAATCGGTTCATAAATACGCCTGTTATCGCATGACAAAAATCAGGTCGTTTTAAAATGTCAGCCAGAATAGAAATTCAAAATGCTATTACTCAGCCATTTTTTTAGATATAGACGAAACAAAAACTGTTCCGGAATCTTTGTATTAAGGTCAAACACATACGAAAAATATCTTTTTCATTTCCCAATTTTTTGGTATCTCATTTTAATTTTTTTATTTTTTAAATTTTTTTAAATGGCCGCCGTTTTGAAACAAGATTTCGGATGAAGCTGGCCAACGAACTCGGTCGAGATATTTGTATGTATTATGTGCACACCAAGGTACATCCAAATCGGTTCATAAATACGCCTGTTATTACGTGACAAATATCAGGACGTTTCAAAATGTCAGCCACGCTAGAAATTCAAAATGCTATAACTCAGCCATTTCTTAAGATACAGACGAAACGAAAACTGCTCTCGAATTTTTTTATCAAGGTCAAACACATAAGAAGAAAATATTTTTTCAATTTTCAATTTTTTGGTACCACATTTCAAATTTAAATTTTTCTTAAAAATTTAAATGGCCGCCATTTTTAAACAAGATGGCGGATGAAGCTGGCCAACGAACCCGGTCGAGACATTGGTATGTACTATGTATAAACTAAGTTAAATCCAAATCTGTTCATAAATACGCCTTTTATCGCGTGACAAAATTCAGGACGTTTCAAAATGTCAGTCACACTAGAAATTCAAAAGTCCTTCCGGCCAATGCCGGGAGGAAGAGGTAGCTTTCAAATTCCTTATTTTAAAAAAGCCAACTTATATTATTCAAACACACGAAGCTCAATTATTGGAAACCGAATATAGGAGATTCAATACTAATTTTTATCAATAGTAAATCATTATGAATGAGGATTTCGCGAAATTAGTCAGCTTTATAGAAGCTTTTTTTATTTAAAGTAACTTATATTTGGCTGAGATGTTGATGTATACTATCTACATGCCTTCTTACATGGAAATAGGCGAATACGTGTGTTATCGCGTGACAAATACAAGATCGTTTCAAAATGTTAGCCATACCAGAAATTCAAAGTGCTATAATTCAACCATTTTTTAAGATATAAACAATAGAACAAATTTTCAGAAACAAAAACTGCTCCGGAATCTTTGTATCAAGGCCAAACACATAAAAAAATCTTTTTCATTTTCCAATTTTTTAATACCTCATTTTAAATTTTAAATTTAATTTTTTTTAAATGGCAACCCTTTTGAAACAAGATAGCGAATGAAGCTGGCTAACGAACTCGGTCGAGACATTGGTTTGTACTATGTACAGACCAAGTAACAACCAAATCGGTTCATAAAAAGTCCTTCCGGCCAGTACCGGGAGGAAGAGGTAGCTTTCATAATCCTTATTTTGAAAAAGCCAACTTATATCATGCAAACACACGAAGCTCAATTTAGTGGAAACCGAATATAGGAGATTCAATACTAATTTTTATCAACATAATGAATGAGAATTTCGCGAAATTAGTCAGCTTTATCCAAGCTGCTTTTCTTTAAAGTAACTTATATTTGGCTGCCAAATTCGGCAATTTCTTAAAGTGCCTGTCATTTTAAGACAACATGGTGGATGAGGCTAAGCCGTGAACTTGGTCGAGACCTTAGTAATTGCTGTGCACATGCTCACTCACATCGGAATCGGTTAATATATATGAGTGCTGTCGCATGCAAAAAATCAGATTTTTCAAAATGTCACCCACAATAGAAATTGAAACTGCTATATCTGAGCCATTTTTTAAGGTAAAGACAAACAAAAAATGCTCCTGAATCCTTATATCAAGATCAAATACTTAAGAAAGAAACCTTTTTCAATTTCTAATGTTTTTGCACCCCACTTTAAATACATATATATTTTTTAATTTAATGGCCGCCATTTTGAAACAAGATGGCTGATGAATCTGGCCAGCGAACTTGGTCGAGGTGTTGATGTATACTATCCACATGCCTTCTTACATCGAAATAGGCGAATACGTGTGTTATCGCGTGACAAATACAAGATCGTTTCAAAATGTTAGCCATGCTAGAAATTCAAAGTGCTATAAATCAACCATTTTTTAAGATATCAACAAAAGAACAAATTTTCAGAAACAAAAACTGCTCCGGAATCTTTGTATCAAGGCCAAACACATAAAAAAAAAATCTTCTTCATTTTCCAATTTTTTAATACCTTATTTTGAATTTTAAATTTAATTTTTTTTTAAATGGCAACCCTTTTGAAACAAGATGGCGAATGAAGCTGGCCAACGAACTCGGTCGAGACATTGGTATGTACTATGTACAGACCAAGTTACATCCAAATAGGTTCATAAATACGCCTGTTATCGCGTGACAAAAATCAGGCCGTTTTAAAATGTCAGCCACAAGAGAAATTCAAAATGCTATTACTCAGCCATTTTTTTTTAGATATAGACGAAAGAAAAACTGTTCCGGAATCTTTGTATTAAGGTCAAACACATACAAAAAAATCTTTTTCATTTTCCAATTTTTTGGTATCTCATTTAAATTTTTTTTATTTTTTAATTTTTTTAAATGGCCGCCATTTTGAAACAAGATGGCGGATGAAGCTGGCCAACGAACTCGGTCGAGATATTTGTATGTACTATGTACACACCAAGGTACATCCAAGTCGGTTCATAAATACGCCTGTTATTACGTGAGAAATATCAGCACGTTCCAAAATGTCAGCCACACTAGAAATTCAAAATGCTATAACTCAGCCATTTCTTAAGATATAGACGAAACAAAAACTGCTCCCGAATCTTTTTATCAAGGTCAAACAAATAGGAAGAAAATATTTTTTCAATTTTCAATTTTTAGTACCACATTTCAAATTTAAATTTTTCTTAAAAATTTAAATGGCCGCCATTTTTAAACAAGATGGCGGGTGAGGCTGGCCAACGAACCCGGTCGAGACATTGGTATGTACTATGTATAAACGAAGTTACATCCAAATCGGATCATAAATACGCCTTTTATCGCGTGACAAAATTCAGGACGTTTCAAAATGTCAGCCACACTAGAAATTCAAAATGCTATAACTCAGCCATTTTTTAAGATATAGACGAAACAAAAACTGCTCCGAAATCTTTGTATAAAGGTCAAATACATAAGAAAAAAATATTTTTCCATTTTCAATTTTTTGGTACCACATTTCAAATTTTAAATTTTTAAAAAATTTTTAAATGGCCGCCATTTTGAAAAAAAATGGCGGATGAAGTTGGCCAACGAACTCGGTCGAGAGATTGGTATGTACTATGTACACACCGAATTACATCCAAATCGGTTCGTAAATACGCCTTTTATCGCGTGACAAAATTCAGGACATTTCAAAATGTCAGCCACGCTAGAAATTCAAAATGCTATAACTCAGCCATTTTTTAAGATATAGACGAAACAAAAACTGCTCCGGAATCTTTGTATAAAGGTCAAATACATAAGAAGAAAATATTTTTCCATTTTTAATTTTTTGGTACCACATTTCAAGTTTTAAATTTTTTTTTAAATTTTAAGTGGCCGCCATTTTGAAACAAAACGGCGGATGAAGCTGGCCAACGAACTCGGTCGAGACATTGGTATGTACTATGTACACACCAAATTACATCGAAATCGGTTCATAATTACGGGAGTTACAGTGTGACATAGGTCATCATACTTTATGGATTTTTATGGATGTCTGAAAATAATCCACATTCTATATATGTGCGTTTTAAGTAATGGGATTTTAAGTATTATTTAACCTTCTATATACTTCCACATGTTTGATATTTCCTGTTCATTTTATAAATATCTTATATATAATTCATTAAAAAAAATAATTTTTAGATAATTTTTAATAATTATTTATATTAATTATTACTGAATTTATTTTGTTTTATAGCATATAGATATATGCTATATATTATCAAGGTTCTAACATTATTTAAACTCTTAGTTTAGTTTAAATAATTTAGCTAATAGAACATATTGTATGCTTTTAAATTTTATTAACAATAGTTTTAAATACTTTGTGTGATTTATATTAGGTTTATAATTCTCTATATATAAGGATTTGTATGGTTTTGCTGTTTAAACAGTTATTTACATTCAAAAGCTTGCAAATTTTTATCTTGCGATAGATGTTTAATATAATTATTAATAGATGGCAGCACTAAAATTGTATCTTTCATATTGCTCTTATTTTTAATTTTTCTAGCTCCATTTTAGTTATATTTTATACACCAGGGTGTATTTTTAGCTAAATTTTGACGATATTGTTAAACTGTTATCTATTAATTTAATAGTGCATTTTAAATAATGTAATTAATTTCTATATATTTTATATTAGATTAAATTTGTTTTACAAGGTATTTCAAATATTATTTCAAAATGTATTAACTGCATCCTTTGGTATCATTTACTGTGATTTCTTAACTGTTTTATTCACCTTAATCTTTTTGATATACTGGAAGACATGTGCACATGGATTTTTGTAAAGTACTGAAATATTAATCGGTATGGTGTTTATTATTTCTATTTTATATCCTATAAATATTTAAATACGTTTTATTGTTTCTTCCATTTCATATTATTTGTTTCTATTCTGCTTTCATTTCTAATCAATTCACTTGATTTTAGTGGTTGTTCTATAATTCTCTATATATAAGGATTTGTTTGGTTTTGCTGTTTAAACAGTTATTTACATTCAAAAGCTTGCAAATTTTTATCTTGCGATAGATGTTTAATATAATTATTAATAGATGGCAGCACTAAAATTGTATCTTTCATATTGCTCATATTTTTAATTTTTCTAGCTCCATTTTAGTTATATTTTATACACCAGGGTGTATTTTTAGCTAAATTTTGACGATATTGTTAAACTGTTATCTATTAATTTAATAGTGCATTTTAAATAATGTAATTAATTTCTATATATTTTATATTAGATTAAATTGGTTTTACAAGGTATTTCAAATATTATTTCAAAATGTATTAACTGCATCCTTTGGTATCATTTACTGTGATTTCTTAACTGTTTTATTCACCTTAATCTTTTTGATATACTGGAAGACATGTGCACATGGATTTTTGTAAAATACTGAAATATTAATCGGTATGGTGTTTATTATTTCTATTTTCTATCCTATAAATATTTAAATACGTTTTATTGATTCTTCCATTTCATATTATTTGTTTCTATTCTGCTTTCATTTTTAATCAATTCACTTGATTTTAGTGGTTGTTCGGGCACAGGGGAAAATTAATTTTAGCTTTAGCTTATTTCTCCCACAGAAAACAACCATTTTGCTTATATCATTGAATTCTGTGCCCTCGATAACGTAATTCAATGTATAAGCTTTTCAATTTTTGTCGGTGTCCACTTTTTTCTTTTTTCTTCCATAATAATTCTTATAATATTTTTTTTTTTTTTTTTAATACTTACAGCTTTAGTTCATAATAATTGACGGTGGCAGGTTATGTTTAATTAATGGTAATATATTAGCATTCAAATTACTATGATGCATTTGCGCAAGTTATTATGAATGTATGCTTTTTACGATATTTTAAATATCTTTTCATTTTGAATGTCAACAATTCATTTTGATGTATTTTTTCCTTAAGGTATCTTATATATATTTTTATATATTCCCAGGTCGCTAAATTATTTAGCAATCTTTTAAATATTATACGCTTAGATCATTGCTGCAATTAGCGCACAATCTATGTGTATTATCAATAAGATTTCTACCATGTAGTTATCTGATACCTATTTTAGGATTCCATTAATTTTTTCATTCCTATCATTGCAACGATTTATTTAATGTTTTTTAATTTTCTAGCTATGATTTTATCTGAATTTTCTTGTAGTTAGTGTATGATATTGTCCTATATATTTTCTATTTGTGCTATAGCTTTACATAATTCTGTAGAGATAATCATTTTATATATACATTAATTTGGTAGCAATAATTATTTCTATTCAATGATTTAATGTTAATTTGCTTTAGTTTAAATTCATATTACTTTGATCTGAGTAGTTAGTGGGGTAAGCGTTTTGGTTGTCTTTGCATGGTTATAGTTGTTCTAGGATTTGGATGTTATGCGGATCTTTTTAGACTTATTTGTTATAAAATAGTCTAGTGGTTGCTTGATATTATTCATCTACGATATTTGGGTTGTTATCATAATTTGGTTTTGGATAATTTGAAGATTGTTTCTGCGTTCTGCTTCTATGATTGTAAATATTGTATATATATATTTTTTCATACTCAAGTTTTATTATTTAATCAAGGCTAATTTAATTAAATTATTAATTTTTTTATTAAAATTTCTTATTTTTATGGCAATTATTGCACTTTCCATACATAATTTTTATATGGCAGCTCTTAGTAAACATCTCGATACTGGCAAGATACACTTAGCATCTATGCAGTGTAGTGCCCGGTACAGGAATAATAATTGGGTTGTTCCTGGATCGTCATCCAGCGACCATTTATACTCTCCCCCTCGTCCTTTATTTTTTCGTAAGTGCTATGATTCTCGGTGCAAGACATGTCCATACGCTGCTCAGACACAAATTGTCTCAGATCCTAACTATTCAAGTTTTTGTAAAGCATTTAATGTTATTTATAGTATAAAGTGCAACTTATGTAATATGAAATATATTGGTGAAACATCAGGTCCAATTCATAAACGAATCAATCATCATCGATCAGACTCTAATAATAACAAAGCAAAAAATATACAATCTACAGCTGAAATTCAACATTTTCATAAACATCTATTTAAAAATACGACAATTGAAATCCTTCAAATTCTAAAAAATAAATCAGAACGTCTTTATATGGAATCATCATATATGAAAT
Organism: Maratus speciosus; assembly: GCA_963932465.1. Lineage (NCBI taxonomy): Eukaryota > Metazoa > Arthropoda > Arachnida > Araneae > Salticidae > Maratus > Maratus speciosus. The sequence continues at coordinate 275,099,079 of OZ010800.1, forward strand.
ATTATAACACAATATATCCTTATGGACTTAACAGTGAAGTATTTAACAGACCTGTCAAAGTCTTCACATCTATAAATAACAATATTGATTATTCTCCAATTTATCCTACTCTTAATCATAATTTAAATGCTAAAACAACACGTAATAAACGCGGAAAGGGTTCATCATCAGTTGTAGTTTCCAAAAAATCTATCACAAAACAAATTAATGATCTTCAACGAAATTACTTAGAGAATTATAACTGGTTGTTAATTCGTAAAAACATCTTTGCTATTAAAAAGAAACAGCTGGTACAACATTTAAATGTCTTTCTAAGTAAATCTTTCTCTAAACATTTCTCTGATATTTACTTTGACCTTATTATGAGTAGGGTTAATCTTTTAAATATTAATATACAAAAAAAACACAAAATTCAGAACATGAATACTCAAATGATAATTACTTTTTCAAATCACATTTTTAATAAAATTAATATCAATTCTATAATTAATGATATAAATTGTTTTTTTCCTATCAATAATCTTCATATATCAAAAACCTTTAAATATCCGAATACAATTGGGAGAAAATTTTTTAACTATAATACATTTTCAAAAAATACATCTGCTGCAAGTACTTTTCCGTGTAACTGCAAAGACCCCACTCTAAAAAAATACATAAACAATGATCATGGACATATAATCACTGGAAATCTTGATATTGTTCATGATTTTAAATTGAAACAACTAATGGGTTATGGTACTAAATATAGACTTCCATCTAAATTTAATGTTAAATCTATTATCAAACAGTTTACATATGATATTGATATTTTTATTTATAAAATTTCTATCTCTTATAATAAGCCTATTGAATATTTTAATCAATGGAAGATATTAGTAATTGAAAAATTAACTATGGTTTTAAAAAATAATATTGCTGATTTGGTTTCTATTAATACACAGCATTATTTCCAACAAATTACTAAATTACAAAAAAATTCGTTATTACATATGTAGACAAATCTCCTAACAATTATGCTATTATATGTAAATCATATTATCACCAACTACTTACAAATTCTAATTCTTCTAATAAGTCTTTTCAAAAAACTAATGAAAATGTTATTGTAAATAATCGTAAAATTCGAAGTTATTATAAACTTTTAAATATTTTATCTACTAATTTTAATTATCCATATTTAGTTCTTATTCCCAAATTTCATAAAACTCCTATTAAATTTAGGACTGTTACTATTGGTTGTAATACATATAATAATAAAGCCAATACACTTCTCTTAAAAATTCTTAATCAAATATATGAACTTACTACAAACAATGATAATACACATTGTATAAAAAATAGCTATCAACTTGTTAAGATTTTAAAAAATCTTCATTCTGTTTGTAATATAACGACATATGACTTCAAAGATCTTTTTAATAATATAGACCTATTAGATTTACATAAAATTATAAATGCATTATTTAAAAAGTATTATAAAAAACTGGAATTACCATCTTATATAGATATTGCATATTTTAAATCTTTAACTAACTTCATTATCTATAATAATTATATATTGCACGATAATACTTTATATTTACAGCATGTCGGTATACCACAAGGCGGTTGTACTTCCAGTTTACTCTCAGACTTATACTTATCTCATTATGAACGCAATTTTACTAATAATAATCTACATTTATATCGTTATATTGATGACATCATTTTAATTGAAACTGATCAATCTGCAATTACTCGATTTCCAGTTGATTATCCCACTAATTTGGAATTAACGGAAAACCTTTTATCTAACAATACAATTAACTTCTTAGATCTTAAAATTACAATACAAGACAATAAAACAATCACAGATTTGTATGACAAACGTAAAGAATTTAAATTCACAGTTAATACATTTACAAATTTTAAATCTTGTCTACATCATTCTGTATTTCGTAATATAATACTTAATCATTTATATAGAATAAAATGTTTATGTTCTTCTCCTCTAATTAACAATAATATTAAAAAACTAATTTATGATGCATTAAATCATGGTTTTCCAAAAAAATTCATATATTCATTAATATACAATTAGTACTTTTCTTACATGATCTATAAACACAAATTAACACATGCGTAAACAAAATTACAAAAAAAATTATAAAATAAAAAAATATCTATAAAAAATTAAAAATTGTAAAATAATATAAAAAAAATATTATAGGTTGGTTGGGTGGGTAGATGTTAGAGTACGGAGGAGGGTGGTGTTGTCTGGATAATACGCAATGGTTAATTATTTATTTAAAAAAAAAAAAAAAAAAAAAAAAAAAAAAAAAGCGGGGCTCTTGTATTATTACTATTTTTTTGTTATGTATTTTATGTGGATGTTGATTTGATATTTTATATGTAAGTTGGAGATTTTCATTAATATTATAATTAGCTTAATTATTCATTAATCTAATTTACAATTATTTGTTATTAAATTCTAATTTACTAAGGACAATATCATATTAATTACTAATAGTATGCCACTCTTAGTTTAATGTTTTTGAATGTCCCATATTCATACTTTATGGATTTTTATGGATGTCTGAAAATAATCCACATTCTATATATGTGCGTTTTAAGTAATGGGATTTTAAGTATTATTTAACCTTCTATATACTTCCACATGTTTGATATTTCCTGTTCATTTTATAAATATCTTATATATAATTCATTAAAAAATAATTTTTAGATAATTTTTAATAATTATTTATATTAATTATTACTGAATTTATTTTGTTTTATAGCATATAGATATATGCTATATATTATCAAGGTTCTAACATTATTTAAACTCTTAGTTTAGTTTAAATAATTTAGCTAATAGAACATATTGTATGCTTTTAAATTTTATTAACAATAGTTTTAAATACTTTGTGTGATTTATATTAGGTTTATAATTCTCTATATATAAGGATTTGTATGGTTTTGCTGTTTAAACAGTTATTTACATTCAAAAGCTTGCAAATTTTTATCTTGCGATAGATGTTTAATATAATTATTAATAGATGGCAGCACTAAAATTGTATCTTTCATATTGCTCTTATTTTTAATTTTTCTAGCTCCATTTTAGTTATATTTTATACACCAGGGTGTATTTTTAGCTAAATTTTGACGATATTGTTAAACTGTTATCTATTAATTTAATAGTGCATTTTAAATAATGTAATTAATTTCTATATATTTCATATTAGATTAAATTTGTTTTACAAGGTATTTCAAATATTATTTCAAAATGTATTAACTGCATCCTTTGGTATCATTTACTGTGATTTCTTAACTGTTTTATTCACCTTAATCTTTTTGATATACTGGAAGACATGTGCACATGGATTTTTGTAAAATACTGAAATATTAATCGGTATGGTGTTTATTATTTCTATTTTATATCCTATAAATATTTAAATACGTTTTATTGTTTCTTCCATTTCATATTATTTGTTTCTATTCTGCTTTCATTTCTAATCAATTCACTTGATTTTAGTGGTTGTTCTATAATTCTCTATATATAAGGATTTGTTTGGTTTTGCTGTTTAAACAGTTATTTACATTCAAAAGCTTGCAAATTTTTATCTTGCGATAGATGTTTAATATAATTATTAATAGATGGCAGCACTAAAATTGTATCTTTCATATTGCTCATATTTTTAATTTTTCTAGCTCCATTTTAGTTATATTTTATACACCAGGGTGTATTTTTAGCTAAATTTTGACGATATTGTTAAACTGTTATCTATTAATTTAATAGTGCATTTTAAATAATGTAATTAATTTCTATATATTTTATATTAGATTAAATTTGTTTTACAAGGTATTTCAAATATTATTTCAAAATGTATTAACTGCATCCTTTGGTATCATTTACTGTGATTTCTTAACTGTTTTATTCACCTTAATCTTTTTGATATACTGGAAGACATGTGCACATGGATTTTTGTAAAATACTGAAATATTAATCGGTATGGTGTTTATTATTTCTATTTTCTATCCTATAAATATTTAAATACGTTTTATTGATTCTTCCATTTCATATTATTTGTTTCTATTCTGCTTTCATTTTTAATCAATTCACTTGATTTTAGTGGTTGTTCGGGCACAGGGGAAAATTAATTTTAGCTTTAGCTTATTTCTCCCACAGAAAACAACCATTTTGCTTATATCATTGAATTCTGTGCCCTCGATAACGTAATTCAATGTATAAGCTTTTCAATTTTTGTCGGTGTCCACTTTTTTCTTTTTTCTTCCATAATAATTCTTATAATATTTTTTTTTTTTTTAATACTTACAGCTTTAATTCATAATAATTGACGGTGGCAGGTTATGTTTAATTAATGGTAATATATATATATATATATATATATATATATATATATATATATCAATTTTGAACAGAGGGTGGTTTCGGGGTCTGGGGGTCATGATCGATGAAAATATACCAAAATTTTTCAAATCGCTTTCCTCCGAACGGCTGCAATAGGTAGCTTTTTTGTAAAGAAAGCTACCTAAAATGCTGCAACTCAGCCATTTTTTAAGATATAGACGAAACAAAAACTGCTCCGAAATCTTTGTATACAGGTCAAATACATAAGAAAAAATATTTTTCCATTTTCAATTTTTTGGTACCACATTTCAAATTTTAATTTTTTTTTAAATTTTAAATGGCCGCCATTTTGAAACAAAATGGCGGATGAAGCTGGCCAACGAACTCGGTCGAGACATTGGTATGTACTATGCACACACCGAATTGCATCGAAATCGGTTCATAAATACGCCTTTTATCGCGTGACAAAGTTCAGGACGTTTCAAAATGTCAGCCACGCTAGAAATATACATAAGAAAAAAATATTTTTCCATTTTTAATTTTTTGGTACCACATTTAAAATTTTAAATTTTTTAAAAAATTTTAAATGGCCGCCATTTTGAAACAAAACGGCGGATGAAGCTGTCCAACGAACTCGGTCGAGACATTTGTATGTACTATGTACACACCGAATTACATCGAAATCGGTTCATAATTACGAGAGTGTGACATAGGTCAGATATATATATATATATCAATTTTGAACGGAGGGTGGTTTCGGGGTCTGGGAATCATGATCGATGAAAATATACCAAAATTTTTTGAAATCTCTTTCCTCCGAACGGCTGCAATAGGTAGCTTTTTGTAATGAAAGCTACCTAAAAATCCAAGAATAGTCAATCTTTGACTACATAAAACTCTGCTTTTCACTTTTCAAGGTAGTGTAACGGAGCCGATGTCGTAAGGTGGTGTGGTAGCGGCAACTTCAACGACCTGGTCTTATCAATATCGAAAAAATATTTTATTGTATCACAAACAATTAAATACGGATTTCTTGATTAAATAATTCATAATTACAACATTTTTCATATATGGGTTCGAGTACAGCTAACAATAAAGTATTTGTAGAATCAAGTCCAGTTCTCTAATGGTTTTCAGGGTTTTCAGATTGTTTTCAGGGAGAATGTCTCTAATACATTCAATGTCCACACTTTTCGAAGGTAGAGTTCGAGATACTCGACAGGAATGTCGCAATTTTTATAGATGTTTAACCGAGGTTTAGGAACCTCCGATATTCAACTCCGTGATGGAGATATCTTAACAGCTACACCTGGCTTTCGCTTTTCTGTGCTTCCCGAAGCAGTCGGCCCGAAGCTGTCGGCCCGTATGTCCCGAAGCTGTCGGCCCGTGAGAGATTTCCACTCTGCACGGCCAGAAACACCTTGAAGTCTCAACTTCAACAGAAGAGAGAAATAATAATCTCTCGAGAATGCTCCTGCATCCTCTTTTATAAGTTTCGTTTTCCATCTAGGACCAAAGCCACTCTCATTAGCCACTCACCATCCGTGTCCCATGATCTTATAGACCAGCCCTTTCTCTATAGGCTTCAGTCAGGAACCTTAGCGTCCTGTTTAAAATCTGGTTTCACTTTCTACTTTCCCACGGGAACGAGACCCTCGTGAACATCAAAAGAATATTTCTCTCGCTAGATAAAAGAGTTCCTTTCACCCTAGTGTCCTCTGCGAAGATTGATTGAAATTGAAGTATTTGTTTCATCTCTAGCGAGATTTTCTAGGACTCTGAAGAAATTTGGAGGCAAGCTGAAAATACATTAGCTTCCCTATGCTGGCTTTTGCCTTGTAAATTGAGAGTTTCAATGTGAGATATCGTCGAATTCTCACAGTAGGTAAAAGAAAATGTGCAAATTAATGGTGTACTCAAATCCAAACTGCTTACTTTCTGACTCACTATTAAATCCACTTTTGCTATCAAACGCATACAGTTGGCAGGTTCTCGTATTCAGAAACTACTATATATAGTGCCGTACAGGTCATTTTTTTTTTTGTTTTTTTGTTTTATAAAGGCAGAATATATTTCAAAAAATGCTGTCAAAATGGGCATTTTGAACCGAATTTCCCGAAGCGATAGTGCTGGATACGAAAAAAAATGATCGTACTGAGAAAATAATTGTATATAAATCAAGTTCTAATGAATTGAAAGAAAAATAGAAACACAGGTCGCTTTATAAATCTCCTCAAAAATCACGTCAGCAAGTTTCATGTTTTTACTTTTAAAAATGAGTCTGAAAATGTGTCAGAAAATTTCGAGTTGTCGAGCTTGGGAAATATTTTTTTTAATACCTCATTAAGGCATTTGTATAGAGTGATGGCCACGATTTTTAAGCCACCAGATGGCGTTAAATCCAACCATTAGCTGTAAAATCCCATTTACATAACCTCGCCGCCTTTGAAACTAATGCCTTCCTTTCTTATTAGTTGACCAATGACTGTTTATCGGAAATTCTAATGAGTTTAAACCATTTGATAAATGCTCCCTTTTCTTGGCATTAACTCTTTTTTTTTTTTTTTTTTTTTTTTTTTTTTTTTGGCGACTGAAAGAGAAAAAAAAGAAAAGGAGGATATTATAAATGTTTATTTTAAAATCTCCAAACTGAATATAATAAAAATACGATTGGAATATTTATTGCTTTTTCAAAATAAATCGATTTTTGCATTGCCTGCGAAAAAAGGAATAAAAGAAATAATACAAATTTAGTTTCAACACTCATTAAATCTAAATATATTTCTTTATTTCTTCTCTCTATGTAAAGAAAAATATACGGCATTACTAAAGACAAAAATAATGCCTGGCCTCTTCCTTATAGTATCGAAACAACTTCTTGACACTTTCACAAAAACATTTTTATTTATAATTTTACAAATGTTGCATGTATTATTATTCATATACTAAGAAATAGAATAGCTCTTCTCTTTTTTTCAGACTAAATATATAAATATATATATGTATATATATGTGTGTGTGTGTTTGTGTGTGTGGGTTTCTGAAAAATGTTGCCATTTTTTGCGTTTTTTCAGTGTTTCGAGAATAAAGCAGTTTTTTAATTTCTTCAGCTATGAAAATGGATGGAATACATGAAATTTTTTATGAATTTTTCAGTATTCAGTTTATCACCATTATCATTATAACTATTCAAAATCATTAATCTTCGTTATTCGAAAAAAGCTCACATTTTTGTATGAAAAGCATTTTATTCACACTGTTACAGCTAGATTATAAAACACATGAAAAATTCAGTAAATGCTATTTACTTTGCATGGGCTTTTTTTTTTGTCCTCCCCCCCCCCCCCCCCCCCTTCACGTACCAGCTGGGTACCTCCATAGAAATTAAAAGAATTTTTCTGTGCAATTGGTAAATTTAACAAGAAAGAAAAAAAAGGATTTTTTTATAAAATCACAATTTGAATTTACTATATTTTTAGACTTTTCAAATGATTTTCGGTGATTTTTTGACATTTGTAAAAGGAATACGGTTTCAATCTTTTACCCTAGTAATTTTGTACCACAAAATTTTTGAAATTTCAGTGATTTTTGTCGTTTTTTTCGCGTTTCGCAGCTGTTTATTTAGGTTCATGAAAAATTCTTTGTGGGAATGATATCCAGTGTAGTAAACTTCGTCCTCCGCAATTTTTTAATTTTTAACACTTTCCAACAAACTTGAAAAATGTTCATAAAATTGTTTTTTTTTTTTTTTAATTGTCTTCCGTTTGTCTGCCTGTCCGGCTTCTAACTCGCATAAATATAGTAGGGTTGTCGTGAAATTGATATATGTTATTGAGACTTACTATGGCATGAGCGGTATTGAAAGTGAAGTGTGTAGCATTTATAGTTCCGGTGCAGGGAGATTTAAAAGAATTCCATTACATTACGGCTTATAGCGAAAAATCATTTGTGGTGTTTTTTAATGAAGTTTCACTATTCCAAACACTTTGAAATTTATATCGCAGAAGCGCACTATAGAACATGGTATTCATAGCATTCAACGTTCGTTTACATGAATACCCAAAATAATTCCTGCGTATAAACAATGATATATTCCGATGATTAACACCATATTCTATAGTAATCATCTTGCATAGTGCACCTCGAATCCTCAGATATATATATATATATATATATTACAGTAGAACTCTACAAGTAGAAATTACAGTAGAACTCTGCTTCAATATGACAAGAAAAATTTTTAACAGGTATTTTGTAAGAGAAATTTTCAACTTATTTAAGATTAAAAGAAAAAAAATGCGAAAATATACCAGTAGAAGTTTACCTCTGCGTTGTCTTGCACAATTTGAACATTTCAAGGGAGATAAATAAAAGATGTAAATTGCGGTAAAATGTCCCCAAACCAACGGGGCTACTTTCGAATTTATTTTTTTATTCGTTTTTGTTAGGAAATGCTCGAAGTTGGCAGGTACTGTTAACCCTATCACTATGTCCTGGGATTCACGCGGACCCCAAGCATTTTCAACAAGTTGTCAAGAATATGTTAAAATTAATGTAAATTTAATATTTTGGGTATAAATAATAAAATTTATTATGAAAACATCAGAATAAACGTTAATTATTTTCAACCTAACTAAATAAATGGAAAAATAATTTATAAGATATTTAAACCATATTAAACATGTGCATTATAGTATGGGGTCCGAGAGGACCCCAGGTCACAGTAGGCCATGTTTCGATAGGACATAGTGATAGGGTTAATCAGAAACTGTGTAATAGAAAGACGTTTTCTATTTTTTTGGTAAACGCAAAAAATCTTTCCAAATATACTGTCATATTTGTCTTTTTGAACGGAATTTTCAGACGTGACCGCGAGAGAAAATTGATAAACCTGTCGACCCGTGAAAAAAATTGCTTATAACTCGATAAGTAATTTATTCTTCAAAAATTGGAAAACGCAATTTGATTCCAAATCACTTCAATTGTCAAGACTGCCAACTTTGTGACTTTACATTTTAAATTTTATTCAGAAAATGTGTTAGAAAGTTTTAGCAGGGAATTTGTGAACTGCCTTCACTAAAAAAGGGGGTTATACTGTTCAGATTTTGGATCACTAAGATTGCTCAAACGTATACGGGTATACGAAATGAAATATATAATTTTTTCTAGTAGTTTAATTCTTGTTGTTAAAATAATAAACTGTTTTTGAACTTCATATTTTAGTAAATTTTTATTTATGTTTATAAAATTAGATATTTCAGAATTAGAAAAAAAAATGCCTTGCAAAAGAAAATACAAGTTGGAAATTGCACGTCAAACGTGACAAATGAGGTGCGTTCGTACTATAACTAGTTTTATAAATATTTTTTGCACCGCATATTGTACTGAATGTATGTTTTAGGGCATTTCATAGGTGCAAATCCATTTCATTCTGTTCGAAAGGCTATAACATCATTGAAATAATTTTTTCCCATTCCTCGCAATGTAACGGAAAACTTTTGACTGTCCCTGTCATTAAACTATACATCCGATTTTCTTAAAATTTGGAATGACTCGACAAAATTTTGCCATAATTCTATATTTAAAATTTCAGACAATTCGATTTAGTAGTTTTTGCTCTGTTATATGCGGGCGAACAGACAGACAGACACAGTGTTGAATTCAGACACTTTCCTCCGGGAGGGATTTCTGTGGCTCCGGGGAGGACATCATAGTGTTCCGGGGGGGAAATTACACTTTTTGACCATTGAAAACACAAAATCTCAAATCTTCCGGGGGGACATGACATCTCATTGCTCCGGGGGAGGGAATGCCCCCCTCCGGGTCAACCCCTGAAATCAACACTGGACAGACAGACGGACCGAATGACGACTACAGGTGCTACGTATTTATATAATTACGAACGCACCTAAAAATAATAATAATGCGGAAAGAATTGGAATAAATAATTTTGGTGCTGCCATCTGTTGCTAAAAGATTGAACTAATTTTATATCACCGGAACATTTTAAGAGGTGCGCGTTCTAAAATATTTAATGAGACTGCCAATTTTTGTTCAAGTTCAGAACTTAAGTAATCAAATGAATGCAGTCATGATATTTTAAAAAAATTATTTACGTTCAATTCATTTTGAATATATGCTAGCGAGAAAAATGAAAGGAACCACTATAAAAAGGTGTTTTATGTTGATTTTATAAAATGAAATCCAATGAAAGATAGTAGGTTGGCAATTAAAAGTCAACATTATCTCGTAGTCCGATGGCAGTCACCTTCAGGTGTGTAGTGGAGAGTATACGGAAGTATACGCCGTATACTTTCTGCAGTTTTTAAAGAAGATCCGTTTATACTCTGTTTCTCAAATAAAGCTATAGTGTATATACTAGCCGTGAATGTTCATGACTTTAGCGTATATCCTGTGACTAATAGCGTATAACCTGGTGATTGACTACAACACTGGTCATGGTCAGTTTCGTTTCACCGAGATATGAAATTCGTTAAAATTCCACGGGTGGAATAAGGAACATGTCATTGAGAAGGTTTGTTTGTTTGTGTTTATGACGGCCAATTATCTACACATGGGATATAGGCCCTGGAGGGGGAGTGCCCTTCGTGGGGGTCTTTCTAAGGGAACCTAACCCGTATTTACGCATGGGAATCCACGGTTTCGAAGAAAACCACGAAAACTCCGAAACGGTTAGGACGATGGGCGCGATTGGGTTCGAACCCAGCACCTCCCGTCTACCAGCTTTGAGAGCAGAACCTCTCAGCCACTGGTGGGGCGTCATTGAGAAGGCATTTGACGGATTGTGAGATATGGCGTTTAATTGGTAGAAAGGAAAGATGGTTTGGCTTATTTTGTGACGGCCGATTATCTACACTGGGGATATAGCCCCGAGGGGGAGTGCCCTTCGTGGGGGTCTTTCTAAGGGAACCTAACCCGTATTAACGCATGGAAATCCATGGTTCGAAGAAAACCACGAAAACTCCGAACGATTAGGCCGACGGGCGCGATTGGGATCGAACCCAGCACTTCCCGTCTACCAGTTTCGAGAGCAGAACCTCTCAGCCACTGGTGGGGCCAGAAAGGAAAGAAAACAAAAAGCTTTTAACCCTTTCCGGCACGGGTAATTTTTGTTGTAAAATGATGAAATGATGGACTGGCACCGGAATTTTAAAATGACTTTTTTAGAAATTAAAAACATATTATTTTAACTATTCATTGTAAAAGCAAAATTTTACTAAAATATTCTTGGTGCAGTTCGTAAGTTTGGAATTAAAATTAAGTATCCCGGCCCGGACACACTGTGCCGGAAAGGGTTAAAGCTGCAAATCTTGCATTTCTCTAAAAGGTGTCCACACCACCTATAAAAATTTTCTAAGGCATCTCTAAATAGTTGCAGAAAACAACATAATTTTTTTCCTACCACACTTTCTATAATTTTTCTTCTTTTCTTATATATCTATTTAGCAGAAATAGAATATTCTGCATTTGGAAGATAGGAGAGGCATGACAAAAGAAAGATTTGTGTCAGTTTTACGTGTTTATCTGCAAAATCATTCAAGTCACATAAATTTTTACAGCTGTTCTTTTAATTTTATCTGCCATTATATTTTGCCTATAGTAGCAAAACATATTTTACTTCGCGTCAGGCTTTTGGAGACAAGTAAAAACCAGAGCACTGATCCATTTAGTCAATATCACTTTTTAGGACAGGTACATTAACAGTAAGTTAGGTTTCTGAAATATTTGCACCGTAAATGTACCACGGAAATTTTTGTTCACAAAATAGTGGTATACAAAAGGGAGACAGAAGATATCCCTGGCAATGAATTGACTATTGCCTAAAAGAAACAATACTCTATTGCTAATAATATTTAAATTGAAGTCTTCCATAGTTGGTATGAATGGTGCAACTACTGGACTGTGTTGACAAGTTAAACCCATTTTTTTCATTAAAAAAATACTATACTACCAATATTTCAGCATAGTAATTTTAGTTTTATTTAAGACAAACTACTATACAAAAATTTTAGTAGTATGTTAGTTTTTGTTTAAATAAAAAAGGTTATGTTAGTAAAAAAAAAAAAAAAAAAAAAAAAAATCCAGAAAGAATTGGATGTAAATTTTATGGTGCTGCCATCTGTTGTTGTTCTTGTTGTTATAATCGTCAAGACTTCATAGATAACAATAGCATGTTCTCTGTTGTTGGTCTTATTGTTAGAATCGTCAACTGTTAGATAATAATAAATAGCATGTTCATTAGGGCGTGTCGAAATAATCGAAATTTCTCAAATCTTTTAGGTGTAGTGCGGAAAATTTGTGAACTCCCTTCATTAAAAAGTTTGCGGAATCTTACAGCAGTGGGTTGATAACTTCTGTCGCCTCAGTGGGCCTAAAGTTCCCATAATTGGACTAAAAATGATTAAAATACAAAAATTAATGTATGATCACAGATTTCGTTGATCGGTTTGAGGTAGTGCTTAAAAGATGCTATGTTTGAACAACAACAACCAAAAATTTTTTTAGAATTATAGGTTAATATCTACTGCTGCCTCATCGGCATCGAATTTTGGAAATTTTGACCCATTTTGATACTTTTCTGCATAACGGTTTGCTGCTTGCTCAATGCACAATCCAGACAGACTAGGTTTGGCACTGTGCCAAAAAAGTGGAAGACCCCTATTTTCATGCCGAGAAGCAAATCAGAGCGACCAGTAAATCACCTGACCACTCTGTTTCGTCGGTGAGACTACGCTGGGCACGGGTCATACGGACAATAGAATTCTCCCCAGCTTTAAATGCCCCCTAAGCTACGGCGCACGAGTAGGGTTACTGTATTAAGCAGTTTATCCTTCGTTTGGCTAACTGAATATTATTTATTATATAGAAAATAATCAACATATAGGATTGGTCCCGCCAGAAAACGAATTAGAAAGAAAATCGCGTACAAAATAAATATTTATTTTTAAAATTGTACCTTCTCTTTATTAATAAATATTTCATGTTTATTAATATACTGGGCAAGAACAAGTTCCAAAAAAGATTTATTTAAGATAATCTGCAATTAAAAAAATATTATTGTTTAGATGTGCTTGGGTTACATGATATAGAATTGTATGCAATAAGTAAAATGCAAGTATTTTGATTATGATTTTATTAAAATGAATATTACAGTTTTCTATTTTGAAAATTTGATACATCTCAAATTTATAATATGTGTGTGTGTGTGTGTTTACAATTGTCAAGAGAATAAAAAAATATGCTTAAATTATTTAGAAAACATAACTTTTTATTAGTTTTGTTTTTGAGAAAAAAATTTCAACGTCTGGTTTTTGTAACATATAGTTATATAGATTTTTTGTAAATAATTCTAAGAGAATTATACATAAAATTTGAATATGTCAAATAATTTGTACATTTTAATAACTTTTTTAGCAATTTCGCTTTTAAAATTTTCTTTTAACTCATTTAATATGTTTTATAATGTGCTATATGAATCCCCTTTATTTTCCCCTTACTCCACATTTAGTAAGAGAATAAGTAAAAACTAAATGCGTTAAGTAATTTGTAAATTTTAATAAATATTTAGCAATTTTTTTTAAATATTTCCTTTAACTCATTTAATATGTTATATGTATACCCTTTTTGCCACATTTAGTACGAGAATAAGTTAAAGTATAACGTAATTTAGAAACGTTAATATTTCTTTAATATTTCCAGGGTTAAAATCAGGCATTTTTCTCCAGGAGGAATTTTTAAAGCTCCTGTGGTTGCAGGGAGGATTTGCACTTAAACTACATTAATAAGCATTAAACTCAAGCAAAACTTCCAGAAATATCTCCCCCCCACAAAAAAAAAAAAAAAAAAAAAAAAAAAAAAAAAACACGCACATGCACACACCAAAGCCATCTCCTGAATTTATCATTGTGAATTTTTGTTTTGAAATATTTTTAAAATATGCTTTACATCAAGGAAACAAATAAAGTACTGTGATCTATAATAAAACAGTTGAAAAGTTACATTGCAGCAATGCAGGTTTTACTCTGGGAGTGCGGCTTGTGGAGATGACTGTTTATATTTTTTATTTATATTTGACATATTAGGGATGGTTATTTAGTACAAATTTGGATTTGAAGAAAATGCACATTTTTTTTAACCTTGGTATGTCTTATGCCATTACAAAAATATTGATTAATAAAAAAAAATGTTTGTGTCTGGGGCGGGGGGAGGCTGCAGTAAATTTACGTGTGCTGTGTGTACTGTATTATGTCTGTTCCGTATTATTGATTGTTCAATATATCAATTTATATAAATATATTCTTTTTATCAGACGTATAGGAATATATTTTATAAGGACCCCCTCTTTTTTAGAGTTTAGAAAAACAGAACATAATTTTTATTTATTTCATCAGGTTAAAAAGTAACAACTATTACTGAAATAAAATATTCCAGTTTTAAAAAACTTGTAAATTATTTATCAAAATAATTTGATTGTGGTGTCAAGGAATTAAATAAAAAATCTGACAAAATGTATGATTAAAACTAATTTTTCAGATATGCTTGCCATAAAAAGGCAGGTTTACTGTATGTAATGAGCCTTTCACTATTTGATAAGGTCTTATTCTAAGTATATGTAATAATACTTATTTTTCCTAAATGAAATGATAAAAATAATTCTTGGCTAAATCATGAAAACTTTTATTCATAAAAAATATTCAGAAATTAAAATAATACTTGTTTGAACAAAATTGCTTTGATTCGTACTTTATCATATAAGACATTCACCTTCATTTAATTTTTTTATTTTGTCTTTCAAAAAGAGTAACTTTTAATTGCTCTAAAATTAATTTAATTTCAGATAAGTAAAAAATAATAAACATAAATAAATTAAACAAGCAAACAACCAAAAAGGAAAGGGAGAAGAGGTAGAAAAAAGTTCTAAAATCTCAGAATACAAGAGTAATTTTTATATACTTTAAAATTAATTTAATTTGAAAATATTAAGTTATATAAGCAATGAACATTAATAATCTAATGAGAATAGTAATTTAATAAAATGAAATAATATATTACTACTTTAAGTACAATATTTAAATTTAAGTTACATTATTTACATTTAAATAATGAAACCTAACTTCACTGATATACACAATGTATGCTAAACACTATACTATATTGCAGAAAAATGAACTTTTGTTTTTTTTTATATTATTTCTTTCATAAACTAGGGGGCTCGGCCCCCTACGAGCTACGCTCGCCAACCCCCGTCCAGACACCGCAGGCTCTAAATGCACGCTAATTTGATCGGCTTTAAAAAGATTTCGAAAGATTGAATTATAATTTAAAAAACAGTGGCGATCTCCCTATAAACGAATTTCTATTCATTTCTCTTTGATTGGGGAATTTTAACGCCAAATCCGCTGCGGTACTACTTGATTATCCCGTCGACCAATTTCGCCAAATTATATAAATCGCCAAACCACTCGCCAAATTATACAAATTGACATAATTTTTATTTTAAATAACGAAAGAACAAATAAATTCGTACAACATTAATAAAAATACAAAAAAAAAAACGTCGAAATAAAAATAACTTGATGGCGTAGACACGTGTAACAACATTTCAAAATAAGCTAATATAAAAGGAATTAAGTAAACAGAGTCTTTGTCTCCTGGTATTTTTTAACAAAGCGAAAAGAAAGTTCTTTTAAATGAGACATTTTAAATTAATCGTTTTTAATCTGACGTATTTTTTACCAAGCTATTCTTTCTCTTTTAAATAATCGCGTGAAAGTACTTTTGTTAGCAATGAAATATTATTTGCGCTTTCCTAACAAAAATAGTTGAAAATATCCTCTCAAAATATTAAATAAATGTATAGCGCAATTTCTAAATTTAAACTTTTTTGCAATATTAATTTGTGTTCATTTTATGTAATAACTATAATGTGACGTAAATATGACGTAATTTCTCCTAAGACTTCTAACGCATGTTAATGAATTTATTATTTTACAATATCCTTTCTCTTTTAAAATTCACGTGTATACTTTTTATGACGTAATTTTTAATAAGTTCCTGCTTTTTATACATAATTATTTAATTCTAATTTGAAAGTTTTTTTCCTGTTTATAATAGTCACGTGTAAATAAATTTTTAATTTGAAGCAAACATTATTGCTTGCGCTTTTTACACAGTTGGCAACAGTTTAAATTAGTACAATTTTCTGAAATCTGTAAAAAATATCTCTAGAAATGCTGAAAATTTGAATTTAAAATAGAAATAAAACCTGAAGAAATGAGTCAAAATAAAAAAATTAATGCAATCTGCACTCCGGCAAATTCTAACGCATAAAATGATCTAAAAATGATTACACTGCCATGTACAGTTTTTGCTGCTATAAAACTTTTTTAGTGGAACGATTTTGTCCAACTTTAGCATTAAATATCTCTTAAAATAATTCTTCGATTTGAAAACTGTCTGCATCAGCGTGTTTATCAAACATTTCTGTATAAAACCACTGATTTTCATATTTTTGTATGCATTATTTTTCTCAATATTAACGAAGAAAGACCTCCGGTCACAAAAAATTCAAAACCGGCGGCGGCGGCGGTGACAGCGGTAGTTACTTTTTTTTTAGAATAGAGAGATATATATTTATAAAATATTATATAAAAGGTAATTAAAAGTTTTTACTTAAAATTTCATTCACATCCAATGACAAATAATTACATATTGTATTTATTTATTATTGTTTGTGCAGCTTTAATGAAATAAAAACTTTACAATAAAAGCTATATTAATTATATTGTATACACATATTTTATTGCTTTAATTTATTAACATTTTTGTCGCAACATATTTTGACGTTGTCACCCTAACAATCAGCAGAGAGAAAATTCGGGTCAGAGCTGGAAGTCTGCACGGGCCGAATTTCCAGGACCGGGTTCAGCTTCAGCCCAGCCAGGCCCGCACGGAAACTCTCCTGACCCGGTCAGTGTAAAATTAAAAGTTCGGACCGGACCCGATTCTTTTATATTTTCACAGTTCAGGACCGGCCCGTACAAAAATAAGTAAAAACAGATCTGCTTCGGCCCATGAAATAAACAATTAAATATGCTCGGTCGGGTCACGACTACAGCGTACATATTTATAGGAAAAATTTTCCAGTATATTATAGATTATGTCTCTTCAAGACGAATTACACAATAGCAACCTTAATTATTGCTTAGAAACTAAAGACTTTTCAACATTCAAATAAAGATTCATTAAAAAAGTTGATGTAACTTAGAACAAAAGAAGGTTAAAATATAATAACTTTTGAAGTTGTATAATAAAAGTATATTTTTGAAAATATTTCTTTGTAATTTATTATGGCTGTTCTCAAATCCAAAGGAACTACTTTCTGAGACATTTCTGAATTAATTATTGTCCAGAAATGTATAAAATGGGCAAATTTTCGTATTCAGAAACTTTGTACTGAAATGGTGTTGCCCATTTTTTGATAAAGCAAAAGATCTATCAAAAATACTGTCAAAGTGAACCTTTTGAACCTGAACTTGAATGCTTTGAATTTTCGCACGCGAAACCTGCGGAGAAAAACCTGCCGGCACGTGACAAGATTCGCTTATAACTCAATAAGTAACTTATTTATCAAAATATGAAACTTATTATTCATTTTCAATCGTTTCAACAGTCCGACTTGGCAACTTTATGCCTTTGCAGTTAAAAATGAGTTGGAAAATCTGTCAAAAGTCTCGCGTGCTCAACAAGCGCAAAACGTTTTGACACATTTACAAATTCATTTCTTAACAAAAAGATATAAAATTGGAAGGCCTGACTATGAAAGCGATATGGAATCGAGCTGTATTTTTTTAAATTTTTTTATAAATAAATTACTTATTGAGTTATAAGCGATTTTGGTCACGTGACAAACACGTTTTTCACTCTTTCTTGAGTGGTTATTCTCTTTTCGCGCGGAAATTCGGTTCAAAACGCCCACTTTTCTGAAAGATGTATTGTGTTTGCAAAAAACAAAACAAAAAAGAACAACAACAAAAAAAGAAACAGTTGGATTAGATAGTTTCTGAACGACAGCACCTGTTAATTTTATGCATTTCCGAACAAAAATAAATGAAAACTTATGTCATAAAGCTGCCCTTTTGCATTTGAGAACACCCTTAATGTATATTTTCAAGGATTCCATTAACGGAAGTTCATTATGACTATTACTATTCTTGCAAAGCATACTGCTTGCCTGACACATCCTGGAAATAATTTATTCCAGTTCTACTATGTAGAAAAACAAATTTGATCCTGGTATGATCCATGTTCATGATATGTCCATGTAAGCTTGACACATGTACTAACTCTTTTTTTAAAGTAGAAGTACAAAATTGGCAGGTTTGACTACGGAAGAGATTTGGAATTGAAATGAGTTTTCCATTCTTTGATAAATAAATTATCAAATTCTAAGCAATTGTGGTCAAATGATAACCGGTTTTTCTATTCTCTCTCTGGCTGTTTTTTTTTATCTGAAAATTTGGTTCAAATCGCCCATTTTGATGGTATTTTCTGAAAGATCTCTTACGTTTACCAAAAACCGGAAAACGTCTTTCTATAACATAATTTCTGAAAAACAGCACCTGCCGTTTCATGCATTTTCGAAAAAAAAAATGAATTAAAACTTGTGTATAAAGTCGCCTCTGGATTTGAGAACAGCCATATACTCGTGAAACTCATATCCATTGAAAATGATTCATATGTTATCGGCTTCATTTAAAATTTTATATAGGCCCAATGTTTAAAAGACTGTCTTGATTCTTTAATTCAATGCTTGGCGAAATATCTTCCTCTCAACGCCAAGTAACACACGCGAGTGTCCCGTCAATTGTCCCCTCCCGCTTCACTATCTTCCAACTTGACCTTTGGGGAGGGAAACGCAGGAAAAGTTAATTATACCGTGCCCAGTGATGTTTCACGGTTTCGTCCCACTAAGCGCAGTAGGCAGGCGCTACAAACATCTGCGAGTAGCAACCGATTTTAATTGGTTTAAAGCAGTATACTTTTAATTAGTGTGCGGTGTTTATAGTTGCCTGCACCGGAGTCGTTTTAAAAGGAATTTGTCTTGTGGTTTTTTGAATTTCGTCATCATTTTCTAAGAGGAGATATTGGTAAATATTTGAAATAAGCAGATAAGCAGATAATAAGCAGAAATAAACAGATAATCCATTCAGTGGCGTGGCGTGAAAATTTTCGGTGGTCATCGCAATTATTTAAGTTTGTGGTGAAAAATTATTAACTCTAAAATTCAATGGTTGAATGTTCAAAAAAGAAACTTTAAATCTTACCTTCACTTATACATGAACTCCAAATGTTCTGCTAAAACTGGATCGTAGAGTTTTAAAAGCTTATTAAGAGTTTTAAAATATTGCTTGGTCATCGCCGCATCCAGCGATGACCGGACGCCACGCCACTGAATCCATTAGACTGGTCTCTGAAGTTTCAATTCAAGCCTGCGAATTACACCATTAGACACACCTGTGTTCACTACAGTGCTGTTACACCCGAGAACAATAAGGTTGCTAAAACCTCCAATAAAACACTTGTTAGCAGTGGTGTAGTCGATGGAGGACGCGTGGAAACCCACGCTGCTCGCTCTCTCCCCTCAAAGGTCAAGATGGGTGGTGTCGGGCTGTCAAGTGAAGGAACGGGGAGCTTTCCTCTTTGGATTAACGCATTCGATTAATCTGCAGGGATATATCAGGGCATCCATTTTGTAGCCTGGTGAAGTATTTTTTTTTCTTTTTTTTGTTGAGAACTTTTATCAAATACTACTTTTATCAAATACTACATTTCTTTAAAAAATACTACATTATAATGGAATACAATAATTTTAAAAAGTTCTTGAAGTAAAAAAAAACTGTGTCTGTAATGTTTCGCTCTTTTTTAAACATATATTTTAGCCTTTTTTTTTCGTTTCATTAAAACTCTGCCACAATGTTTTTACAGAAATTACGAAAAGAAGCTCCCATAGGTTTAACATTAGCTATCACTCCTTGCTGTAGTGTTTCTTAAAAAAAAAAAAAAAAAAAAAAAAAAAACGATATTTTAGCTTTTTGTTCCGTTTCATTTAAACTCTGCCACAAAGTTTTTGCAAAAATTACGATCCGTGAATTTTTTTTTTTTTTTTTTTAAACTATTTTGAAAAATGGTTATTGTCCTCGTCAGGGTAGGAAATCAAAAGCACATCTGGAGTTTTTTATTGGTTGAATCAGCATTTTATTCGTTTTCTGATAGGTCTATACAGTAATCTGTAATTTGCCTTTACTTTCAACAGAGATGGATACTTCTGTTGCTACTATGACAAAAAAGTAATAAAAACTAGAAAAAAAAATTTAATAACTCAGAAACAAATTGAGATACAGCTTCCAAACAAATTACATTTAAAAGTACATTTTATTCTCTATACGACGGAGAGATATTATATAATTAAGAGATTATTATTATAATTAAGAGATTCTTACATTGGTATCGTTCCCACCTGTTGTTGTTTACAGCGGGCACCGCGCTGCGTAATGCTCATTTTCCCAATCGAATTCCCCCTATTTTAACCAATGTTTTCAGTATTTTAGTTATGCATATTCATTACCTTGTTGCTAAGCTTCAATTCGGTATCCTATTTTTTAAAAAATTATTAATCAGTATATCTGTTAATCAGCATTTTATGATGTCACGCCCATTTTTTCGCCATTTTGGCCGAAAAGATGACATTTCTTGTTTTCCCCTACACTAAACTGTTTTTTTCGATTTTTTTTTAGGAAACTTATTTAGCTAAGCTTCTTAGCTTCACATAGATACCTTGGTTTTCATTCTCAGTTAATTAGATTAGTAGTAATTAAGAGATTCTTACATCGGTATTGTGCCCACTTGTTGTTTTTTACAGCGGGCACCGCACTGCGTAATGCTCATTTTCTCCATCGAATTCCCCCTATTTTAACCAATGTTTTCAGTATTTTTGTTATGCATATTTATTACCTTTTTCCTAAGCTTAAATTTGGTATCCTATTTTTCAAAAAATTATTAATCTGTATATCTGTTAATCAGCATTTTATGATGTCACGCCCATTTCTTCGCCATTTTGGCCGAAAAGATGCCATTTCTTCATTTCCCCTACCCTAAACTATTTCTTTTCTGATTTTATTTAGGAAACTTAATTAGCTAAGCTTCTTAGCTCCACATAGATACCATAGTTTTCATTCTCAGATATTTAGATTGGTAGTTATTCAGTGATTATTACATCAGTATTGTATCAATTTGCTGTTGCTTGCAATGAGCCCCGAACGCATATTGCTCATTTTCCCCATTGAATTCCTCCTATTTTAACCAATGTTTTCAGTATTTTTGTTATGCATGTTCATTACCTTGTTCCTAAGCTCCACTAAGGCATCTTATTTTTCAGAAAATGTTTAATTAATATAGCTGTAATTAAGCAATTTATGATGCTACGCCCAATTTTGGCCGTTATGATGACATTTCTTGTTTTCCTCTACCCTAAATTAATTTTCTTTTTTCTGTTTTTAATTAGGAAGATTAACTAGCTAAGTTCTTAGCTTTACATAGATATCTTAGTTTTCATTCTCAGTTAATTAGATTAGCAGTTATTAAGAGATTCTTACTACGGTATAGTGCCCACATGTAGTTGTTTACAGCAGGCTCCGCACTGCGTAATGTTCATTTACCCCCTATTTTTACCAATGTTTTCAGTATTTTTGTTATGCATATTTATTACCTTGTTCCTAAGCTTAAATTTGGTATCCTATTTTTCAAAAAATTATTAATCTGCATATCTGTTAATCAGCATTTTATGATGTCACGCCCATTTCTTCGCCCCTTTGGCCGAAAAGATGTCATTTCTTGATTTCCCCTACCCTAAACTCTGTTTTTCTGATTGTAATTAGGAAACTTTATTAGCTCCACATAGATACCATAGTTTTCATTCTCAGTTATTTAGATCAGTAGTTATCCAGTGATAATTACATCAGTATTGTATCTATTTGTTGTTGTTTGCAGCGGGCCCCGCACTGCGTAATTCTCTTTTCCCCCATTGAATTCCCCCTATTTTGTCCAATGTTTTCAGTATTTTTGTTATGCATGTTTATTACCGTGTTCCTAAGCTCCACTACGGCAACTTATTTTCCAATAAATTTTTAATTAGTATAGCTGTAATTTAGCATTTTATGATGTTACGCCCATTTTTCGCCATTTTGGCCGTTATGACGACATTTCTTGTTTTCTCCTGCCCTAAACTGGTTTTTTCTCGGAATTATTTTAGGAAACTTACTTAGCTAAGCTTCTTAGCTTCACATAGATACCTTAGTTTTCATTCTCAGTTAATTACATTAGTAGTAATTAAGAGATTCTTACATCGGCATCGTGCACACCTGTTGTGTTTACAGCGGGCACCGCACTGTGTAATGCTCACTTTCCCCATCAAATTCCCCCTATTTTAACCAATGTTTTCCGTATTTTTGTTATGCATATTTATTACCTTGATCCTAATCTTAAATTTGGTATCCTATTTTTCAAAAAATTATTAATCAGTATATCTGTTATTCAGCATTTATTGATGTCACGCCCATTTTTTCGCCATTTGGCCGAAAAGATGTCACTTCTTGATTTCCCCTACCCTAAATTATTTTTTTTTCTGGATTTAATTAGGAAACTTAATTAGCCAAGCTTCCTAGCTTCACATAGATACCATAGTTTTCATTCTCAGTTATTTAGATTAGTAGTTATTCAGTGATTATTACATCAGTATTGTATCTATTTGTTGTTGTTTGCAGCGGGCCCCGCACGGCGTAATGCTCATTTTCCCCATTGAATTCCCCCTATTTTAACCAATGTTTTCAGTATTATTGTTATGCATTTTTATTACCTTGTTCCTAAGCTCCACAACGGTATCTTATTTTCCAAAAATGTTTAATTAGAATAGCTGTAATTAAGCATTTTATGATGCTACGCCCAATTTTGGCCGTTATGATGACATTTCTTGTTTTCCCCTACCCTAAATTAATTTAAAAAAAATTTTTTTTATTTTTTTTTTCCTGATTTTAATTAGGGATCTTAACTAGCTAAGCTTCTTAGCTTTTCATAGATACCTTAGTTTTCATTCTAAGTTATTTAGATTAGTAGTTATTTAGAGATTCTTACATCGGTATCGTGCCCACTTGTAGTGTTTACAGTGGGCACCGCACTGCGTATTGTCCATTTTCCCCACTGAATTCCCCCTATATTAGCCAATGTTTTCAGTTTCTATGTCTTATATTTTTATTACTTAGTTCCTAAGCTTCAATTTGGTATCCTATTTTTCAAAAAATTATTAATCAGTATATCTGTAATTCAGCATTTTTTGATGTCACGCCCATTTTTTCGCCATTTTGGCCGAAAAGTTGTCATTTCTTGATTTCCCCTACCCTAAATCTATTTTTTTCTGTATTATCTTGGGAAACGTACTTAGCAGACCTTCCTAGCTGTACATAGAAACCTTTGTTTTCATTCTAAGTTAATTAGGTTAGGAGCTATTAAGTGATTCTTACTTTAGTATTGTAACTGTTTGCTGTAGTATGTTGCGGGCACCGCAGTGCGTAATGCCCATTTTCCCCACCGAATTACTTCTATTTGTACTAATGCTACCTGTTTTTAAGCCTTGTAAGTTCTTTACTATTTTCCTAAGCTTCACTCCGGCATCTTATTTTCCCCCCCAAAAAAATTTCAATTTGATTAGCAGTAATTAGTAACTTTAAGATGTTACGCCCAAAATGGCCGTAAGTTGTTAAATCTTGTTTTCCCCTACCCTAAATGAATTTTTTCCTGTATACTCTTGGGAAACTCCTTTAGCAGACCTTCCTAGCTATACATAGATACATTTGATTTCATTTTCAGTTAATTAGGTTAGGAGTTATTAAGTGATTCTTACCTTAGATTCGTTACTATTCGTTGTTGCATGCAGCGGGCACCGCAGTGCGTAATGCCCTTTATCCCCAGTAAATTCCCCCTTTTAATTCCCTAACATCCAGTTTTTAAGTCTTGTATAATCATCACCCAGTTCCTAGTCTTCACTCTGGTATCTATTTTTCAAATTATTATTACTCAGTATTGCTGTAATTTAGAAATTCATGAAGTTTCGCCCATCTTAAAGGTAATTAACATAGATATTTCTCAGTTTCATCGGGGCCCACGGCACTAGTACAGCCATCTAGCCCAAGAACTGGGGCTAGAGTAGTATTCCAATAATTACTGTAATCTTTAATAATCTTTAATTATTAATTATCTCAACCAGGTCAACCATCAACTCAGTCGTCAAATTGCATCCATAGATTATTTATTCCATTAACCAAAGCTTAAGTTTATAATTCTACCTTTTATTACTTTTATTTTCAGTTCTCTTATCTATACCCACTCTGTGCATATTTTATTTATCTAAGTGTATTTTGTGTGTGTTTAATTTGGTATTTCTGTGCTCCCCCTCACGCCCCCCCCCCCCTCCCATCCAGCATCAGTTTCCCCTGCAATTAGTTCCAAGTCTAGACACAGTTAGGTGTTCTGTTCATCTTTTACTTAGTTAAGGTGTTAGGTTTTCGGGAGTTAGTAACTGGGTTAGTTCCCGTGTTCTGATTTTCGGTCTTTAACATTTTTTCACTCAGTTCGGTATTCAAGTTTAGGGAGTTTGTTTCATACCAGGAGTTAGTTTTATTTTCCTAGTCAGGTGTTTGGGTTTCGGGAGTTTGTTTCTGATTCTCGGACTTAATCATTTTTTCACTCAGTTCAGTATTCAAGCTTAGGGAGTCTGTTTCAATTCGGGAGTTAGATTTTTTTTTCCCCAATCAGGTGTTCGGGTTTCGGGAGCTGGGCTTGTTCCCGTGTTCTGTTTCTCGGGCTTTAACATCTTTTCACTAAGTTCAATATTCAAGTTTAGGGAGTTTGTTTCAATTCGGGAGTTAGATTTATTTTCCCAGTCAGGTGTTCGGGTTTCGGGAGTTAGTTTTTGGGCTAGTTCTCGTGTTCTGTTTCTCGGACTTTAACATTTTTTCTCTCAGTTCAGTATTCAAGTTTAGGGAGTCTGTTTCAATTCGGGAGTTAGATTTTTTTCCCCCCAGTCAGGTGTTCGGGTTTCGGGAGTTAGTTTCTGGGCTTGTTCCCGTGTTCTGATTCTCGGACTTTAACTTCTTGGGGGTACTGGTGAGAATTTCTGGGCAAGTTTTCACGGTCTCTTTTCACATTTGGGTGTGGGGAGCACATTTTATCCGAATTAATGCAGCAGATTACTGGGTGATAATGGGTCACGGCTGCGCCCGCGTGTGGTGGTCCGGGGGTGTTTGCCCCGCGGTCCAGGTATTCCCATTCAGTCTTCATTCAGCATTCAGCATTCGACAACACCCAACACAGTTAACACATCACACTACGCGGATTGCTACAAAGCCTAGGCGAAGTAATCCCCACCATGCCTCACCGAAACAATAGGTACACGGACCGCAACAGGTCACCCGACAGGTACAGTGGAAATAACAATGCCTATAGACCTCGGATCCACAAATTGAGTCCGTATCAAAGAATGATGAAAGAGTCAGAAGAAATGCATGCAAGTAGATTTAAAAGAGAAGCAGAAGAAAGAGAAAGATTGAAAAGAGAAGAAGAACCCAGGTAAAAAAGTCAGCAAAAAACCTTTAAAAAAACATTTAGGAAAACTGAAGGTATTTCGGACAAAAAAATCTGCGGGTTTCCTTTAGGCAAAAAACCTGAATTAACCCCCCACTTTTTTTGTCCGAAATACCCTCAGCTTTCCTTTAGGTAAACAAACCTGCGCATTCCCTTACCATGTTGTCCGAAATACCTGAAGATTTCCTTTAAGTAAAAAACCTGTGTCTTCTCGTTACATAAAATCATGTAGTATCACTGTACGGCCTGCTTTGGTCTTAAATATCAGTGGTTTTCCTGAAAGATAAGCCAGTGAAGTGGTAGAAGGAACACTGGAGGTGCATAAAATAAATAAGTGATCACAGGCCGTTCCAACAATGTCACAAGGTGTGCCGGCAAAATAGATAAAAGTGCCTCTTCAGGGGGGGGATGCAAAGAGGGGTCAGGGACATCAGATGTGTATAACATGAACAATTAGTTATAGGCCATTCCAACACTATGTCATATGAGGGGTTTCGGCAAAATTTAGAAAACAGCCCCCTCAGGGGGGAGCAAAGTGGGCGGAGGCGGGGCACCAGATGTGCATAACATGAATAAATGCTCACAGGCCTTTCCTACAATATGTCACATGAGGGGTGTCAGCAAAATTTAGAAAAGCGCCACCTCGGGGGGAGCAAAGTGGGGGCAGCGACATCGGATGTGTATAACATGAATAAGTAGTCACAGGCCGTCCCGACAATATGTCACATGAGGGGTTTCGGCAAAATTTAGAAAACTGCCCCCTCAGGGGGGAGCAAAGTAGGCGGAGGGGCAAGAGATGTGCATAACATGAATAAGTAGTCCCAGGCCTTTCCGACAATATGTCACATGAGGGTTTTCGGTAAAATTTAGAAAACTGCCCCCTGAGGGGGGAGCAAAGTGGGCGGGGGGCATCAGATGTGCATAACATGAATAAGTGGTCACAGGCCTTTCCTACAATATGTCACATGAGGGTTGTTAGCAAAATTTAGAAAAGTGCCCCCTCAGGGGGAGCAAAGTGGGGGCAGGGACAACGGATGTGTATAACATGAATAAGTAGTCACAGGCCGTTCCGACAATGTGTCACATGAGGAGTTTCGGCAAAATTTAGAAAACTGCCCCCTCAGGTGGGAGCAAAGTAGGCGGAGGGGCAACAGATGTGCATAACATGAATAAGTAGTCCCAGGCCTTTCCGACAATATGTCACATGAGGGGTTTCGGCAAAATTTAGAAAACTGCCCCCTTAGGGGGGAGCAAAGTAGCCGGAGGGGCAACAGATGTGCATAACATGAATAAGTAGTCCCAGGCCTTTCCGACAATGTGTCACATGAGGGGTTTCGGCAAAATTTAGAAAACTGCCCCCTCAGGGGGGAGCAAAGTAGGTGGAGGGGCAACAGATGTGCATAACATGAATAAGTAGTCCCAGGCCTTTCCGACAATATGTCACATGAGGGGTTTCGGCAAAATTTAGAAAACTGCCCCCTGAGGGGGGAGCAAAGTGGGCGGGGGGGCATCAGATGTGCATAACATGAATAAGTGGTCACAGGCCTTTCCTACAATATGTCACATGAGGGGTGTTAGCAAAATTTAGAAAAGTGCCCCCTCATGGGGAGCAAAGTGGGGGCAGGGACATCGGATGTGTATTAGACCGGAGTGAAAAACAAAAAGTTTTGCAAATCTAATCGTAATACTGCGGAAAAGTTGCTACTCGTCAATACAAGCACAGTTAAAAAAAAATTTTTGAAATCGAAGAGTATCTTCCGTTCGCGCATCGCGTTCAAAATTTTCGAATTTGAACAAAAATTGTACAAATATACGAAAAATCGTAAAAAGGTGTAAACTTTTTCCGATCGAACACATTTTTTTGTAGATACCATGACCTTGAGATGTAGAATGGAGGAAAAAATACCACACACTCCTCCTTTATCCCCTTCTAACCCCCCTCAAGGGGGTGAAAATAGCCAATTTTCGTGGAAAATACCGAAATTACAGGCGATGCAAATATTGACGAATCGACCTGATTTTTTTTACATAAGGCAACCTTGAGGCTAAAAGTCGAAAACAATACCCCCCCCCCCTCGACAGGTCCTCTATCCGCTTTGAACCCTGTCGAGGGGGCGACTTTTTGCAGCAAACATTATGTTTTGGTTTGTTTGCCGCCCGGTCACTCGACCTCTCCATCTCATCAGCCCCTTTCTTCTTCGGTGCACTGTAATGCTCGCTGCGCGTGCGCACGGCTGGAATTCCAAGAAACGGAGTGGGGGAGGAGCTAGCACAGTACCCTCCCTGGTAACGTTTTCTGTGCGTCACTCAATTTTGCCTCAGCGTCGCTGCGTGTTTCTGCTTGTCTGACTTGTAAAAGAATATATCTCGCCTACAAAAAAAGCGCTGCTCTTGCTAAAACCTTTTCTTGTCGGCTTCGTTTAGAATCCCGTAGCTTGAATTGGATAACGGTTTCATCGATAAAAATTTAGCTTCTCTTATCATCATTATGGCGCTCACTCGAAGCGTTCATACTCGCTGCCCATTTTTTGGTGCACCAAAACCACTGCCATCGGCAATTCTTCCCACCAATGCTGACGTTGTCAAATGTTGCCATGAAGTGCAATACGCCATGTTATTGCAGTGTGGTGACTTTAAACCTGGAAGGAAGTTGAGCTTTTTAGAAGTGGCAAACATTGTAGCTCAACAGATTGAGTCACTGTATTTGAAGGCTTCGATTCCTACAGTTTGTCACACAAGAGTCGTTCAAAAGATGAAACAACTACACGATCGCTATTATTCTCTTCATAAATCATATCCAAGAGACAGACACGGCTGGGAAACAGAAGAAGTACAATGATTTCATCCATCAGTCGTATAACACATTATTTGACATATCAGATGCAAATGCGAAATGACACTAGAATGCACTTGAGGGAAAAACTTTGACAAGTGTATTTGTCCTAATCCTATAGCTGTCAGCTGTGATTGCCCTAAGGACAGGAAAATACCTACATTGGAACTGATGTTTCTTTACGCACAAAGACACCTTAGATCAGGTAAAATAGGACCGACGGTGCATAAAAAGGAAACACAAAAACTTACATCATGGTTGCAAAGAAAGGCTCGTCATCTGGATGTGCTTAGCACACAAATGCAAAGCTTGCCTGGTTGCAGCATTGATCCTGAAAGAGAGAAGACAAATGTTGATGTCAATGAGGATCAGGATGATTTAGATTTTCAGCGCACACGATCTTTGTCTGCTCTGTCAAGGAGCTCAGACTCTTCATAAATGCGCATGTCGCTTCCAGCTACTGCTTTGACAAGTAATCGCTTTGGTCTGTCAGACAGAACAACAGCTGTCATTACCTCTACCGTGCTAAAAGACGTAGGTCTTATTACTGATAGTAATACATCACTGATCGTTGATAGAAGCAAAATTAAACGAGAAAAAGAAAAGTACAGGGCAATTCTTACCAATTCAAACATAGATTATCTGTCCTCCTCTATTGGTAAACATTTCTTCAGCTGACATTGCAGACTTGATTTCCAAGGGGGAAAAGCCAACTCTTCCTTTGGATATGGCAGACATACCATGTCATACGCAAGCCGTAGAGCGCAGTGTTAAGCTGGTAACACAGGCCTCCTCAAAAGTGTCTGGGCATGAGCGACGTGATGGTTTTATAAGAGCCACCCTCACTTCTCGTGCTATCATGATAAAATTTGACACTAAATCAGAATTCGCAGTACCTGAATCTGCATCTGCATAATTCTCCACGCCCACATTTTGGTTGGTTGGTTGAGTAGGCTGTGGGTGGGACTCGCAGTGCAGCCACCTCCCCGTGTTGAGTCCTGAGTCATCCTTAGAAGGACGGGCCAAGAGCTGCACAATTTTGATCTCTCGAGGGGGGAGGGGAATTGTTTCCTGCTTTTAGCCTCAAGGTTGCCTTATGGAAAAAAAATGAGACCGAATCGTCAATATTTACATCTCCTGTAATTTCGGTATTTTCCACGAAAATTGGCCATTTTCACCCCCTTGAGGGGGTTTGAAGGGGATAAAGGAGGAGTGTGTGGTATTTTTCCTCCATTCTACATCTCAAGGTCATCGTATGTACAAAAAAATGTGTTCAATCGGAAAAAGTTTACACCTTTTTACGCTTTTTCGTATATTTGTACAATTTTTGTTCAAATTCGAAAACTTTGAACGCGATGCGCGAACGGAAGATATTCTTCGATTTCAAAATTTTTTTTTTCACTGTGCTTGTATTGACGAGTAGCAACTTTTCCGCGCTATTACGATTCCATTTGCAAAATTTTTTGTTTTTCACTCCGGTCTAATGTGTATAGCATGAATAAGTAGTCACAGGCCGTTCCGACAATGTGTCACATGAGGGGTTTCGGCAAAATTTTGAAAACTGCCCCCTCAGGGGGGAGCAAAGTAGGTGGAGGGGCAACATATGTGCATAACATGAATAAGTAGCCCCAGGCCTTTCCGACAATATGTCACATGAGGGGTTTTGGCAAAATTTAGAAAACTGCCCCCTGAGGGGAGAGCAAAGTGGGCGGGGGGCATCAGATGTGCATAACATGAATAAGTGGTCACAGGCCTTTCCTACAATATGTCACATGAGGGGTGTTAGCAAAATTTAGAAAAGTGCCCCCTCAGGGGGAGCAAAGTGGGGGCAGGGACATTGGATGTGTATAACATAAATAAGTAGTCACAGGCCGTTCCGACAATGTGTCATATGAGGGGTTTCGGCAAAATTTAGAAAACTGCCTCCTCAGGGGGGAGCAAAGTAGGCGGAGGGGCAACAGATGTGCATAACATGAATAAGTAGCCCCAGGCCTTTCCGACAATATGTCACGAGGGGTTTCGGCAAAATTTAGAAAACTGCCCCCTGAGGGGGGAGCAAAGTGGGCGGGGGGCATCAGATGTGCATAACATGAATAAGTGGTCACAGGCCTTTCCTACAATATGTTACATGAGGGGTGTTAGCAAAATTTAGAAAAGTGCCCCCTTAGGGGGAGCAAAGTGGGGGCAGGGACATCGGATGTGTATAACATGAATAAATAGTCACAGGCCGTTTCGACAATATGTCACATGAGGGGTTTCGGCAAAATTTAGAAAACTGCCCCCTCAGGGGGGGCAAAGTAGGCAGAGGGCATCAGATGCGCATAACATGAATTAGAGGTCACACGTCTTTCCAACAGTATGTTATATGACAGGTGTCGGTAAAAGTTAGAAAAGTGCCCCTCTTTGGGACTAGTATTGTGCCCCCCCCACCCTTTGAAATATTTATGTATTACAAATAATATTTATCGGAAGGCTCCGTAAAAAAATTCAATCTAAAATGATGAAAATACTGCAATAAAAAAAAAAAAATCTGAAAAGTAAGACATAATAAAATTCCCCAAAGCAGAATATGATTATAAATGCGCCATACATTGACTTCACTGCAGAACATTTCAAATTTTCATTTTAACGAAAATCCACCATTCAATTGTAGGAAAAATCGCGAAATTTGTCACTCAATGGCAAGGAAAAAAAAAAACGGCAAACTCTTTAATCGTTCATTTAAAAAGATTGCGAAATTCATCAATCGGTCGCAAGAAAACTCGTTCAATTCGTCAGTCATGGAGAACAATTCATGAAATCCTTTAGCTTGCTGTGGAAAAACATACAAAATTCGACGAACAGTTGCGAGAAAAAAATCCACGATTTTCGCCGATCGGTTGCAGGTAAAAAAAACGCAAAATTTGTCAGTGCACCTCTAGAAGAAACAGCGAAGAAAAAACTACGATCTTCTCTAATCGTTCGCAAGAAAATGCCTCAAAATTTGCTATGTTAAAAGGAAAATTTCGTGAAAATTGCAAATCGGTTGCGGTTAAAAAAAAAATCGTGAAGATTGTCAGGAGAATCTGCGAAATTCTTAGATCAGTAGCGGAAAAAAACTCACGACTTTCTCCAATCTGTGTCAAGACTTGCTTACTGGTTCAAGAGAAATATCGCAAAATTTTAAAATCGGTCACAGGAAAAAAAAAAGTGAAATTCGTCGGTGTATTATCGAAAAAAAAATAGAATTAGTCGATCAGTCGTGCAAAAAAAACCCCATGAAGATTTGGCCAATCAGTCGCAGAAAAGCGACAAAGTTCACCAGTCGACCGTGAGAAAATAATCACGATATTCACCGATCTGTCGCAGTAGAATGCGAAATTCGTCGATCGGTTGCAGAAAAAAAGTGTTTTTTACCAATCGTTTACACGAAAAAGAGAAAAAATTTGCTAATCAGTAAAAAGAAAATATAATGAAATTCGCTTATCAGTCGCATGTAAAAAAAACTCTGAAGTTGTCAGAAAATTCTTCGATCAGTCGTGGAAAAAACCAACCATTGTTTCCAATCTGTCGCAAGAAAAAATTGGAACATTTGCCAATCAGTCTTCGGTAAAAAAGCATGAAATTCATGGATTGGTCGTGTGAAAAATAACTACGATTTTCGCCAAAAAGTTAATGAAAAATATCACAAAATTCACCCACCTGTCGTGGTTAGAAAATGCGAAATTCGTCAATGAATTGTGGAAAATATATCAAAATTCTTCACCCAATTGCAGGAGAAAAATTGTGAAATTCATCGATTTGGTCAGGGAAAAAAGGCCAAATTCGCCAGTTGACAGAGGGAAAAATCTGAAATAATTCGAAAATCATCAATCGATTGTTGGAAAAAAAACCCGCTAAATTATCATTCGATTAGGGGGAGGGGGGGAGAAATCACAAAATTCACCAATAATTTCATTCGCGTGAGTATGTCAGGGTTTTATGAAATGTCTTTTGCATTTCTATAAAAGATGCAATTGCACTTCTTCATATATAAAGAAAATTTTCCTGTGACTTTTTTTTTTTAAATTCACACAGAACATTTGATTAGCTGAAGTACATTGCAGAACATTGCAAAGTATTCAGCTTTGGGAATGAAATTCTTTGATCAGCCGCAGAGAAAATCTGTGAAATTCAGTCAGCGACCATATGAAAAAAAAAATTCAACAACTGTTTATGGGAAAAAATGAAGTTTGTTCATTAGCTAAGAAGAAAATTGGCAAAATTCATAAACCGGATATGTGAAAAAAATCACACGCGTTTTGCCAATCAGCCGCAAGGAAAAATGCAATATATGCCAATCAGTATGGTTTAGATGTATTATAATTCCGCATTTGCCATCTTTGATTTTTTTCTTGCATGAAAACTCCTTTTTCGCCAAGTAGTAAATGTCGCCAATGGTTAAATATTGTTGATAGATTAATATAACATTGAAAAAACTGGAATATAATCATTATAACTATTAATTAAAAAACATTTTTAATTCACGCCAAGAAAATAATCCAAGATGGCGGATGTGGGATTACAAAACATTTGTTCTGAAATAAAATATCACAAAATTTATCAGTTGGTTGCGGGGAAAAAATTGCAAAAATTCTCATTCAATCACCTGAAAAAAACTGAGAAATTCAACCGTCGATTAATGGGGGAAAAAAATCTAGAAACCCTTCAGTCGATTGCTTTAAAATATTGTGAAATTCGTCAATTGGTCACAGGAAAACAACATGAAATTCAGCAGGCAATCATGAGAAACAATCGTGAAATTTTACAGTTGGCTGCAGAAAAAAATGTGAAATTCGTCAAACAGTTACAGGAGAAAAACATAATTCGTCAGTCAACAGGGAGGAAAATCAAGAAATTTCATCAGTTGCAGGAAAATATCACAAAATTAAAAAGGTCAAAATAAAAAAGGACTAAATGCAAAATATTTTCAGTGAACAAGGTTCTTGAGTATTTTTTTTTTAAAGTGTCCAGCTGGCAGTAATTTTTTTCTAGAGTCCACACTGTTGAAGGCATTTTTAATATAATTGTAGAATAAAATGAAATAAGTGATTACTACTCTATTGTTATTCATACTGCTTAATATGTTTCTGAATAATTAATTTGTTAAGACAGTGTTATCATTGTGAATTTGTATTTTTTTTTTTTTTTTTTAATTTACATTTGCTTGTGGATATTTCTTTTAAAGAAGATTTCAATATAAAAAAGAATGCAGGTGTGCATTTTTATTATCTGCCTCTTAAATAGGAAAAAAAAAAAAAAAGAAAGAAAGAAAGCTTGTTTTTCACCCTTTTATGATATGAATCCATGTATATTAGCATTGAGTCTAAGCCGCTTTAGCAGGGCGCAGCGCCGGCAGCCTTTTTTTTTTCTTTTTTGTGCATGGCAAAGCTCTTTTTAACACTTCCTATGCTCCCTGTGGCAATTCAACTGATCGTGGTAAAATATCGCAAACTCTAGGGACTCTAAACAAACCAGTTCAAAATATTTTTGTGAATAATGTACAAGTGTGCCCTTTTTTAGAATAGTGTTTCCTTTTTGAAAAATTCCCGCCCGGCAGTCCTTTTTTCTAGTCAACACTGCATATGTAATGTAATATTAATGTTAAAAAAAAGGAAGGAGGCACGTAATAAAAATGCACACATGTATACTTTTTACACGATTAAATCAAGTTGACAAAAAGATCTAAAAACAAATATAAAAAACACCAACTGACCAGTAGTAGAATTGACATAAAAAAGCCACTGGTTCCAAGGAACAGTAAGCATGAGAATTTATTTGTCCGCATTCAACACTGGTCTGCTACATAAAATTCTATTTCATCCCTTTAACCATTTGAGTGACAATTAATTACTTTATCTGACTAAGATTTAATCAAAGTTTCTTTGTTTTTTTAAATAAAATAAAGTTATGCGATATGTGTTTAGTTGCAGTTTTTGCAGGGAGAGGAAAGTTTACGTTTACCTGTCAGAGAGGGGGGGGGGAGTTACTGGTCCTGCAGATTATAAAATTTTTCAAATTAGTGGTCCAATTGAATTTCTGGTGGTACAGAACAGTCCCAGCGGACCCCCAAGGAAATCGAATGCTGAACTGACAGTGAATAATACGACTTTTAAAATATTTACTACTCAAAAACATACTAAGCAATATGAACTGAACAAGCACAGAATGAAATCAGTTATTTCTTTTAAGCCTGTAAATGATAAAAGTAACAATGCAAACAAGAAAAAATTACACAAATAAAATTTACATACACAATGAAACATGCAAATCTGCTCAAAACATGGAAGATTCTCACCCATTACAGAACAGTCCTTTTTAATAATGGTTTTGTACACACAGGAGGTAAACACAGGGATCGATCCAGGCAAAATTTGAGGGTTTTTTTAGGGCCCTTTCACAAAAGTCTATTTAATAAAATAGGCCCCATCACAAAAAAAAATATTATAAAATGAGCCCCTTCACAAAAATAAATTTAATAAAATGGGCTCCTTCACAAAAAAATTTAATAAAATGGGCCGCTTCACAAAAATAAATTTAATAAAATGGGCCCATCCTCAAAATTCCTTTTTAATAAAATAGGCCCACTTCATAACATCTTTTGCATAAAAACTATTTTAAATATGTAATTAGTAAATAAAACCAGGTAATGTGAAACAAAAACTTTAACTGAAATTTAAAGAAGTTTCTGTTAATAAATTCTTGATCCGAATTTGAGTAACTGGATTTCAACTATAGTTACAAAATATTACTTTTCACAAAAATAACTTTTAATTTTCACAAAATGGAACCCAAGAATAAAAACCTGCATCGACCCCTGTTTGTTAAAGGCCCCAAGAATCTATATATAATTTTTAATGATGTTATGCACTATAGAACAATATTATTGCTCTAAATTTGTCTTTAAATGTTTTTTTGTGAAAAAATTACTTTATTTAAAATAATTATACACATGTAAAGAATTTTAAAATTATTTTTCCCATATTTCATATTCTGTATTATAAATTATTCTATAATATATAATTTTTTAAAATTAATTTTATGAGTCGAATATTGCAGCTAGAGACATTAAACCCCACTAAAAGATTTGCCAGAGATATTACACCTCCACTGAGTATTAATCAAGCATCTATGTTCCTAAAAAGATTATAGCTGCTTGATTTTTAAAGAAACCAAATTACTTACTCATAAAATGATATTCCAATACAGTGATCTGCTTAGAAAGAACTTAGGTCCTTTAAAAGACCCTTCACAAACTTTTCGCCCTCAAAACAAGGGCCCTTCACAAAACGTTTCCACCTCCAAACTGAGCTTTTTACAAGTTTAATTATCAAGAAGTAATTTAATCCTTCTATCACTTTTATGCATAATGGAAATATATGCATATATCTCCTTAAAAGTATAAACAAGAAACTGCACATAACGATTCTTTGAAATTCAGAAAATTATGACTAGATTTTTCCCAAAAATAAAAAGACGTATTAATGAAAATATCAAAAAATAAAATAGTTCTCTCTAGGATGTACTTGAAAAGTGAAGTGTCACGCCGTTTTTAAAACTGAGAGATTTGTATCGCTATTATTTTAAAAAATAGTAAAAATTCATCTTTAGTCATACACGAAGATTTCTTGTAAAACATTATTTCCATACCACAGTATTTCTATACGTGGCGATCTGGTTTATCGAAAGTGGTTAGTATCGCATGAATGGCTGAATACAAAGTACCAAGCTATAATATTAAAATAAGTATAATACAAGGCTCACTTATACCCCTCTTACGGCTATATATATATCCATTTAAAAATTAATTAAAATGTGACTAATATACAGATAAAAAGAGCCCTGCAGAAAGGAAAAATAGAATAACAAAACGACAGCGTAACGACTGCTCCCGCTTATTTTCCGAGTGGCGGAAAAGTAAACATGCTTTCTGTGTGTTGAGTTGATAACTTCCTTCTCATTCTCCCATGACATGCAGTCAGAAATACAGCTACATGAGGGCTGCTGTCATCTCGAGGGCCCGGGTTCGAGTCCCTGGGTAAGACATGGATGTAATTGTGTATGTCCCATTGTAGTTATATAATATATGTAATGAAAAATAAAAATTGT
Source organism: Maratus speciosus (assembly GCA_963932465.1). Taxonomy (NCBI): domain Eukaryota; kingdom Metazoa; phylum Arthropoda; class Arachnida; order Araneae; family Salticidae; genus Maratus; species Maratus speciosus. Next base: position 275,136,107 of record OZ010800.1, read on the forward strand.
TGTGACTTGTTGTTGTTTCTATGTATAATAAGGATCATTCGAGGCGACAGCCATTGTAGCTATAGGCCCCAAAGCATTCTCCACCTCGGTGGACTTCAAATGTTAAATTACAGCTACATGATCAAAAATCAAATGTTGCAACGAAAACTTTGTTTTTGAAGAAGTAACTTTTCTAAAGACTGGAATTCACGCCTGATAGAGGATAAGGGCAAATTATGCATGTAATAACCCCACCTATATTTTTCAGCTTTAATCGTGGACGCTACCGAAATGAGGAAAGGGGGGGGGACCCTACCCCTCCCTAGATTTTAAAATTTAAGTAACTAGATATTTCTTTTTGTTATGTTTTCAAAAACAATATAAAATGTATTATTTTCGAGTAACTAAATTAAAAGAGCCTCTTTTCTTTAATGTCAGTTGTGCAAAATTCTTAGTTTCTTTTTTAAAGAGGTGCTGTTTGTGTTGTTTTATGATGGCCAATTGTCTACACTTGGGATATTGGGCCGAAGGGGGGTTGCCTGGGGTCTTTCAAAGGGAAGCTAATCCGTATTTAAGCAAAGAAATCCAAGGTTCGAAGAAAACCACGAAAAAAAACTCCGAACGACTAGGCCGACGGGCGCGATTGGGTTCGAACCCAGCATCTCCCGTCTACCAGCTTTGAGAGCAGAACCTCTCGGCCACTGGTGGGGTGGTTTTGAAGAGGAACTAAGGATTTTGAGCTAGGACGACAGGAGTGGCATGGTGGAAGTGTGGGGTGGGGTGGGGGGGGGGGGGAGCGGAGTGCATTGTATCCCTTCCTGCATTTTGAAATTTAATTAACTAAAATTTCTTTCTTTTTTTTGTCTGATTTAGAAGAGCACAGTAAAATATATTCTTTTCGAAAAACTTAAAATGAAAAACTAAATAAGATATTTTTAGAAAAGGGAGAAGGGAAATTGAGGGCCCTCGTTAGATTTTGAAATTTAACTAAAATATTTTTTGTGCGTATTTGAATACGATTTTAAATATTAATGAAAGGGACTTTGAAATAATTTGGAGATTTTTTTTTTTTTTTTTTTTTTTTTTTTTTTTAGGGTGCATTTTTTGTACGTGTTAGACTTCGAAGGGTTATATTTTTACTGGTGGTAATTTAAGAGAAATTTATGACAAATTTTAGGATAAAAAGGGGACTTTGAAATACTTTCGTGATTATTTTTTTTCGTTTTAGGGGGAATATTTTGAGATTGAAATTTTTGAGCTTGTTAGAGTTAGAGGTGAAATTGTTACTGGTTATAATATTAGAAAAAATTGTGGCAAATTTAAGGTCAAAAAGGGCTTCGAAAAAATTTCGTGATTTGTTTTTCTTTTTAGGGGAATTTTCGGAGATTGAAATTTTTGAGCGTGTTAGAGGTGAAATTGTTGCTCGTAATAACTTCATAAATGGGGTAATTAAAAATTTTAACTAGTAGACTCTTCAAAATAATTTCGAGATTTTTCTTTCTTTTTGAAGTGACTTGTAGGGAATTAAAAAATACTGTTTTAAATGGTAATTAAAAATCTCAACGAGGGGGACTTTTATTTCTAGAATGGGATTTTTATATCGCTATTTAAAATGGTAATTTTAAATATTAATTAGAAATTTTAACGAGGGGGAGTTAAGAATTTTTGACTGAACCGGAGGAAGACGTTAGATTTCCGGGAATTATCTAATATATTAATTTCGAAATAAATTAAAAATATTAATGAGGAAATGCGGGCATATCAAAATCTTAGATACCATAATGTGCAATAATAAAACCTTTAAGTAAAACCTTCATGTTACCTGGTAAAGAAACAATTTTCATTTTCCTTCAACATACCTCATGTGATTTCACGAAAATCTTCTACGTCATTGAAGGTAATTTGGAGGTTATAACTTACAGAAATAAACCTGTATGAAATCTTTTAAAAAGAGGTATACTTCTCTTAAGATAACCTTTAGTTTTCATTTGCCTTAAAGATACCCGTTGAAACCTTCAAAATGGCTGCAAAATCTCAAAATTTTTAAAGGTTTTTCTCTGATTTTTTTACCTGGGCCCAGGTAAAAAAGGCAGCAAAAAACCTTTAAAAAAACATTCAGGAAAACTGAAGGTATTTCGGACAAAAAAATTTTCGGGTTTCCTTTAGGTAAAAAACCTGAATTAACCCCCCACTTTTTTTGTCCGAAATACCTTCAGCTTTCCTTTAAGTAAACAAACCTGTGCATTCCCTTACCATGTTGTCCGAAATACATTTAGTTTTCCTTTAAGTAAAAAATCTGTGTCTTCTCTTTACATAAAATCATGTAGTATCACTGTACGGCCTGCTTTTGTCTTAAATATCAGTGGTTTTCCTGAAAGATAAGCCAGTGAAGTGGTAGAAGAAACACTGGAGGTGCATAAAATAAATAAGTGATCACAGGCCGTTCCAACAATATGTCACAAGGTGTGCCGGCAAAATTGAAAAAGTGCCTCCTCAGGGGGATGCAAAGAGGGGTCAGGGACATCAGATGTGTATAACATGAACAATTAGTTATAGGCCATTCCAACACTATGTCATATGAGGGGTTTCGGCAAAATTTAGAAAACATCCCCCTCAGTGGGAAGCAAAGTGGGCGGAGGGGCATCAGATGTGCATAACATGAATAAGTGCTCACAGGCCTTTCCTACAATATGTCACATGAGGGGTGTCAGCAAAATTTAGAAAAGAGCCCCCTGAGAGGGAGCAAAGTGGGGGCAGCGACATCGGATGTGTATAACATGAATAAGTAGTCACAGGCCGTTCCGACAATGTGTCACATGAGGGGATTCGGCAAAATTTAGAAAACTGCCCCCTCAGGGGGGAGCAAAGTAGGCGGAGGGGCAACATATGTGCATAACATGAATAAGTAGTCCCAGGCCTTTCCGACAATACGTCACATGAGGGGTGTTAGCAAAATTTAGAAAACTGCCCCCTGAGGGGGGAGCAAAGGGGGCGGGGGGCATCAGATGTGCATAACATGAATAAGTGGTCACAGGCCTTTCCTACAATATGTCACATGAGGGGTGTTAGCAAAATTTAGAAAAGTGCCCCCTCAGGGGGAGCAAAGTGGGGGCAGGGACATCGGATGTGTATAACATGAATAAGTAGTCACAGGCCGTTCCGACAATGTGTAACATGAGGGGTTTCGGCAAAATTTAGAAAACTGCCCCCTCAGAGGGGGAGCAAAGTAGGCGGAGGGGCAACAGATGTGCATAACATGAATAAGTAGTCCCAGGCCTTTCCGACAATACGTCACATGAGGGGTTTCGTCAAAATTTAGAAAACTGCCCCCTGAGGGGGGGAGCAAAGTGGGCGGGGGGCATCAGATGTGCATAACATGAATAAGTGGTCACAGGCCTTTCCTACAATATGTCACATGAGGGGTGTTAGCAAAATTTAGAAAAGTGCCCCCTCAGGGGGAGCAAAGTGGGGGCAGGGACATCGGATGTGTATAACATGAATAAGTAGTCACAGGCCGTTCCGACAATGTGTCACATGAGGGGTTTCGGCAAAATTTAGAAAACTGCCCCCTCAGGGGGGAGCAAAGTAGGCGGAGAGGCAACAGATGTGCATAACATGAATAAGTAGTCCCAGGCCTTTCCGACAATATGTCACATGAGGGGTTTCGGCAAAATTTAGAAAACTGCCCCCTGAGGGGGGAGCAAAGCGGGCGGGGGGGCATCAGATGTGCATAACATGAATAAGTGGTCACAGGCCTTTCCTGCAATATGTTACATGAGGGGTGTTAGCAAAATTTAGAAAAGTGCCCCCTCAGGGGGAGCAAAGTTGGGGCAGGGAGATCGGATGTGTATAACATGAATAAGTAGTCACAGGGCTGTTCCGACAATATGTCACACGAGGGGTTTCGGCAAAATTTAGAAAACTGCCCCCTCAGGGGGAGCAAAGTAGGCGAGGGGCATCAGATGCGCATAACATGAATAAGAGGTCACACGTCTTTCGAACAGTATGTTATATGACAGGTGTCGGTACAAGTTATAAAAGTGCCCCTCTTTGGGACTAGTATTGTGCCCCCCCCCCCTTCCCTTTTGAAATTTTTATATATTACAAATAATATTTATCGGAAGGCTCCGTAAAAAAATTCAATCTAAAATGATGAAATTACTGCAATAAAAAAAAAAATCTGAAATGTAAGACATAATAAAATTTCCCAAAGCAGAATATGATTATAAATGCGCCATACATTGACTTCACTGCAGAACATTTCAAATTTTCATTTTCAAGAAAATCCACCATTCAATTGTAGGAAAAATCGCAAAATTTGTCACTCAATGGCAAGGTAAAAAAAAAAAAACAAAAAAAAAACCGGCAAACTCTTTAATCGTTCATTTAAAAAGATTGCGAAATTCATCAAACGGTCGCAAGAAAACTCGTGCAATTCGTTAGTCATGGAGAACAATTCATGAAATCCTTTACCTTGCTGTGGAAAAACATACAAAATTCGACGAACAGTTGCGAGAAAAAAATCCATGATTTTCGCCAATCGGTTGCAGGTAAAAAAACGCAAAATTTGTCAGTGCACCTCTAGTAGAAACAGCGAAAAAAAAACTACGATCTTCTCTAATCGTTCGCAAGAAAACGCCTCAAAATTTCCTATGTTACAAGGAAAAAATCGTGAAGATTGTCAGAAGAATCTGCAAAATTCGTAGATCAGTAGCGGAAAAAAACTCACGACGTTCTCCAATCTGTGTCAAGACTTGCTTACTGGTTCAAGAGAAATATCGCAAAATTTTAAAATCGGTCACAGGAAAAAAAAAAGTGAAATTCGTCGGTGTATTATCGAAAAAAATACAATTAGTCGATCAGTCGTGCAAAAAAACCCCATGAAGATTTGGCCAATCAGTCGCAGAAAAGCGACTAAGTTCACCAGTCGACCGTGAGAAAATAATCACGATATTCACCGATCTGTGAAAGTAGAATGCGAAATTCGTCGATCGGTTGCAGAAAAAAAGGGTTTTTTACCAATCGTTTACACGAAAAAGAGAAAAAATTTGCCAATCAGTAAAAAGAAAATATAATGAAATTCGCTTATCAGTTGCATGTAAAAAAAAACTCTGAAGTTGTCAGAAAATTCACGAAATTCTTCGATCAGTCGTGGAAAAAACCAACCATTGTTTCCAATCTGTTGCAAGAAAAAATTGGAACATTTGCAAATCAGTCTTCGGTAAAAAAGCATGAAATTCATGGATCGGTCGTGTGAAAAAAAACTACGATTTTCGCCAAAAGGCCAATGAAAAATATCACAAAATTCACCCACCAGTCGTGGTTAAAAAATGCGAAATTTGTCAATGAATTGTGGAAAATATATCAAAATTCTTCACCCAATCGCAGGAGAAAAATTGTGAAATTCATCGATTTGGTCAGAGAAAAAAGGCCAAATTCGCCAGCTGACAGAGGGAAAAATCTGAAATAATTCGAAAATCATCAAGCGATTGTTGGAAAAAAACCCCGCTAAATTATCATTCGATTAGGGGGGGGGGGGGGAGAGAAATCACAAAATTCACCAATAATTTCATTCGCGTGAGTATGTCAGGGTTTTATGAAATGTCTTTTGCATTTCTATAAAAGATGCAATTGCACTTCTTCATATATGAAGAAAATTTTCCTGTGACTTTTTTTTTAAATTCACACAGAACATTTGATTAGCTGAAGTACATTGCAGAACATTGCAAAGTATTCAGCTTTGGGAATGAAATTCTTTGATCAGCCGCAGAGAAAATCTGTGAAATTCAGTCAGCGACCATATGAAAAAAAAATTCAACAACTGTTTATGTGAAAAAATGAAGTTTGTTGATTAGCTGGGAAGAAAATCGGCAAAATTCATAAACCGGATATGTGAAAAAAATCACACGAGTTTTGCCAATCAGCCGCAAGGAAAAATGCAATATACGCCAATCGGTATGGTTTAGATGTATTAAAATCCCGCATTTGCCATCTTTGATATTTTTCTTGCATGAAAACTCCTTTTTCACCAAGTAGTAAATGTCGCCAATGGTTAAATATTGTTGATAGATTAATATAACATTGAAAAAACTGGAATATAATCATTATAACTATTAATTAAAAAACATTTTTAATTCACGCCAAGAAAAAAATCCAAGATGGCAGATGTGGGATTATAAAACATTTGTTCTGAAATAAAATATCACAAAATTTATCAGTTGGTTGCGGGGAAAAAATTGCAAAAATTCTCATTCAGTCACCTGAAAAAAAAAAAAAAAAACTGAGAAATTCAACCGTCGATTAATGGGGGAAAAAAATCTAGAAACCCTTCAGTCGATTCCTTTAAAATATTGTGAAATTCGTCGATTGGTCACAGGAAAACAACATGAAATTCAGCAGGCAATCATGAGAAACAATCGTGAAATTTTACAGTTGGCTGCAGAAAAAAATGTGAAATTCGTCAAACAGTTACAGGAGAAAAACATAATTCGTCAGTCAACAGGGAAGAAAATCAAGAAATTTCATCAGTTGCAGGAAAATATCACAAAATTAAAAAGGTCAAAATAAAAAAGGACTAAATGCAAAATATTTTCAGTGAACAAGGTTCTTGAGTGTTTTTTTTTTTTTAAGTGTCCAGCTGGCAGTAATTTTTTTCTAGAGTCCACACTGTTGAAGGCATTTTTAATATAATTGTAGAATAAAATGAAATAAGTGATTACTACTCTATTGTTATTCATACTGCTTAATATGTTTCTGAATAATTAATTTGTTAAGACAGTGTTATCATTGTGAATTTGTATTTTTTTTTTTTTATTTACATTTGCTTGTGGATATTTCTTTTAAAGGTGATTTCAATATAAAAAAGGGAACAGATGTCATATTCGCCCCATATTGGCGCGATTTTTTTCTGTCGCCAATATCATATAGGCAACAGGTACTTAACTTGCGCCAAAGTGCTTGATGTGGTAACCTGGATTATGTTGTTTATGCTGTTGATGTTTTCGCCAAATTGGCAACCGAAAAAAATCGTGCCAATATGGGGCGAATATGACATCTGTACCTAAAAAAGAATGCAGGTGTGCATTTTTATTATCTGCCTCTTAAATAGGAAAAAAAAAAAAAAAAAGAAAAGAAAGAAACCTTGTTTTTCACCCTTTTATGATATGAATCCATGTATATTAGCATTGAGCTTTAGCCGCTTTAGGAGGGCGCAGCGCCGGCAGCCTTTTCTTTTCTTTTTTGTGCATGGCAAAGCTCTTTAAAACCCTTCTGCTCTTTTTAACACTTCCTATGCTCCCTGTGGCAATTCAACTGATCGCGGGAAAATATCGCAAACTCTAGGGACTCTAAACAAACCAGTTCAAAATATTTTTGTGAATAATGTACAAGTGTGCCCTTTTTTAGAATAGTGTTTCCTTTTTGAAAAATTCCCGCCCGGCAGTCCTTTCTTCTAGAGTCAACACTGCATATGTAATGTAATATTAATGTTAAAAAAGGAAGGAGGCACATAATAAAAATGCACACATGCATACTTTTTACACGATTAAATCAAGTTGACAAAAAGATCTAAAAACAAATATAAAAAACACCAACTGACCAGTAGTAGAATTGACATAAAAAAGCCACTGGTCCCAAGGAACAGTAAGCATGAGAATTTATTTGTCCGCAGTCATCATCACTGGTCTGCTACATAAAATTCTATTTCATCCCTTTAACCCTTTGAGTGACAATTAATTACTTCATCTGACTAAGATTTAATCGAATTTTCTTTGTTTTTTTAAATAAAATAAAGTTATGCGACATGTGCTTAGTTGCAGTTTTTGCAGGGAGAGGAAAGTTTACGTTTACCTGTCAGAGAGGAAGGGGGGGGGGGGAGTTACTGGTCCTGCAGATTATAAATTTTTTCAAATTAGTGGTCCAATTGAATTTCTGGTGGTACAGAACAGTCCCAGCGGACCCCCCAAGGAAATTGGACGCTGAACTGACAGTGAATAATATGACTTTTTAAATATTTACTACTCAAAAACATATTAAGCAATATGAACTGAACAAGCACAGAATGAAATCAGTTATTTCTTTTAAGCCTGTAAATGATAAAAGTAACAATGCAAACAAGAGAAAATTACACAAATAAAATTTACATACACAATAAAACATGTGAATCTGCTCAAAACATGGAAGATTCTCACCCATTACAGAACAGTTCTTTTTAATAATTGTTTTGTACACACAGAAGGTAAACGCAGGGGTCGATCCAGGCAAAATTTGAGGGTTTTTTTAGGGCCCTTTCACAAAAGTCTATTTAATAAAATAGGCCCCATCACAAAAATATTATAAAATGAGCCCCTTCACAAAAATAAATTTAATAAAATGGGTTCCTTCACAAAAATAAATTTAATAAAATGGGCCGCTTCACAAAAATAAATTTAATAAAATGGTCCGCTTCACAAAAATAAATTTAATAAAATGGGCCCATTCTCAAAATTCCTTTTAATAAAATAGGCCCACTTCATAACATTCTTTTGCATAAAAACTATTTTAAATATGTAATTAGTAAATAAAACCAGGTCATGCGAAAAAAAAACTTTAACTGAAATTTAAAGAAGTTTCTGTTAATAAATTCTTGATCCGAATTTGAGTACAACTGGATTTCAACTATAGTTACAAAATATTACTTTTCACAAAAATAACTTTTAATTTTCACAAAATGGAACCCAAGAATAAAAACTTGCATCGACCCCTGTTTGTTAAAGGCCCCAAGAATCTATATATAATTTTTAATGATATTATGCACTATAGAACAATATTATTGCTCTAAATTTGTCTTTAAATGTTTTTTCGTGAAAAAATTACTTTATTTAAAATAATTATACACATGTACAGAATTTTAAAAGTATTTTTCCCATATTTCATATTCTGTATTATAAATTATTCTACAATAGATAATTTTTTTTAAATTAATTTTATGAGTCGAATATTGCAGCTAGAGACATTAAACCCCGCTAAAAGATTTGCCAGAGATATTACACCTCCACTGATTATTAATAAAGCATCTATGTTCCTAAAAAGATTATAGCTGCTTGATTTTTAAAGAAACCAAATTACTTACTCATAAAATGATATTCCAATACAGTGATCTGCTTAGAAAGAACTTAGGTCCTTTAAAGGACCCTTCACAAAACGTTTCCACCTCCAAACTGAGCTTTTTACATGTTTAATTATCAAGAAGTAATTTAATCCTTCTATCACTTTTATGCATAATGGAAATATATGCATATATCTCCTTAAAAGTATAAACAAGAAACTGAACATAACGATTCTTTGAAATTCAGAAAATTATGACTGGATTTTTCACAAAAATAAAAAGACGTATTAATGAAAATATCAAAAAATAAAATAGTTCTCCTTGGATGTATTTGAAAAGTGAAGTGTCACGCCGTTTTTAAAACTGAGAGATTTTTATCGCTATTATTTTAAAAAATAGTAAAAATTCATCTTTAGTCATATACGAAGATTTCTTGTAAAACATTATCTCCATACCACGGTATTTCTATACGTGGCGATCTGGTTTACCGTGGTTAGTATCGCATGCATGGCTGAATACAAAGTGACAAACAAATATCACGCTATAATATTAAAAATAAGTATAATACAAGGCTCACTTATACCCCTCTTAACGGCTATATATATATCCATTTAAAAATTAATTAAAATGGGACTAATATACAGATAAAAAGAGCCTGCAAAAAGGAAAAATAGAATAACAAAACGACAGCGTAACGACTGCTCCCGCTTATTTTCCGAGTGGCGGAAAAGTAAACATGCTTTCTGTGTGTTGAGTTGATAACTTCCTTCTCATTCTCCCATGACATGGAGTCAGAAATACAGCTACATGAGGGCTGCTGTCATCTCAAGGGCCCGGGTTCGAGTCCCTGGGTAAGACATGGATGTAATTGTGTATGTCCCATTATAGTTATATAATATATGTAATGGAAAATAAAAATTGTTGTGACTTGTTGTTGTTTCTATGTATAATAAGGATCATTCGAGGCGACAGCCATTGTAGCTATAGGCCCCAAAGACTTCAAATGTCAAATGACATCTACATGTTCAAAAATTAAATGTTGCAACGAAAACTTTGTTTTTGAAGAAGTAACTTTTATAAAAACTGGAATTCACGCCTGATAGAGGATAAGGGCAAATTATGCATGTAATAGCCACACTTATATTTTTCAGCTTTAATCGTGGACGCTACCAAAATGAGGAAAGGGGGGGGGGGGGAGGGACCCTGCCCCTCCCTAGATTTTAAAATTTAAGTAACTAGATATTTCTTTTTGTTATGTTTTCAAAAACAATATAAAATGTATTATTTTCGAGTAACTAAATTAAAAGAGCCTCTTTTCTTTAATGTTAGTATGTGCAAAATTCTTAGTTCCTCTTTTTTAAAGAGGTGCTGTTTGTGTTGTTTTATGATGGCCAATTGTCTACACTTGGGATATTGGGCCGAAGGGGGGGGGGGGTGCCTGGGGTCTTTTAAAGGGAAGCTAATCCGTATTTAAGCAAAGAAATCCAAGGTTCGAAGAAAACCACGAAAAAAACTCCGAACGACTAGGCCGACGGGCGCGATTGGGTTCGAACCCAGCATCTCCCGTTTACCAGCTTTGAGAGCAGAACCTCTCGGCCACTGGTGGGGTGGTTTTGAAGAGGAACTAAGGATTTTGAGCTAGGACGACAGGAGTGGCATGGTGGAAGAAGGGGGGGGGGGGAGCGGAGTGCATTGTAACCCTTCTTGCATTTTGAAATTTAATTAACTAAAATTTCTTTTTTTTTTGTCAGATTTAGAAGAGCACAGTAAAATATATTCTTTTCGAAAAACTTAAAATGAAAAACTAAATAAGGCATTTTTAGAAAAGGGAGAAGGGAAATTGAGGGCCCTCGTTAGATTTTGAAATTTAACTAAAATATTTTTTGTGCGTGTTTGAATACGATTTTAAATATTAATGAAAGTGACTTTGAAATAATTTGGAGATTTTTTTTTTTTATTTATTTTAGGGTGCAATTTTTGTACGTGTTAGTCTTCGAAGGGTTATTTTTACTGGTGGTAATTTAAGAAAAATTTATGACAAATTTTAGGATAAAAAGGGTCTTTGAAATACTTTCGTGATTATTTTTTTTCGTTTTAGGGGGAATATTTTGAGATTGAAAATTTTGAGCTTGTTAGAGTTAGAGGTGAAATTGTTACTGGTTATAATATTAGAAAAAATTGTGACAAATTTAGGTCAAAAAGGGCTTCGAAAAAAGGGCTTCGTGATTTGTTTTTCTTTTTAGGGGGAATTTTTGGAGATTGAAATTTTTGAGCGTGTTAGAGGTGAAATTGTTGCTCGTAATAACTTCATAAATGGGGTAATTAAAAATTTTAACTAGTAGACTCTTCAAAATAATTTCGAGATTTTTCTTTCTTTTTGTAGGGAATTAAAAAATAGTATTTTAAATGGTAATTAAAAATCTCAACGAGGGAGACTTTAAGATAATTTTGAGATTTTTATTTCTAGAATGGGATTTTTATATCGCTATTTAAAATGGTAATTTTAAATATTAATTAAAAATTTTAACGAGGGAAGTTAAGAATTTTTGACTGAACCGGTGGAAGACGTTAGACTTCCGGGAATTATCTAATATATTAATTTCGAAATAAATTTAAAATATTAATGAGGAGATGTGGGCATATCAAAATCTTAGATACCATAATGTGCAATAATAAAACCTTTAAGTAAAACCTTCATGTTACCTGGTAAAGAAACAATTTTCATTTTCCTTCAACATACCTCATGTGATTTCACGAAAATCTTCTAAGTCATTGAAGGTAATTTGGAGGTGATAACTTACAGAAAAAAACCTGTATGAAATCTTTTAAAAAGAGGTATACTTCTCTTAAGATAACCTTTAGTTTTCATTTGCCTTAAAGATACCCGTTGAAACCTTCAAAATGGCTGCAAAATCTCAAAATTTTTAAAGGTTTTTCTCTGATTTTTTTACCTGGGAAACATAAAACTTTTATAGATTAGTGACACATATTATATCCAATCACATTCTTTCAAACAGATGACGTCATATATGAGTCATAGGAAGCACACACTCGCTGCAGTAAATTACACAAGCGATTTATTAACACACTTCGTTGATCATCTTTTGATATCTTTCTCTGTTTCACAGATTTTCTACGTTCAGTAGGTTTAAGCATTTTTTGATGTTTTAAAAAGTTCACTTTTCTTGCGAAGATTTCGTTGCAAACCTCACACGTTATTGAATGAATCTTAACATGTCGTCGTAAATCGCTCTTTTGAATGAAACTTTTTCCGCACAAATCACAACAAAAGGGTTTTTTCTGTAAGTGCGATTTCACATGTCTATTTAGCACAAACTTTCGCATAAACGATTTATTGCAGGTTTCACAAACAAAAGGGGGTTCTTCTTGAATGAAAAGTTCTGATGAAGAGAGTTTCATTTCATCATCTGAAACAGGTTCCACTTTAGGCACGAGATTCATCGTTTCACTAATCAATCCGGATGCTCCTACAACAGCAATATCTTGAAAACTAGACATGATAACAACCTCACTCAGCAGCAGTAATGAATCAACTAATGAAAAAAACTTCATTCGCATCAATTTATAATAATCATAGGTGGCGCGCGTGTGCCTAAAAAAATCTGTGATTGGTTCAAAAAATGACTCATTTTTCTAAAAAGAGCACAGCACTTCTTAAAATTTTCATTCTGTAATCGTGGCTGAATCGTTAAGGTAACGGTCTATTATTCAACCATGACTACATTTTGGAGGTTCAATCCTCCTCGAAACCTTTTGTAAAAAATACCAATTCCGAAACTAAATTCTATCAATCGACACTAGATGGCAGCACCAAAACACAAATTGCTCCCCTAAAACTGTAACACATAATTCATGTAACCGATAGTTAAAACTAACCCTCGTACTGAAACATGTTAATTTTATAACCGATCGAAAATTGCTCCCTAAAAAATTAAAGTCCCCCCATTATAACCGAAAAATACCCCGCGTACTGTAGTACGACAAAAAAAATCAATATCCCAAAAATTCCACTCAAAAAAATTCTTATCTAAACCCTCGTCTTATAAGATGACGTCACCCTCCTCTTAGATCACGTCACATGACCTTGACCCCTCCTCCAAGAGCACGCCGCGTAACCTTGACCCCATGACCTCCGCCGCCGCATGACTTTCAAACAGCTGCAGAGGTCACGCCGCGTACGCCGCTGATGTAGAACCCCCAAAATATATCTACTTCGGTCCAATACATCAAGATGGGAAAGAGAAACAGTAAGTACCAACAGTGAAGAAAGTAATCAGGATGACAGCCACGGTGAGGAAGAAAATAACAGAGAAAAACATAGGCAAAGCTATCTACGCGAGAAGAACAACAAAGAAAAGGCAGGGGCAAGCCCTCAAAAGCAGGAAACCAAGAAGAGTAAGAAAGAGAAGAAGAGCAAGGCAAAAGATAAAAACAAAGGAAAAGAGACAAGGGGAAAGAAGGAAAATGATGCAGCAGACAGCGGAGAAAAAGGAAATGGAGATGGTATGAAAGAACTAGAAAACAATGAAATACCATCAATAATAGAAGGAAAAACAGAAGAACCAAGTAACAAGAGAGAAGACATAGAATGCATGAGCAGGATAGTAACTCAGTGCCCAACAACGCAGACGCAGAAGAAAAGGAAGAAAAAGACGAGGAAACTAAAGAGGAAACAAACGAGGAAAAGCAGAACAAACATGAAGAATTGCAAGAATTAAGGAGACAAGTGCTGCAACATGTCCAAGAATCAGATGGGAAAACAAACAGGAGCGAGGCAGCGGAAACGGCAATACTCTCACTAACTCTGATGCAAAGGATCCAATATGAATGTGTTGGTGGAAGACTGACAAAGGCGGCGAATACGGAAATGAATGCAAGTGCCGATATACTTATGAAGCAGATTATGGAGTTGGAACTACAATATCAAGTAGCGAAGATACAACTGGCTTCACAGGAATACTATCATCAAGAGTTAGACAACCAGAGGAACAGCGTAAAGACTATAAGGACGATAGAGCCACCAGGACCCAAACCAAGCCCACTAGGGATTATGCGGAAGCGGTCAAGGTGGCTAAATCAACCTTAATAATACAGGCGAAGGAAAACGCAAACACAGAAGAACTAGAGCGTCATATAATTGAATCTACAACTGAACATCATAAAGGAGTCAAGAGAACGAGGCGACTCAATAGAGGATTTAAAATGATATGTGAAAACGAAGATCAAGCCTCTAAAATAAGAGAAAAGATAAAGAATGACGAAAAAGTAAGTAGTGAAGTAAAGGTGTCAACAGCAACAGTAAGGAAGAAAAGCATCATCATATTCAAGATTCCTGCTTATGTAAACGAAGACAAAATAAGAGAAAGGCTACTGAAGGATTTAGATCTGGACTTGCAGGGTGGAAACGAGGCGGTCACTCTGGTCAGGCAGGTGGGATCCCGAGACGGGTGGAGAAACCAAAGGGCCCTTCTCCCTGAGCCTCTGGCATACCGACTGCTAAAAGCGGGTTCGGTGTGCCTGGGGCTCAGGGAATGCCCAATAAGGGCATACATCAGTGTTATAAGATGTCACAGATGCCTAGAGTACGATCACCTAGCGGCAAACTGTGACAGGACCCAGAGGTGCTCGATCTGTGCGGGGCCGCACGTGTACACTGAATGCACAAGCAATACTCGTAGATGCCACGCATGCTCCAGTTACAACGCAGTAAATAGAAGATACGCGGCATCGTACAAGCCCACAGACCACGCAGCAAACTCCATTGACTGTACCATTTATCGGATCCTGTTTCGAGTCAGGCAACTACAATCAGAAAAGGGCATGGCACACGCGTCAGGCCAGGACGTCATCTCAGGAAGGGTGAGAATAATAAGTTTTAACGGCGTGGACAGGATATCCTGGTTACCACGACATGACCAATCAATGAGAAGATTGTCACAAAGAGCAGGCAGGCATTAGGCCACATTATTAACACGGTGTTCTAGGAACGCCAACATAACACGCACTCACCCTTTCACACACAACACACCACGACACCACAAGCCACACAGCTCAACACAACTCTCAATACACAGAATTTCTCAATTGATAGGCAGACACAATTACCAACAATGGGCACAGTAAAGCTCAACAAGTATTAAAATTTGATATATGTTCATTTTATGTATTATATGTGATTAAAAAAGAAAAAAAAATGGTCTAGGTTTCCTATCGCCACAAAAAAATTATAAAATGCACGTTCTGTCCTTTGTCCATCTACGAGTGCGTTCGGTAGCCGTGTAGTATCAGCTGGCCAAGGCCCGAAACAGGAGCCCCGCATCAGACGAAATACATCACCACACCGGCCGAGCAAGCTACACACAATGGCATATTAAAAAGCGGCACCCGCCTCCGGCACAACTCTGTCCGTCCTTGTGTTCGTCCCGTGCATCAAAGATAAAAAAGAATAAGAAGTAAGTACTAACCCATTTATCAGATTAATGCATTGTATTTTTCAGTAAATCCTAAATTTAATTGATAGTATCATATCTCAGTGTCTAGTCCCCCACCTTTCATAAACTATCAGCAGCTTTTAGCACATTTATAAGACATTTAGAACTTAGTCCTCACAGTAATTCAGTTACCGCGGCTAGATCAAATCCTAAATTTCTAGTTGTCAGTAATTTCTACAAGCGCCACGGCATACGACAATCTTCATGATAAACTGAAGTTTCAATCCCTGGGCACAGTGGCATCTCCCCTTTCAAAATTTTCTTAAAACTAACATTAGCATCATCGCCTTTTTCTTAGTTTTCTTCAGTGTTACCGGGGGGAGCATTCCCCCTCCTTAACTATCCCTTTTTTCTTCTTCAAGCGTGTGGGGGGCCCGGACGGGGCTCCACCTCTTCTGCAGCGAAAGCCATGCACTGGTACTGCGGGACACCGGGCAAGCACCCGTACCAAGCAATCTCGAGAGGCTTGTGAGGTGGGGTGGGCAGGGGGGGGGGAGTCGCGGAAGGGCCCCATCATAGCGTCTACTCTTCATCCCAAATAATTAAAAAAAATTAAATAATTTAAACCACTCCCATCTAAATCCTTCTTCTTCGTCAGGCACACGTGGCGCAAGCCAGGGGCGTGAGCTAGAAGGGACTCACGACCGGTCGCCCGGAAAGAGAAATCTTACCAAGGGGACACGTGTGCGGACAAAACTCTCTATCTTTCTACTAGCAGGGGTGAACAGCGACCAGCCAGGGACGGGGGTATGAAATGAAACCCGGCCTGCTGCCCTTAGGGGCAGGGTCCATGCCTGCATCTTTCTCTACATTTCACACCCAATAGTTCATGTGGCAACCCTTGGTAACTCTGCATTGCATTTGGCACCCCTTAATTTCCCCCCCCCCCTTTTTTTTAACGTTGACTCTTAACTTTTAACTTTACTCCCGCCACTGAGGCCACTAGTTGGCTCACTAAGTCTCCATATCTCCTGATAAGAAGTTTTAGTCCTTCAGTCACCCATCTTTAGTCCCACTCAGTCCACCTATGTTTCATATTCATCCCGGGTTTGAGTAGATGTATGGAGATGACTCACTCAACTGTCAGAAGGTTTGTTAGTTAGATAGTTTTCAAGCTTAAAGTTAGGTTAGGCGATCATTGGTCCCTATATCCCAAAGTGAGAGTTTGGTGATATACCACAGTGTGAGAGGCTGTGGGTTCAGGCCAGGATCCGGCCCCACCATTTGTTGCTAGGTGATGACTCCATCGATTCATTCAGAAATTGATCCAATTAGTTCTAGTTCTTTCCCAGCTAGGTATCATAAACAAATTCAGGCTCCTCATTATAGTATTCGTGCCTCAGTCAACTCCAAAGTCCAATCATGACAATTTCTTATGGCCAGTAGCATGGGCAATAAGTCCTTAAGCTATCTTATCAGTATCGCCTTAGTCCATCTCAGTTTTTGGACCCCATATTCGGCATTTTTACCATCAGCCATCATTTATGTGCCCACATAAGCTTGTGGCACATATTATGTGCCACAAGCTAGCAAGGCCCTATTCTCAGTGCTCAGTTTTATTAGTATCAATTCTAATTTCATCTAAGTCCTAATCTAAGGTTCAGTCCACGTTCAGGCCAGATCAGGTAGTCATCCAAATTTAAAGTTTAACTGTAAGCAAATAAAGTTTCATATATTTAACGATGTCATATCTAACAAATGTTCTTTCTTTCAGGTTCCCTCTGTCCCCCGGGTGGTCGGCAAAGCTAACCACTCGGGGGTGCACTTTCCCCACCCCCATTTTTTTTAATAACAGTTTTTTTCCCTTTTTGACAGTTCGCCTCTTTATTAGGTGCAATTGAACATTGTCCGCACGAGCTACCGGACCCGCTCCAATAGGATAGCCTACGGAGCCAGTTTTTTCCCGGTGGGGTACTGTAGAAAGGCGAACTCCCGTCTCCCTCCGCAGCGATTCGTCTGCCTTGCATCTTGGCTCTAAATTATCCCTTCTTCGGCAGCTCTTAGCATCTCGGCCATTTTTCAAAATTTTATTTATTTTTAATTTTTTTTTTTTTTTTTAATTTCTTTCCCATTTTTTGTTCATTGTACTTAGTTTATTTTGTCATCTTGTTAATTTTCCCTCAAAATTCTCCCCTTCTCTAGCTAAGCTGCTGCCACCTATTAGGCACAAAAATTATCCAGCCCTATTCTGTTTAGCACGATGAGTATGTGGTGTGCGACGCCTTACAAAGATTAACAAAGAGCACTCTATAAATAAGACACATCGGTATAGCTCAAATAGCCGGCCTGCGTGCTTGTCGGGATCACTGCTTGCGGGTGGCCACCTGCGGCGATCTGGCGGCTGTTTTAAATTACTACTACAGCGCCCCCGTTGCACCAGACAAAAAACCCGTTAACCTGGGTCCTTAATTCCCGGGAGGTAGGGTCTGGTCAGCGGTCTCCGAGAGTGAGAAGTAGTAGGCTGGATATCGTCCAATAGCTTAGTGGTAGAATATTGTCGCGTAATGTCAATGACCGCTGACTTGTATCCCTGCTTGGACAACGTTTCACTCTGTTAGTTTTATGCCTCTTTCTTAGCCTAGTTGAATAAAAGAATTCAGAAATTAAAATTTCAAATTACTATTAATTTCTGTGTATACTAATATGATATTCGTGGCTTTCTTGTGTTTGTCTTTACTAGAGGTTGAAATAATTTTTGAGAATACGGTTGTCCTTCTTAGAGGGTGATAATTTTAAAATAAAGATCGCTGCATGTAAACTGCATTTATTCATATCGTTTTTCTTCTCAATTTTTTTAATTGCTAGTTTAAATTAATTTAAATAACTTTCTCGTCCATTTGGAGTTCGAATTATGTGTGTCTACTGTATTTATTTGTTACGCGGCAGATCTTCATCATAATATCGCCATGAAGATCAACCATGTGTTTTTAAAAGTGATGTGATGTAAGAAAAAATATGATCATTTTAACCTTGGATCGCTTTGGTCGCAAAGCTTTTCTTCCCACTTTGATAGAGAACGAGAAGATTGTAATTGTTTTATGATTGGTTTTGTAGAAATACCGAACAATAATGTATTTCACTTTTCAAACTTTATATATCTACTGTATCTGTTTTCTACACGGCTAATCTGCATCTGAAGAACAGTATGAAGATCAGCCGTGTGCTTTATGCTAGTGATGTAAGAAAAAATATGATCACCTGCATTTGGATTGCTTTGGTGACAAATATTTATTTATTCCTACTCTTCATTGTTCTGGAGGTTGGTCCTGTCCCCTGTAAAGTCTGAATAATAATATATTTGACTTTTCTATTATATTTGTTTGGTACACTGCTCATCTTCAAATGAAAACCGGCAGATGTTTGTTTTCTTACAAGTGTTGAAAGAAAAAAATATGATCACTTTACCCGCTTTGGCGACAAATCTTATCTTCCAACTTTCATCGAGAAAGATTGTCATTGTTCTGGTGGTTGGTCCTCTAGAAATCCATAATAATAGTATATTCGACTTTTCCAAAGTATACCTGTCACTTATATTTGTTTGACATACTGCTTATCTTCAAATGAAGACCGGCATGAAGTTCAGATGTGTGTTTTCTACAAGTGATGAAAGAAAAAATATGATCATTTTAACCGCTATGGTGACAAATCTTACCTTCCAACTTTCATAGAGAGCGAGAAAGATTGTCATTGTTCTGGGGATTGTTCCTCTAGACATCCATGAAAATAATATATTGGACTTTTCCAAACTATACCTGTCTCTTATATTTGTTTGAGATACTGCTTATCTTCAAATGAAGACCCGCATGAAGTTCAGATGCGTGTTTTCTACAAGTGATGAAAGAAAAAATATGATCACTTTACCCGCTTTGGTGACAAATCTTTACCTTCAAACTTTCATAGAGAGCGAGAAAGATTGTCATTGTTCTGGGGATTGTTCCTCTAGACATCCATGAAAATAATATATTGGACTTTTCCAAACTATACCTGTCTCTCATATTTGTTTGACATACTGCTTATCTTCAAATGAAGACCGGCATGAAGTTCAGATGTATGTTTTCTATAAGTGATGAAAGAAAAAATATGATCACTTTACCCAGCTTTGGTGACAAATCTTATCTTCCAACTTTCATAGAGAGCGAGAAAGATTGTCATTGTTCTGGGGATTGTTCCTCTAGACATCCATGAAAATAATATATTGGACTTTTCCAAACTATACCTGTCTCTCATATTTGTTTGACATACTGCTGATCTTCAAATGAAGACCAGCATGAAGTTCAGATGTGTATTTTCTACAAGTTATGAAAGAAAGTATATGATCACTTTACTCGCTTTGGTGACAAATCTTATCTTCCAATTTTCATACAGAGGGAGAAAGATTGTCATTGTTCTGGGGATTGTTCCTCTAGACATCCATGATAATAATATATTGGACTTTCCAAAACTATTTGTCTGGTGTATATGTTTGCTAGATGACTCATCTTCATTTGAAGATCGGCATGGAGATCAACCATATATTGTTAAAAATCTGCAACAAATTGTCCAGTAATTTCGACTGTTTTTAAGAAGAATTGCTACTTGACTATATTATTAAGCATATCTGACCACATTATTGATAATGATATGGCCAAAATAAAATAAAAATACTGTTATGTAATCGTTTTCAATAAAAAAATTCGAATGACTGGACAGTTTGCTGCACATTTTTAACAGCGTATGTTTTCTAATAATGATGTAAGAAGAAATGTGATCACTTTATTGTTACAGTTGGGCCACTTTGGTGACAAATCTTTTTTTCTCACTTTTATAGAGGGGGGAAATATTGTTATAGTTCGGTCGATGTCTTCTAGAAATCTCGAGTAACAATGTATTTCAGTTGTCTAAACTATACATCTGTCTACTGTATCTGCTACCTTAGGCGCATCCCACACTGAGAAAACAGAAAACATGTCGCACAACATTTGGAAGAAAAAACCGGTCGAAACAAAGAAGAAAGTTGATTGAAACCTGTTTTAAACCAGTTTTTCCCCTGAATTCAAGCGACATGTCTGACATGTCGCCTTAGTGTGGGATGCTCCTTACACGGCTGATCTTCATCTGAAAATTGGCATAAAGATCAGCCGTATGTTTTCTATTAGCGATGCAACAAGAAATATAATCACTTTACCTGACAAATAAAAGTACTATTAGTCTGTGGCTGCGAATTTCGCTTTTTATTTGCTCATTCGATTCGTCGCATCGAGCTAAGTAATTTGCTACTTTGCATATCGGCTATCGAGTTTTAATAATGACAGGGGGGCGGGTCAAAGTTTAGAAATTTGCATGATGAGAGCTGCCGAAAATAAAACAGTAGCAGAAAATTCCTTCGCATTCAACCGTACGCAGACATTCCGCAAATTACGAAGTACTGAAAAACTGACAAAAGAACCAACAATGTGTGGTTATAAAGGTTTTTGCTCGTAATTCGGGGAAAAGTATTGACAGGATGAACAAAACTAGACCAGTGTTGCCTGCGGGCTACTTTTCTGAAAATCCAGATTTCCTGATTGGCACCACTTTTTTGAAATAGTAAAATGCTACTTATTTAATGACATATTAATTAAGGAGAAAACAAGGGGAATTTTACCATTTCAGGAAAGTGGTGCCAATCAAGAAATCTAAATTTTAAAAAAGTAGTATCATGGAAGACGGTAGTATTCCGAGTGACGCAGCCTTAAGGCTAAAATCGTATCGTATCGTATCATATCGTAGTAGTATCATTCGTAGATGGCGGAACTCATATATACAGCTAACTCGACATCAAAGAAAACGCGAAAAGCCGCCTTTTAATAACTCAGCAGATATAGGTCTTATTGTTCTGAATTTTCTAGAACAGTCTTATATCTGCAGTCTAATCGTATACTGAAATTTTTACATTTCTACGTGCAGTATATTTTGAGATCTAAATAGCCATTTTTAAAGTGAAAACTTTGGTATGATATCGAGGAAGTTCCTAATTTGAAAATCTCGAAAACGGTTCTAACGATTATCTTTAAATTGATACATAATATAAATGTGATTAAGGCGAGGTGAATAACTCTTTTCTTTTTTCTGGGAAAACTCTCGTTCGTTAAATAATTCGATTTTTTTTCTCTCGAAAATGACACGAGCGATTTTTTAGAAATCAAATAAATATGTTTCAGATGAACCAAATAACAATTTACTTGTTTCCAGCAAGACTCTTGTTCGTTTTATAATGCGCATGCAAAATCGGACTATATTTCTTCGCCATTCTATGGAAATTTAACCGAAAATGCATGACACTGTATTCATACACATGCTTTCTTTTTAACCACTTTTGGGGAGAAAAATTTCGTCTTCCCACTGGCTGAGTGGTTAAGGGCCATCGTCTACTGATCTTAAGATAGGCAGTTCGATACTCTCTGGTGACTACTACTTTTCACATGTGAATGTGTTTTTTTTCTTTTAAAGTCTGTTAGTTGACCATTATTCTCAGTTCCTTTGTAATTTTTTAATTGCTATTAAGTTAAATAAAATTACAATTATAATGACGCCAATTTGATGATGATTATTTCTTGGCAATTTTTCAACAATAAAAATATTACCATAAATTTTATAAATATATTTAATTTCAATCACTTTACAAAAAATATACATTAATAATTATTATTTGAATGTAAATCACACGTTCAGAAACGTAAAAAAATAATTCATTTCAGCTCTTCTTTTTATAATATCATTTTTTATTATTATGACGGTCAATCAATATATAATCACTGACATCCATAATATTATTATTTTTATAATTATTATTTTCCTTGCATAAAAACTATTGTGATGTAATAATTCTTTTATAATAAATAATTTAGTTGAAATGTTTTATTTATAAATAACAATGAAGTTTGATAACCCCGAGACAATTGTTTTTATTTAACTTTGCAATATTTACAGTTTACATAATAAGCATATCAGAATTCTGGTGTCGCCATCTTTTGACGCAATTGCGTACTACATTTTGTCTCTTATTCGGAAAAAAAAAACTAACGCTCTCATCGCCGCTTTGAAAGAATCTCTTGTGACTAGAGGTCTATTTCGCAAATATTAAGAAAATTACTGCATACAAAAATATTAAAATGGGTAGTATTATAGAGAAATGTTTGATAAAAACGTTGAAGTAGACAGTTTTTAAATCGAAGAATTATTTTAAGAGATATTTAATGTTAAATACGGATAAAATTGTCCCATTAAAAAAGTCTCATTGGAAAAAAACTATACATGGGAATTTAATCATTTTCATTCAATTTAATCATTCAATAGAAACTCGAAGTTTGCAGAGTGCATTTATTATTTTTAACTTGCCTAATTTTTTGACGGTTTATTTCAATTTTAAATTAAAATTTTCAGAATTTCCAGAGATATTTTTTACATATTTTAGAAAAGGTTATTTTAAATTGTTGCCAATTGTTAAAACAGCGCAAAGAATAATATATCCTTTAAATTAAAAATTTATTCACACGTGACTATTATAAACAGAAAAAAATCCTTTTAAATTAGAATTAAATGATAACGTGTTAAAAGCAGGAAAATATTAAACATTACGTCATAAAAATTGTTTTTACACATGCTTACTTAAAATGAAAGAAAATTATAAAATAATCAATTATTTTCAAATTAGAATTAAATTATTACGCATTAAAAGCAGGAAAACATTAAAAATTACGTCATAAAAATTATATTTACACGTGAATATTAAAAGAAAAAGAAAATTTTTAAATAATAAATTCATTGATATGTGTTAAAAGTAAATGGAGGAAATTACGTCATATTGGCCAAAGTGGCCAAATAATAATATTGCAAAACAGTTTAAATTAAAAAATATATTTATATGAGAGATTTATTTCAAATTTCGAGATGATATTTTTAACTATAGTTGCCAATTTTAATGTAGCGCAAATAATAATATTATCTTTCTAATAATAAAAATATTTTCAGTTGAATTTTACAAAGAGAAAGGAAAGTTTGGTGAAAATTATGTCAGATTTAAAACGTTACATTTAAAATCTCTTATTTAAAATCATTTTCTTATAGCGTTGTTAAAAAATACCATAAAGCAAAGACTCTGTTGACTTAGTTCCTTTTATATTTGGTAATTTTCAAATGCTTAACTAATCTTATTTAATCAAGCACGGAAACAGCAACTAACATCAGCTGATTCGGCCTTGAAATCCCTCAGTAAAAGGGAAACCCGTTTACAGTAAGATCGCCATTGATTTTTTAATTATACAGAGCAGCCTCGATTATCCGAGCTAATTGGGACTGTTAGTAAATCGGAATCGGAAATCTCGGTTAATATAAACTGTGTGTAAAAACTCGCCGTGCTTGCGAATTTAACATCTCTTTTTAAAAAATATATAGAACGTTTTTTAAATAATAAAAATAAATATATGTAAAGTTTTGTTTCACAGCTTAACAAATTTAAAAAGAAAATCAACTACCAGTAGTAAATTTTAAAATGCAAATTGAAAAATTTACGAAAGTTCACACAGCCACTGGAAACAAAGCATTGTTCGCTATTGACTTCTCAGGGTCCAGTGTTTCTTTGGAGTTGAGTGCTTTTGGGGGCAGAAGGGCCTGTATAGCACGGACAGTGAGCTAAAGAGTGTGGTTATTTTTAAGGCTCATTCAAAAGGGAAAAAAAAATCAGTCTTTGTTATCGGCTCGGTTAACAGAAACCTCGATTAGTCGAAGCTCGGTTACTCCAGGTTCTACTATAATTCAATCTTCCGTAATCTTTTTAAAGCAGATCAAATTAATGGACTTTAGCACAAAGTCACATAGCTGATAACTGCTATGCTTGTTGGCCACCTTTTTTTCAAAAAGTTTGCTTCGCCTTATTCAATTAATGAGATATCTCCGATAAAATAAGTCACATTTTCCCGTTCTAAAATACTGGTTTCCAAAAATCGTAGCATGTAACTGACACTACAAGTACTCATGGAACTAGACTATTTTAAGTCTGATTTTTATTATAGACTATATAAAATTATTATAAATATATATTATGATATGATAGGAACTAGCGGGCTTCGTCCGCTATTTACGTTACGGATATAAAAATCATGTTTTTTTTTTTTTTTTTTTTTTTTTTTTTTTTTAGGGAAAAAGAAATAAAAACCTATTTGACGATAGGTTTATAAAGACACATTTTGTATTTGTTATATTTCCGGGGATGAGGAGGGGGGGGGGGGACTATTTTGATTAAATATCGCAATTAGTCCACATGGCAGATATAATTATGATAGACACTAGCGGGCTTCGCCCCTCTAAGGCGCCTTATGGGTCCAGCTTCCATAACTCAGAAACTACCTTTCGGACATCAATGCAACAGATTCCAAACGTTATAATTAACTTAATAATCACCCTATATAGCATTAAAGTAAATTTATGAGTACTGCATACTATTTTTTTTATCGTAATTTCTGAAGAGAAAAAAAATATTTCGGTTCCATTCTTAGGTACTGGTCTGAAAATTTTTGAAAAAGGAGGGAAGGAGGGGACATGAGACTGCTGTTTGTCAAACAACACAACGGGGTCTGGCTTATTCAACTTGGTTTTTGATGACTTCAATTGGAAGGTGGTTTGTTTAAAAGAGTGCGTTCCCTGCCCCATGAAAATTGGAACTATTGGTGCACCATCTATGTAAGGATTTAATAATTATAAATTAACATTTTGGATTTATTAATTTAAGGATAAAGTGTTTTTAAAGGAATATCAAATGAAACCCCCTGTGCGATCTGCGATTATACTTACCCACTTGTTTTTATATACAAACTGCTATAAGGAAAATTGTAATAAAATAGTAAAAATTAAATCTGCATTAAATGCCATAAGTATCTTTTTTTTTTAATCATTTTATCACTAACCTCAAAAAAGTAATGATATCAATGTAAAAACCCTTGACGGGTTAAAAGATTCTGACGCAGCACTTTATCTTATGCTCTAAGAATTTTAAATGTAGAACTTAAAAATACTGATATCAAATTTTGAGTGACGTTATGCTGTTTCTTAAAAAATATATTTGTATTTATTTCATCATTTTATTTTTGTTTTATTTATAATCGCATGTGCAAAAGTTATGTTCAACATGAAAAGCTGCATAAAATTTTATTCGCTGTTGCTTTATCATTTACATCTCTCATAAATTCAAAATATGAGTTTTAAAAGATATGATATAAAATTTAAGTGACTTTAAAAGGTTTGTTTTAAAATTCAATTTAAATTATTTTTGACTTGGTTAAAATATTTTTTTACATCTACACAATACTTTTAATTTTCCAATTCACTGTTAAATATATCACTTTCATTGAATCTGTACTATGCATTGAAATGTATTATTTCAATAAATTGATTTATCTTTTGTGTCACGCTATTCAAAATTGTGAGTAAGATTTATGTAAATGGTTTCTTTGCGTCATTGTGTCCAAACTACATGAAATGTATGAAAAAGGATAGTTTGACGCAAATAAACCATTTACATAAATCTTACTCACAATTTTGAATAGCGTGACACAAAAGATAAATCAATTTATTGAAATAAATACATTTCAATGCATAGTATAGATTCAATGAAAGTGATATATTTAACAGTGAATTGGAAAATTAAAAGTATTGTGTAGATGTAAAAAAATATTTTAACCAAGTCAAAAATAATTTAAATTGAATTTTAAAACAAACCTTTTAAAGTCACATCAAGGCGTCACTTAAATTTTATATCATATCTTTTAAAACTCATATTTTGAATTTATGAGAGATGTAAATGATAAAGCAACAGCGAATAAAATTTTATGCAGCTTTTCATGTTGAACATAACTTTTGCACATGCAATTATAAATAAAACAAAAATAAAATGATGAAATAAATACAAATATATTTTTTAAGAAATAGCATAACGTCACTCAAAATTTGATATCAGTATTTTTAAGTTCCATATTTAAAATTCTTAGAGCATAAGATAAAGTGCTGCGTCAGAATCTTTTAACCCGTCAAGGGTTTTTACATTGATTTAATATACAAAAATATTTTTAAATGTAATTCGCATTTTCAGGTAATCGCATACTGTAATACAAAAAAGGGACACCCGCAAAGGGGATGTGGCAGGTGTAACGCAGCTGGGCCCCCCACTTACAGGGACATCCAATGAGACTAAAGCCCCACCAGTGGCCAAGAGGTTCTTCCCTCGAAGCTGGTAGACGGAGGTGTTGAGTTCGAACGCATCGCGCCCGTCGGCCTAATCGTTCGGAGTTTTCCGTGGTTTTCTTCGAACCTTGGATTTTCTTTCGTTAGTATGGGTTACGTTCCCTTGGAAAGACCCCCACGGAGGGCACTTCCCTCCACCCCTTGGGCCTATATCCTCGTGTCGATAACTGGCTTATAAACCTAACCATAACCCATGAGACTAAAAAACATTTTTTTCTACACGAGAAACATAATAAAGAATTAAATAAACAATTGAGGTCTTAAAAAGGTTTGCACTATGCCCGGCACCTAACGAGATCTAAATTCCTTTTTATTTTACCTTTAAGGTGAAGGCAAGCCCGGTACAACAGTATATTTAAAAGCAGATTATACATAATCTCTCACTCCCCCCCCCCCCCCCCTCAAAAAAAAAAAAAAAAAAAAAAAAAAAAAAAAAAACATTTAACAGTGACAAATTTTCTGACATTTGCAAGCTCATATTTAAACCTAAAAATATGAAATTAGCAGATTGCAATTTGGAATCGAATGTCGTTTTTTATTGTTCGATAAATGTATTGCAATTGCATCTTGGGTTATTTGTGATTCATGTCTCATGGGGAACTTTTTTTCGTTTCGTCTGTGCTGAAAAATGTTACTTATGATTCATGTCTCATGGGGACCTTTTTTTCGCTTTGTCTGTGCTGAAAAATTGCTTCAAAACACCAATTTTGATATATATTTTTTAAATTAGCTTTTGCACTTATCGAAATAGTCATATTTTCATTTGAAATATTACTCAAAATTGGCACCATTGTTTATTAATTTGAAAATTCATAGTAATGAATCGCAACAGCAATAATAAATTCATTCAGTCATCATAGTACACACTTTAGATTTTAATTTCGAATTAATCTTTTTATATCAAATATTAAAAATTAAAATATTGAATTTTTATTTTAATGTTGAAATATTAATTAAATTATATACTATAGTTCTTTAAAGTTAACATTCTTATAAGTTATAGTTAACATTCTTTTAAAAAACTAATTTTTTGTTTTTAAAAATCAGTATTTTTAGGTTAATATATCTTATGAGACTTATTTAATTATTATTTTTTTTAATTAATAGGCCCCCTTTTTATGAATAATTTATTCTACGAGATTCACACTTTTTTTCAACAACAACAAAAAAGTTTATCAATATATAATTGAAAATAATAGCATGAAGTCTCATAACTTAGCTTTCATAGAAATTCAGATTTATCAACTGAAATATGACAAGTCTCAAAAATAGGTATTCTGAGATAAATATTTGTGTATTGTTTAGGTGCCTAGAAATAGTATAACATAAAAAGTATGATATATTTTGATCTAATTATTGTACTTACATATCGCTCACCCGGAAGAAAAGTGAAACTTCTCGACAAAAGTAAATTTCACAAGAGCGGTAAAAGAAGATTTGCACGATTTTGTAATGAAATAATCGTACATGTAGCAATAGAAACGTGTATAAAAGCTTAAAACCCTTAAGAATGAAGACATATGGCTAATTCCATGGAAACTTCTCATGTCTGTCACACAGCTGAAAATCGTTATGCTTGTTGGCCACCGTTATTTTCAAAAAGTTTGCTTCGCGTTTTTCAATTGATGAGATATCTCCGATAAAGTAAGTCACATTTTCCCGTTCTAAAATACTGGTAGCCGAAATTCGTAGTATGTGACAGGCATGACACGTTTTCATGGAATTAGCCATAGATTAGGTTTGGATACCTCCCCACATAATCCCCCTCCAATATGCGACCACTAATGGGCATATAGCATAATAAAACGATTTTTTTTTTCAGAATAACTTACGCTTAATGAACTTTCACTGCAGCAAGATCTATTAGTGAAATAAAACGCAAAATGAATTTTTGCGAGATGTGTCACATTTCTTGCGGGTAAGCGATGTGGTTTGCATCATTTTGTCCTAAGAGATTTTTGTTATACCTTTTAAGCAATAAAAGTGTAAAGGTGATAGTCTCCAGAATTCTTTTATTTCTTTGCCCGAGAAACCTTTGACGTGTTACAAAATCTAATTATTAACTCTTTGCACTCGGTCGACACCGGCGACATCATCTTTCTTTGCAAAATTTGTTTTTGCAACCAGTAATAAAGGAAAATAATATTTGCCTTATTTAATTAGATCATTTTTGAAATTGTGTACTTAAACGGAACTTCTTTTAAAAAGTGGTGCCGACTGAATAAAATTTGTGTAAGAGACGCCGGAGTCCAATGGAATTATGAACAAAGAGAAGGAGACATATAGTGTACTGTCTATCAGTTGCGAGTGAGGAGGAACTGAGGAGGTTGTCACAAGATGGCGGCTGCTTTTTTTTTTAAATCGGATCTTCAGTTTCTGATTACCGACTGGGCAAACATCCCACCAATAAAATTTAAAAGAAAATTTCGGCTTAATTAAGCGTCTTCTTCATGGAAAATTTTCTCAAAAATGTCGTAATAACTTCTAATTGTTTTTACTGGTGTCACTTATGCCTTGTAAAACCGGCAGTTTGTTTCTCTGTTGTCACAATATGGCGGAAACGCAGGGCCTAACTACCGCCAAAGTAAACTCCTACCGCTAAAGATGAAAATATGTTTCTACCATTATTTATGACTGAAATTTTGTAATAATAAGGCATTTAAAAGACAATTTCTATATAGATCTACTGGTGGAAGTTTCCACCGGCGGTAAGACTCCCGCGATAGCGGTTACAGTTGAAGCTTCACTACTTTAAGGATATGTCGGTTCCTATTTATTAATAGTTCCATGCGGAGTCCAAAAGGTTAATATTTATAGTCCATAGAACCTGTTTTTGTTCTAAACATTTTTGTACTAAATTTTTGTTTTTACACAATTTTCTGCTTAAATATATATATATATATATATATATATATATATATATATATATAAAAGCAATAAACGCGTTTACATAAGTTTTTTAACACAAGAACTTTAAAAGCTAATAACTTGGAATTCAAATTACGGTACTTCTTGCAGGAAAGTTTCACGACCATTGAATATAAAGATATTAAAATATCACTATTTATAATATCTGCCTTAACATATTATACACCAAACTCATTGAGACATTTTAGGTAAAACATATACATCAGAATATGCTTAAGGGACTCAGTAACATTCAATTTTTCATATTACTTTTGAAATTTTAACATTAAATATTTTATTATGTAAAATACATACACATTGTAATAATTTTCTATAGATTAAACTCAAAATACTTTCCGTTACCAGTATTTTCTAAAAGAAATATTCTCCGTATTTAATTACAGAATTCTGCGTTTAAATAAAGCGAAAATTTCTTGACATCTATGAAAACATTTTATTTTCAATCTATAGGACAATGTAATATTTACGACTTCTAAAATTTTCCAAGCATTTCACATTGTATTGTAAAGAAATTTTGCGCGTAATATAAAAGTTACTATCGTCGAACTTTGGTATTACTTTGAGCCACTTTTTCCTGGTTCCACTCACATTTCCATTATTAAAAAATATTATATGTGATTTTTCAGCTTCCAAATGGAGTTGTAAACAATTAACATGAAACAATGAAGCAAACTGCATGGTTTTAAAGAGTAATTTTTTATTATTTTTATTTTTTAACTATTTAGTTTTGGAACAAAGTAAAGGGGCTCCTTTGGTTCATTCACTTAATTTCATATGCAAATGAATACATTTTTATGGAAACCCCCTTGCAATAGCACTTGCTAATAAATTAACACTTAAAACCCAATAAACAATTTTTTTTAAACATTAAAACACACAAAAAAAAAGAAAAAAAAAACTGTTAAAAATTGTTAATATTAAAGAAACGAGAAACAGTCGAGAGAATCGAGAATCGTCATGTTATTTTCAGCAACTGGAACAAAAACAATTAATGTAACATTTTTCAACAGTAACATTCGAAAAAAAGGTTACTTAAAACATGTTTTAAGTGATTTGGTTGTATAAAAGGCATTTTTAAGTAATTGGGGATATTTTCGGACCAAAACAGGCCTGGCACAAAGTAGCTCCGAAATACTAGTTTTCATGCTAGATGAACTTATGCTTTATGAAAACTCAAAACGTTTTCTGCCAAAATAAAAAGTTAAAGGAAAAATTATGATCACATATGGGTTACAGGTTACTAAATGTAATATTTTGACACTTACACTGTAAATAAAAAAGAGTGACTATTCACTCCTCCGGAGTGAATAGTCACTTTATCGCAGAGTCAAAATATGCCCAACCTCTTTAGAGTGACTATTCACTCTGAGCAAAAGGGAAATTTTTGACTCTCTGAAGAGTGAATAGCCACTCCTGGAAAGTGAATATTCACGCTAAAAAGGGGTGGATAATCACTCTTTCGGAGGAGTGACATTCACTCTTGCTAAAGGAGTGCGGTTTTTCACCCCTGGTAGGAGTGAATAATCACTCTTTCATAGGAGTGAATGCTCATTTTTTATGTAGTCGGTTCTTTTTTATTTTGCTTTTATGGTCATTTTAAAAGAATCGCATCTTTTACGGCATGCAATGAAAATAGACACAAGCATGGTAAAGATTGGAATAAAATACTTTATTAGCAATATTTATTTACTTCATAGTTTGTAACACTAATTGAACTTTTAAATAAAAATTCAGTTAAAGTTACATACGAATTTAAATTAGATTACTGGCAGAAATAAACTAAAATATTTTATTCCAATCTTATCCTTTATGTTTGCTTTTATTGCATGCCCTATAAAGATATTACTTTTAAAGTTTTATTAATAACTTTTTAATAGGTGGATGTTATATGTTTACCAATGTTTGATTTGATTTTAATTTTTGTTTTAAATATAAAACCGCACTTTTTCCTTAAACTATTGCTATTTTTGCAAAGTTCTATTGTTCTAAAATATTTTTAATTTTTCCACTTAAAAGCAATGCTTATAAACTCACTTTTTAAAAAATATGTTCTAAGCATGATTTAAATGTTGAGAATGTGTAATTTTTTTTATCCGCTGTGATTTACTTTTGTTTTATTTAATATGAACATGAAGTCTAAATTTTGAATTCTCTGGAATATGTATATATATATATATATATATATATATATATATATATATTAAACATATTCCTTAACTTAATCATGATTTCTAATTTTCGTCCGTTATTGCTGAAAACTGGAATTAATGCAATACTTATTAATGAAACGACACGATAAGCCATATTTAATTTAAATTTTTTATTCGCGTAGATATTGTATTTTGTGACTATACCAAATAGGCAAAATAGATTTTATATGTTTTATAGGAAAAGATTGACCCTGGAAATAGAAAAAAAAGAAACTTAAAAATAAAGTAAATGACTATGCATTAGAAATATTCTTATTGTTTGAAAAACATTTTAATGTAAAAAAGTAGTTATTAATATCTTTAAATGATTAATATCTTGGAAATATTCTTATTGTTTGAAAAACATTTTAATGTAAAAATGTAGTTTTTAATATCTTTAAAAAATTATTCAGTCCTGTATTAAGTAAACATGGACATTTAAAAAAATATACTAAAGCAGCCTTAAACTTCAAAACAGGCATAAAAAAGCATTTTATTCCAATGCTGCTTAAAAGTATGTTTTAATGTTTAGCGCCAAAAATTACGTGTATCAAAAACGTAGAAAATATTTTTATAATAGAAGGAAATTTAATAACAGATGCAGAATATCTATAATTAAAATTTTTTATATTACTCAGTCTCGAAATTTTAAAATCATAACCCGCAGAAAAATGTTTACATACAATTAAAAAAAAATAATATACAGTAAAACCTCCCTAAAACGACCACGTACCGTTACAATAAAAAATTGGTCGCTCCGAGAGGTAGTCTCTTAATGGAGGTCATGTTTAAATCTAGATTTTTAATTGTTGAAAAATAGTAACAATGTTGCTAAAATTTATTTTTCACATTAGGAAAAAATATAAAAGTTTAAGTATCAAAATAAAAGTTAATTACATAAGTTAATGACTCAGTGTTTTAAAAATGCATACATTGAGCTTTGCTTTAATTTTACTACAGTTTTATATTTTATAATTTTTATTTCCAAGTCCTTTCGAAGTTCAGTAAATAAATGCATTTTTTTTTTTTTCGGATTGAAACAAATAATGACGATTTCATTACTTTATCTATTTCTTTGAGAGTTTTCCGACAGAAAAGGGCAGAAGAGTTTATTGACCGTCATTCTTAATTTGTAATCAGAATTAAATTCATTGTCTAAAAAGGCACAAAGGGGTTTAAAACACTTAAAAGTTACTGGGATAAAAAAAATCTAAACTTAGTTTAGAAGTTTGATGAATAATGCACTCTCCGGAATTATTTTTTTAATAAAACCTTCTTCAAGCGACCAGGAAAAAACGAAATTTATTTTATTTTCTTCAAGGAAGTCTGTTTCTCATGAAGGGAGTTCCACTGGGATGGTCTCTGAATGGAGGTAAAATTAGTACTGAGCCTATGGAAATAGATTTCGTTCCATGAAAAATGGTCGTTCAGGGAGGTGGTCGCCTAATGGAGTTGGTCGTACAGGAAGGTTTCACTGTACCAACCTTTTCGTAATATTATAAACATTTAACTCCGAAACAATAATAAATACTCTTAACTATAACCAGTGGCTGAGAGGTTCTGCTCTCGAAGCTGGTAGACGGGAGGTGCTGGGTTCGAAACCATCGCGCTCGTCGGCCTAACTGTTTCGGAGTTTTCGTGGTTTTCTTCGAAACCTTGGATTTCCATGCGTAAATACGGGTTAGGTTCCCTTAGAAAGTCCCCCACGGAGAGCACTCCTTCTAGGGCTTATATCCCTCGAGTTGATAATCGACTGTCAAAAAATCAACCCAACCTTTAACTGTATATAATCCAAAATCAGTAATGAACAAAAAAAAAATCTCATATAACGGCAAATTAATGTTTTCGAATGTGTCTCCTACGAATTGACAAAATCCAGATTATCTTCTCTTCTGAGTCAGCCAAACTTTCAAACGAAAGCGATAAAACTTTTTTTGTTTTGGTCGTTGGTAAAAGTATTATATTTTGCAACACAGCATTGAAAGGGAAGAATAAAATATTTACACTCATTTTTTTTATTCACATTGCCCGAACTAATGAAGTTTTGATTATTTTTTTTTCTAAGCATTGTGCGTATTTAATTGTTAAAATAATTATATTTCAAACCGCTACATGACGAATTATAACAGACAATCACTTTTGAACATTCAGACAATCAATCTTTTTTCTATACAACATACAACTATTTAGCTCATAATCTTAACATTCCACATATCTACACGGATAAATGCTTAAAATTAAATAAGACTTACCTTTATTTTATGTATTCCATAAAGAATAATTTTAATGATATCCTAATCTGTTAATTCTAAGATGGCGGACGAAAAAGTGGTCATTTTTCTTATCTTTTAAGGGTGTTGTCGGCTTGCTGTTCTGATTGGTTAATAAGCAATACATACGTAAGTCACACTTTCAGGAGTGAGACATTTCACTCCTTTCTAGAGAGGGGAAAATTCCACTCTTTAAGGAGTGTATTTTTATAAAATTCACTCCAAAAAGAGTGAAAATGCCTGTCACTCTTTCAAAACGCGAACTTTTCACTCCTTCCAATTTTAGAGTCTACTTTATTTGTAGCTCTTATCAAGATTGTTTCACAATAGAAAATTTGCAGAGTTAAAATCTACACACGAAAACAGTTGTTTATAAACATATTCAGTGTTGCCACTAAAAAAATTAAATTACCCTCAAACTATTCAAATACCCTATAGTAGGGTATAAAATATTTTTCAAGGGCAAAAACTTCAAATTAACTTGTATTGTTTGTTCAATACAAAGAGTTAAACCTTTTTTTATGGGCTGGACCAAAGTAGCCCTGATTGACGGTAATGAGATTATTAAGACTATAATACATTATGCCTCTTTATTAAATGGGCGATTCTTAAAAGTGGGCACTGGACACACGTCATAACTTTAAGCCTTTCAAAAATAACTTTAATTATCATTGACTTTAATTTTTTTTTTACACTGAGTTTTTAATTCTATTCAGAGACAGAAAATGACATAATTTATTGTAAAAGCTTTGTATAAATACCCTAAAATTTTATTATTTTATGCTAAAGAGGCCAATTTTGGACATTCATAACGTTAACTGCTCCAATGTACCACCAAGTAAAAGAGTTTTAATTTGCTTCCAGGTGGTTCTAATGGTAAATAACGAATGCATAAAGGAAACGGATGATTTTTTGGTAATTTCGTTAAGGGATGGCAGGCTGATTTATTGCTTTTTTGAAGATAGAAGGACTTTTCTGTATTTTGTTATGTCCAAAAGTAACGATCCCCACAAAGCTATCATTTCCACGAAAAATACATCAAGTACTTTAAACTCTTTTATCTAACTTTAAAATCATTAAAAAATTTTTTTAAAGTATTTGAATGTGTTTTTGTAAGATTTTTTTTGCAATAAATACACTTTTCTCAAATAAGAAAGTGGAATGCCCAAATCGCGTAACGATGGAAACGCCGATTTTATTTTCGGTAAATTTATTTTTAAAGATGATTTAGTGTCCTGAGACGTATAAAAAGATATATATTATAATTTTTTATCGTAAATAACTACCGTGTTTTGTATAAATAAAGTGTATTTAGTACGTGTAATAATATAACTTGACTTGAAGCATGCTCAACTAATGTGTGTAACGATCGACACAAAATGACGACCGCTGCGATCATTACGAAATTTCGGACATGCTTATTTAAAAGTATGATTTAAAATTAATAGTAAAACTTCTTTTTTATTTCAAAAGTAATTCTTCAGTGATCTTGCGTATTTTTATGTATTTTGCAAAGTTTTCTTTGTAGCAAATGTACCTCAAAAGATTATTTAATAACAATGTCCATATCGTGGAACGATCTAAACATTAATAATTTTAATTTTCTAAATACATAAATAAATATATTATAACAGAGTTCATTGTTCTAACATACATCTTAAAAAATAAAATAAATATTTTTTTTAAATAAAAACATGCATTAAAATCACTTATAAACAGATTAAGTAAAATAATGCTAAAAAGTGATAAAATATCTTTATTAAGATTGACGATCGTTTCGTCGCACCAACTTCGACATTTTCAAAATCATTTATGACAGAAAATATTTTCACAAAATTTAAAAACAATAAACATAGTAAACAATGTCACAAGACAAGATGCATAATGAAAAATATTGCAAACCTAAAATTAAATTAAAATTAAATTAGTAATTTGTGATGATCACAAATAGCTAATTTAATAATGCAATATTTTTCATTATGCATCTTGTCTCGTGACATTATTTACTATGTTTATTGTTTTTAAATTTTGTGAAAATATTTTCTATCATAAATGATTTTGAAAATGTCGCCGTTGGTGCGACGAAACGATCGTCAATCTTAATAAAGATATTTTATCACTTTTTAGCATTATTTTACTTAATCTAAATATTTTTTTGTTAAATTATTGTACTTGCGTTCATTTTTTTTAAAATTCAAGGTTTAAGAATCCCCCCCCCCCCCTCCTTAAAATTCCATTCTTCGCCTTTGCTTCCCCACCAAAATGCAAAGCAAATAAAAAGTTTAAGCCACTACGTTCTGTAAATTTGGTAAAAAAAAAAAAAAAAAAAAAAAAAAAAAAAAAAAAAAAACAGAAATTGACAGTACTCCGTACAAACGACAAAAAATTTGGTACTATTCAAATAAAAAGTAGATCTGATTTTTGCAATCTCTGTAAAAAAGAATCAAGAATGAATTACCAGTGAAGCTGGTGAAAAAAATATTGTTTCTACAATTGACTCCTCACGCAGTTGAAAATAGATTGACATTGGTGACTGGTGCTTTGTATTAAATCATGAAAACTTATGGCCAGGTATTATTGAAAAGATCAGCATTGATAATGGTGAACAAATATTTTCTATACATTTTTTGACTCCTCAGGCAGACATTGATTTTAACAGGTTTCGTTATTCATCTAAAAAGACAACAAAAATTTAAATATGAAGATATTTTGTTGAAATCACCATAATCACCTCACCCGGTGACAGCAAGAGGACACTTTTCGTTTGATAAAGAAATTATAGATATGTGCATTAAAAAAATGGCAGTATAACCTTTTTTTTTTTTTTTGAGAAAATAAAAAGAATAAATTATATGTTGGATACTTCTAATATTGTGTAAAGGTATGTTTTTTGCATAATGTGTAATTCCTATAAAATTAAGATATTACTTCTAAAAAAGTAGTAAATATTTTAATATCAAAGTTTAACATTTGATTTTATTATTATTATTACTGGATAACAAAAAGTCAATTATAGATACAATTATAGAATAATTTTTTTACATTCTTAAGAATTATTTAAATACCAGGCACAACTTATTTATGGAAATGTAAAAACTGTGTAACCTTACATCTCAGCAATGTCCAAAATCTGTAACCTACATGCCAAAAATGTCCAAAATTTGTAACGTACAGATCTACTAATTAAATGCTTTAATAATTAATTTTTCATGTGGTTGTCTTTTAATATTTGTGTATAATTTTGTAGACTTATATACTATACTATTTAAAAAAATTGGCCTTAAATTTGAAAATTTAAAAAATTACATATAGTTAACTTTTAATGATCCCATCTTTTGAGAATTTCCCATATACAGTGAGTACATAAACTCATGGTGCACTTTTGACCGGTCACGGGAAATCAACGAAACAAGATGGAAATGCGAAATCTTCACTAAATAAAAGAAAAACTCTCCAAGTTTCATACCTTTTCAGTGCAGTTCGATATGGCCTCCGTTAATTGCCCCACACCATGGAGCTAGAAAAGGCGTAGATATAACAATCTTCTTCTGTGGAAAGGGTTGATGCCGAAAAACGAGTTCTTCCCCCTTTCTTGAGGCGGCCATATTTGACTTTGACCTATAGCAGTCCAGTAAGCAGTCTCCAGTGCAAGACACGGTTAAATACGGCGGACGTGGAAGGGGGAACACAATGGCATCAAATGACGTCATTTATGTCGACTCTTTTAATCTTCATAGCGGCATGCCCTACACTCATCTAAATGATATTCAAGTTCTTCCCACACACAGTTAAGGCTGTTATCAACTACTCTGCTCAACAAGCGCAAAATGATTTGACATATTTACAAATTCATTTTTTAACGGAAACATATAAAACTGAAGGGCCTGACTATGGAAGCGATTTGGAATCGAACTGTGTTTTCCATTTTTTGTTCAATCAATTACCTATTGAGTTATAAGCGAATTTGATCACGTGACAAAGACGTTTTTCTCCCTTCGCTGACTGGTTTTTCAGCTTACTTCGGAAATTTCGGCTAAAAACGTCAACTTTGACACTATTTTCTGAAAGATCTATTGCGTTTGCAAAAACAGCTCGAGTACATAGTTTCTGAACAAAAACACATGCTAGTTTCATGAATTTCCGAACAAAAATAAATTTAAAATTATGACACAAAGTTAGCCTTTTGGATTTGAGAACAGCCTTAAGGACGTCTGGTGTAACAGAGTGAATAACATCTCTCATTCTCTATTTCAAATAGAGGACACACTGAACAGGTATGAAACTAAGAAAGTTTTACTTTTATTTGGTGAAGATTTCATATTTTCATCTTGTTTCGTTTATTTCCTGTGACCGGTCAAAAGGGTATCATGACTTCATGGATACACTGTATAAAAGAAAAGATTATTTTACCGAATTTTTAGAAGCACCGAAATTATTTTATCCTTCACATAGCTTTTTTTTAATTAAGTGCGCAGATATTTCTTATCAATGTTTTCTGGAACTAAATGAAGTGGCTGCACACTGTAAAAAAAAAAAAAAAAAAAAAAAAAAAACCGGAGATTCTACTGGCGATCGAGACGCCAGTACTATTTCCGTATTTTAACGGAAAATTTCCCCCATAAATTCCAGAAAAACGGAAAAAAATTCTGTAATTTATGGGGAAAAATTTCCGTAAAAATACGGATTTGTGGAATTTATGGGGGGAAATTTCCGTTAAAATTCGAAAATAGTAATGGCGTCTCGATTGCCAGTAGAATCTCCGTTTTTTAGTTCTTTTTTCTACAGTGGTGGCTCTTATTTTCTATAAAAATTCGATGTTTCGACCTGCTAAAGTTAAACGGTTTCCTGAATAAATAAAAAAAACTTTTCAAAAATCTGTTTTTGAAAGAGCGGAGACTGTGCAAAACTTTTATATTTTGATTAATACTTTCTTATTTGGTGTGCTATTTAAGTGTAGAATGAAATGCTTGTTTTTCAATGAAAACAAAAGATATTTTTTTGAAAATTTATTAATTTAAAAACATTAAATTCACAGCAAAACAATATTACTAAATTCAAAAGAATAAGAATATAATACAATAATCTTCTAAGCTTTCTAGTTCCATTGCATTTTAAGAAACTCTTTAACTCTCCTTTTTAACGTTTTTCAACATTTCTGTCTAAAAAAGAAGAAAATCACAATTAATTTCTTTCAAAAGTGGTTCCACATTATTTTTAAATGAAATTTGAGAAGCTTAGAGCTTTTCTTAGCAATACATTGAAAAATTAATAACTCAGTATTTCCAATATTTTCATACACATTTAAAAATAGTATTTTGATTTTAAAGTAGCATTTGAGGCGTTCGGAAATACCATTTCTAGCTGCTGTTATTGAGAAATAAAGTTTTAGATATTTTCATTGTCAACTTTTTATTAATATTTTAGGAGGTAATTTTTAAAGGTAAACGAAAAAATATGATGAAAAACTTACTAGCGATTTAAAAGTAAATGGACTAGGGAAAAAGACTTGGTAAATGATGACATGAAAAATTTTCAAGGAACAAAAAATGCTGACAAGAGCGTCAGAGTTCATAAATACATTCGAGATAATTTTTTATCACTTGCTTGTTATCGACTTACTTTCATTTGTAAAGGTGACAACCAGAATGACAAATCATTACACTGCCGAAAAAAATGTTAATATCTCCAGAAGGTTTACGGAAATAGGATATAAATTCTTCTTCTTAATATTTTCCTCTTCCACGATTTCTGTACATTCGTGTCCACGATTCAGAAAAGCATCCCAATATCTTCAGGAACTTTTATCTTCAGTATCATCATATTTCCGAGATTTAAAAAACAAAAAACATTTCTAAAACATATTTTTTTTTCCTGCCTGCAATTTTTGAAAACAGAATTTTTTACAGCATATAAATCATTTTTCTCAAGCTATTGTGAAAACGAAATATCCGGTTTTCAGATGCTATCCATTTTCAAGTAAACTGCTTCATGTTCAGCAGACAAACATACTAAATTAGCAACTTAAATTGAACATTTTTTTTGTTACTGCGGCTTTCCTCTTCTTTCTTTCTTTTATCTGACTGAAAAATTTTACCTTATTTTATGGAAGAAACGCCGCGGCGTTTACGAGTTTAAAAGTTAATTTTTTTCCAAGTGCGGCGTTTACGATTTTTAAAAAATACCAACTGAGTTTCCTTAATTTAAAAATTCATAAAAATATTTAAAATCGGATTTAAATATTTTAAATAAAACTTCAGGCATCTTAAGATATTAAAAACGAGGCAGCCTACATTGCTCAGAAAACTTTGATTAAAGTTAGGTCAATGTGACGCTGTCGACAAAAGTAGCGTTCCGATGGATTCGGCGTTTACAACGGGTGCGGCGATTACGATATTTTTAAGCTTATTCAGGCCAATTTGAGGAGTGCGGCGTTTCTTCCATAAAATACGGTACTTGAAAATGGATAGCATCTGAAAACCGGATATTTCGTTTTCATTATAGGTTGCGAAAAATGATTTATATGCTGTAAAAAACTCTGGGAAACATTACAGGCAGCAAAAAAAAAAAAAAAAAAAAAAAAAAAAAAAAAAAAAAAAAATTGTTTCAGAAAGGCTTTTTTAAATCTCGAAAATCTGTTAATTACTGAAGATAAAGGTTTCTGAAGATAATTAATTTAACAGACTAATTAGTAGCTTAAAATGAAAATTTTTTTTGGTTACTTTTTGCGGCTTTCTTCTTCTTTCTTCCTTTTATGTGACTGAAAATTGATAAAACCTATGATTCGTCATGATATCATGTTGAGAAAACTGCAAAAACTTCTAAATATTTCCGAAACTCCAAGCAACCAAAGTGACTTTCGCGTATCAGAGATGATTCTTTAACCCATTTGTGCCT
Source organism: Maratus speciosus (assembly GCA_963932465.1). Lineage (NCBI taxonomy): Eukaryota > Metazoa > Arthropoda > Arachnida > Araneae > Salticidae > Maratus > Maratus speciosus. The sequence continues at coordinate 275,177,217 of OZ010800.1, forward strand.
GAATTTTTGTTTTCTCAAATTTTTAGGTAAAATCACTTTAAAATGTTGCAAAATGAACTGGAAAAATACTAAAAAAAAATTAAGCTTAATTTTTTTTTTGTATTTACTTGATAAAATGTAAAAGAACTAAATATGAGTATTTCTAGTAGAATAATATGCTATATGCATAATTATATATTTTGCCTATATTTATATTTAAAATGTTTTTAAACTGTATATTATGGACTATAATTAGTATTTTAATTAACTAAAAAAAAATATTTATTTCTTTGCAGAGACTAATAACGTTATAACTATTATTAATAATAAAATAAGAATAATCGTATTGCAGACTTAATAACAATTTATTTCATAAATATCTTTGAAAGGAGATTGCATAAATAACTGTCTCCTAAATTTCTAACAAAAATATGTGCCCATTTGTGCCTAGAACCCTATATTTTGTACATTACAAAAATGCATAAAAAATAGGCTTGAGCATTTAATTTCGCAATTTAAAAAAATACGTATTTCAAAAAAGTCCACAAGCTAAGATTATAACTTGCGATTTTGGGTCGATGATAGAAAAAATACAAATAAACTTACTTTTTACATTTCGCCCTCTTGAAAAATTAAAAATCTATAAACACCGAAAAAAGCCTTAATTTAAGCAAATAAATATCCACCTTGTGCTGTCATCTCTCGGTTATAGATAAAGACATTTATAAATAATGATTTCATGCAATTTTCATGTTATAAAGAAGAAGAAAATTATACAAATGCATTAAAATTTGAAACGTCCCAAAAATGGGACGCTAGGCATAAATGGGTTAAATCCCGTAAATGTGTTGGTGTCTGAGGTTCTTGAAGGTAGAGTAACTCTACTCAGAATCGTGTATATGTCTGAATAGGTTATAATGTATTTTCTTAAACCTTTCTGGATCAAGAAATGTTAATAAAATATAGAACATAGCTTTTCATTAAATATTTTATTTTCTTCACCACATTACGTCACGTTACTTTTTTTCCTTTTCTTTGCCATATCAAGCATTTCCCAGGTAAAAATCTATCACTATTCGTGACATTAAATCTTACAAATTTTGAAAAAAAAAGATTCGAAATTCAATAAATAAAAGGATATGAAAAAATATGTCACTTTCTTCAAAGTCACTTTCAAGTAAGGTAAGAATGATATGATTTCAATAGATTCATTTATTTAAATACAGATTTTGAACAGGTCTAACCAATAATCCTAATTCTAAACTAAATTTGTTTTTTTAAAACGACAAATCAGATTTTAGATTAAGGCTTGTTCTCAACTTCTCTGCTCAACAAGCGCAAAACGTTTTGACACATTTACAAATTCATTTTTTAACGGAAGATATAAAATTGAAAGGCCTGACTATGGAAGCAATTTGGAATCGAACTGTGTTTTCCATTTTTTGATCAATAAATTACCTATTGCGATTATGATATAAGCGATTTTGATCACGTGACAAAGACGTTTTTCTCCCTTCACTGACTGGTTTTTCTGCTTTCTTCGGGAATTTCGGTTGAAAACGTCAACTTTGACACTATTTTCTGAAAGATCTATTGCGGTTGCAAAAAAAATAAAATAAAATAAAATAAAATAAAATAAAATAAAATAAAAATAAATAAAAAAACTCGGAAAAAACAGCTCGATTACACAGTTTTTGAACAACACCTGCTAGTTTCATGCATTGCCGAACGAAAATAAGTTTAAACATATGTCATAAATTTGCCCTTTTGGATTTGAGAACAGCCTTTAATACCTGCAATGACATATAATAGGCGTCTGTTGGAAAGGGAAACCTAATTGTAACTAGAATGAAAATTAATATTTTGGATGCTTAGATCATTAAATAAAATATGTTTCATAGATAAATTGTGGAGATTAAAAAGGTATATCAAATGAAATAAAGCTGGCTACTGACATTTCATCCTTCCCACCTTGCTTGAAACATTTTTATAATTATTAAAATATTTAACATTTCTCCATCCTTTGGAAGTTTTCGGAATATTGTAAAAGCTAGCTTGTGGGAGTATCGGAACAGAATAATTTGATAATGAAAAGTAAATATGCAAGCAAAAATACGGTCTTACAAAAGCAAAGAAATTCGAGGTATGATATAGCTCAAAAATAGAGAATTTTGGTGGTAACCTGGTATCTCTATTCCTTGTAATCTTTACTATATGCCATATAGGATTAAGCTTTATGCCAACTACATATTCTCACCCCACCTTTTTTGTTGCTTGCAAGTAAGTATTAGAAAGTCTTTAGATATATGGTAAAAAGGCACTTTATTATTAGCTGTGTGCAGGTGAAAAATCTCCAAATATTGTTCTTATCACTATCTTTCATAATGCATTCTTTTCATTTGAAATACATATATTAAATACATAAAAAAAATGACTTTGACTTATTTCATTTAAAATACAGATAAATAGAAAAATAAAAATAAGAAATATCATTTTTCAAAAATTATACTTCGACATCAAACAATTGTTTCTAAGTTACACGTGTCAAAAAAAAAAAAAAAAAAAAGCTGCATACCACTAAATTTAGAGAAAAGACTCGATATTAAATAAATGAATAGTTAAGATATGATGATATGAAAAATTATTGGATTCTCTTCGAAGTCACTTTCAACTAAAGTGGGAATGATGTGACTTCACTTGATTAATTTGTTTTAAGGATAATAATCATTTAATACACCTCCTCTGGTTTTCTCAGGGACTCAGAGCTACAATTAGAATACTAGTCGACCGAAATGCACCAAACTTGACAGATAGTATATTTATATACTTATTAATTTGTTTATCAACTTTAAATACTGATGTTCAAGTTTCCACCAAAGATTTTTCCTTATACAGGATATGACGTCATACATTTTTTTCAAAAAATACGGGTCATAGAGGTATAGTTCTTCAGACACTTTTTATGTACCCCAAACTAGGAATCAGGCTGCGCAGAGTTTGTGCTCGCTCAATGAGACAATCTCATAAATAAATATTATCATACTTTAAGCAAAAGATACGCGCATGTGACATTTTAAAATATGAATATTATAACATTATTTTAAAATTTTAATTAGTGACTAAATTTAAAACTTTTTATTATTTTAATACCAAATTTTGAACATAACTATTTGAGCTTGCCATTAACAAGTCTTCCAATTAGAGTCCTGCATCGGATCGGGTTACCCGCTTTTACCCGAACCCAACCCGACCCGCGGTTCTTGTCGGGTCGGGTTGGCGCTATATTTTCCCGTTGTGGGGCTGGTTGACTTTAACTTTTTTTGTTGCGGGTCGGGTTCGGACCGGGTTGGCTTTTATTGTTTCGGGTTCGGGTCGGTTTTGGGTGGGCTTTTTTACTCTTGCGGATTGGGTTCGGGTTGACCCGATTTTTTAAAAGAATGTGGAAAATATTTTTTCACGTTAAAAGCCTATATAAACCGCAGATCAAAGTTTCACGAAAGCAAAATGTGTGCCTGACTGTTTTGTCTTTAGTTATCCTTTCACGAGTCTTCGAAATAACAAACTGCATTATATTTTTACCGCAGCAAAATGCTAAATGGTCCTTCCTGTCTATCACATAGTAGTTGTTTGTCATAACAAAGTAAGAAATATCAAGACTTATAGAACATTAGAATTCTAACTATTCAGCAAAAACGCTTCAGCAGTGTAGGATTCGTTATAATTCTTACCGTACCAGTAGTTGAATATGTATGTTTATATAAACTTGCAGAAACGAATTCAGTACTTCTAGAGCTCCCGTTAAAAACGTGTCAAGTGAATGATTTAATTGTGATGATACACGATGCACTATGTTAGATGGGAAAAATTTCAAAATAATAACTGCTGATAAACTAAAGGCAGATGGCCAATTGTATAAAACAAGGTGTATCGTTATAAGTAGAACTTTTGAAACTGCAACTAATTTTAAAGCATATTTAAAGATTAGATTTTTAGTTTTATACCATTTAGAGTCCTGCATGGGCTTTTTTGTTGCGGGTTGGAGTGAATTTCATTGTTTCAGGTTGGGTTTGACTGTAGAGGATCGGGTTAGGGTTCACTCAAATTTCAAAAGAATGGTGAAAATATTTTTCAAGTTAAAAATCTATGTACAATAAAACCTCCACAATGGCTTGTCTCCCGAAAGGCGGACGCCTCTATTTAGCGGACGCTTTTTCAATTCCTAAAATTTATAAATTTGAACGCTTATCATATCTCTGAATGGCGGGCACCTCTCAAACTATAATACACACACGTAACATATGTATGCGTACATAAACTATCAGTAATATGATACCTCTTTTTTTGTGCATATCAAAAACAAAATATTGACAACATTTTTCATACTTCGAAAGAAATGGTACTTAACGAAAAACTAGTCTACGACGGCATTTCTTATATACATTTTATTTCTCATGCAGTAAATTGAACAAATAATCTTAGATATTCAAATACGTATATATTTTCATCTGACACATAGTTGTGCTCAAACCTTTTTGTGAAACTCCCAACACCCTGGGCGGTACAAAACCTATATATGACACGAATTAATTCTTCTAGTGTGAACCTAACCTGGAGAAAGAAAATTAACATTCATTCCAAGCCAAAAAACAAAATTCGGAATAACTCGATCCGATGCTTGACTCTATTCAACGATCACGAGGTGCTAAGAGGTTTTACTACAATTTAATATTAAAGAATACAGATTTGTTCATTCTTTTATGTAAAACATAAAAATGGTATTAGAGAGTTAGACGTCTGCACGGGTCGGAATTTACAGGCCCGGGACCAGCCCGCATCGTCCCGTCCCGTGTAAAACTTAAAAGTTCGGCCCTAACCCCGCACGGCTCGTTTATCGCTTTCGTCTAAATATTTATATCGGGTCGGTAGACCCTCTTAATTGTTGTTATCGGCCCAGCCCGTTTATTTTGTTTATCAGCCCGCTCGTTGAGAAAACTGTCCTATTTCTGCGGCCTGGACCGTTTGAAAATTTGCCTTCGTTTTGCCACCCCGGCACGGCCCGCAGACCGGCCGGGTGCAGACCTTTATTAGAGATACAATTGCAGGTTATTTTTCATAATAGTATTAAAACATGATTTGCTTTCCTTACATTGCGGGTTCGGGTTGGGTTGCGGGTTGAAATATTGCGGGTTCGGGTCGGATGCGGGTTGAAATACTTCGGGTTCGGGTCGGGTTGCGGGTTGCCGGAAATTATTTTTGCAGGTTCGGGTCGGGTTGCGGGTTGATATAAAATGGAATTTGCGGGCTCGGGTCGGGTGGAACCCAACCCACGCAGGACTCTACTTCCAATTTTCAAATGAATTAAGATTTGATTTTTAATGACCACTGTCCCCTTAGATGCAATTTCTGTTTATCAAAGATTTTTGTAAAATACTTCTCTGTCTAGAGTTCTCCTATATTTAATTTGTATTTCCATGTTCCTCTTAATCATATCGTTGCCATTTCTGGATCCAGTTGAGACATGTATGGCAAATGCATAGAAGTTTAATTTCTTAGTTTTTAAAAAACTACTAGTATCAACAATATACAGGGTGGTTATAATTAAAGTTCCACTTTGAAATGGTCATAAAAGGAAAACTACCAGACCAAATGTTATAAAACTTGGTAATAGTTTAAAGGAAGTCATGGGAATTTATTTCCCGTCAAAGAAAAAAAAAAAAAAAGTTCGAATACTCACCACCAGGGGGGGAATGCGCTGTAAGCAAGATTGTTAAAAGAAATAAGGGTCGGAATCTAACTTAACCTTTTGTTACATTAGTTTAACATTTTTTGTACCCTTAAGAAACATTGACCTGAACAAAATTACCATTTCAGAGCGTTACAAGCGACAAAAGTCGAGTGCGCCATCCGTGTAATAAAATCCGTTCGTGCTTTTAAAAGTTCAAACTACAAATTAGCGATCGCAAATCACACTCAAATGTGTGCCCATTCCGGAAATCGTTTTCTTTCAGATCGCTAATTTGTAATTTTTTAAGCCTGAATTCGGCCTTAAGACACGAAGATATCAGTTTAAAATGTTTTAATCGTTTCTAAAACGAAACTGTTTGTGGGGTTATGCAAAACCGCAATGGTTTGTAAATGGCTTACGGCAGGAAGAAGAAAATCAGATTTATGCAAATGCGCTTTACACGTCATTTGATTTGTCAGGGTTCTCATTGTAATGAATCGACAATGTCTCTAACCATGCAAGACCGTGCTTTTCTTGATAAATATTATTATGAATGCGATAGCAATGAACGGCGTGCTTTGCAAAGGTATCGTTAAATGAAAGGAATACGCCTGGGGCCAATGACACCGCAGGTTTTGAGGAAAATGATGGCAAAGTTTGAAGCCACGGGTTTGTTATCTGTTGCACCTGGGAGAAGAAGGAAACCTGCTTCTGTTGAAACCGAGGAAGTTGTTGCATTAGTAGTGGAGGAAGCAACAAATGAAAGCACACACGCTACGTGCTGTCGCTCGTAGAATGGAAGTACCATGGAGTACGGTGTACAAAATTGTCCGTAAAGTGCTGGAGTTCTACCCATACAAAATCAAACATCTTCAAGAACTTCAAAGTAACGATCCTGCTGCAAGAGAATCTTTCACTTTGGAATTCTTTGCACGGACGGAAGTGGACGAACATTGACCATGGAACATTTTGTGGACAGATGAGTTCCATTTTTACCTAAATGGCGATGTCAACACCCATAACTGCAGGATTTGGGCCAAACAAATCTCTCATGTTATGTATCCAGTTCCATTGCATTCTCCTCAAGTCACCATTTCGTGTGGTACGGCATCAAGTTTCATAATTGGACCATTTTTCTTTGAAGAGCAGTCGACAGCTGGACCTGTTACATGCACTGTGACTGCAGTTCACTTAGCGTCAATGTTAAGACGTTTCGTGATACCTGAACTCCAGCAACGTGGAATTTCAGACTCCACGATTTTTATTCCGGACCATTGGTACATGTGTCACACAGGTACTTAAGCAACATTTCACGAATGAACGGATTATAGGCCGAAACTTCCCCACTTCTTGGCCACCCCGGCCACCAGACCCCTGTGATTTTTAGCTATGGTGTTATCTCAAAAGCACTGTTTTTGGAGATAATCTAAACAATTTGGCGGAATTCAAAGATGCGATACACTGACATGTCCGTAACATTCCTCCTGATATGCTAAAAGCTACTGTTGAGATTGCCGTAATACGATTTCACTTGCTTTTGGAAAATGGTGGACGCCGCATTGAGCATGCTTTGTAACACGTTTCAGAAACGATTAAACACATTTTGGACCGATGTCTTCATGTCTTATTTCGTTTAACAATATTGCATACAGCGCCATTTCCCTAACTGGTGGTAAATATTTGATCTTTGTTTTTTGGCTGGAAATAAATTCCCATGACCTCCTTAACTATTACCAAGTTTGATAACATTTGGTTCAGTATTTTTCCTTTTATGACTATTTCAAAGTGGAAATTTAATTATAACCAACCTGTATATGTACCTATATTTGAACTGGAGCTTTTGTTTTACTTGTGTAAATTTTATGGCTATCAGTTGCAGTTTTTTTATATTTAAAAATATTAACTTTTTACTTTTCGCCTCTTTGTAGAAAATGTAACATGAATGTTTAGGCGACTGAGATCTACAATAGAAAGGGGAGCTAACTCTTTATTCTGTTACACTGCATTCAGTGGTCTGCTGAATACAATGTCATAGAATCAGGGGCCTCGCTAAGGGGGGGGGAGCCTTCCCCCCCAAAAAACCATCGCGAATGCTGTTACACTTGGCAAATTTACAAATTTACTTGGCAAATTTGTTTAAAACTTCAATAAAAACTGTAATACAATTTCTATTTGCGATAGATTTGACAAAAATTAAAAATCTAATTGGAAATATTATTAAACTTTTTACAAATAAGGACTATATTACATTTTCTAATTGTGGTCACGTGGCAAAATTATAAAACTAGTAAAATTTGACTAAAATTACTAGCGTGAAATTTGACTTGGCAAATTAAGATCCTCTCCCCCACCAAAAAAAAAGTCTTCGCGATGGCCCTGCATAGAATTTCGGTAAAAAAAAAAAAAAAATTATGGTGAAACACAGATATCCTCCCACAGGATAATGTAGGGTATATATTTTACAATTCTATTTTCTTTTTCAAATATGACGAAAATAAGACTGTCACTGTCAAAAAAGTTTAAAAGTCTGCCGAAGAAAATGGCCCTATATTAAAAATGTACAGGTTTCATTACTTTCAGGCGTTGCTGTGTAAAGTGTGACGCGGTCGCGATAGAAAGTAAACCGGTGAGTTAAAATTCAAATTTCAAATGCACTTTTATTCCATAATACAAAGAACGCATGCAAGCAAGTCATATTTTTCTTTTGCTGTTATCTTCGTTATCTGTTATTTTTTCTTCTGCTGTTTCTTTTGCTGGGTTAATATAAATTTTTGATTGCATATAATATTTCGATAATTGAAGAGCTGAGTGGATGAACACGTTATGCTACATTTTCTAAAAAAAAATTTTAATCTTTTGGATGGAAGCGTTATGAGGTATCCTATCACAGGGTGAAGCTAAAATACTAAGATTCTATTTAGTCTTGAAGATTTAAGAGATTATTCATTAATATTTAATAATGTCAATAATATTAATAATTTTGAATATTTGAAAATTAAATATGAATAAGTTTTTCTGAGAGAGTTTAGTACTATACCTGTTAATATTTTAAACACATGGTATCAAACTGAAAATAAATCATTAAAATTTACAGCAAAATCTTTCACCTCAAATTTCTTGAAATGTAATTTTTGTTACTTAACATGTTCTTCCACATAGCTCTTCAATTACTATTGATGGTGCGTTAATTCATATCGTTCCATAGTTCTTAAAAGGCTCTTCTCAAGTTCACTGCTCAACAAACACGAAACTTTCTGATACAATGGCGCATTCATTTTTAAACCTAAAGGTATAAAATTGACAATGACTCTGGAAGCGATTTAGAATTGAAATGGTTTTTCCATTTTTTTTTAAAAATGAATTAACTATTGAGTTACAAACGATTTTGATCACGTGGCAAGACGATTTTCCCACTTCTCTGCCAGGTTTTTCAACTTTCGTTCGGAAATTCGGTTTTCGGTTCAAAACGCTCACTTTGACAGTATTTTCTGAAGGATCTATTGCGTTCACAAAAACAAACAAACGGAAAACGTCTTTCGATGACATAGTTTCTGAATAACAACACCTGCCAGTTTCAAGCGTTTCCGAATAAAAATGAACTAAAACTTATGTCATAATGTTGCCCCTTTGGATTTGAGAACAGCCTTAAATAAATAAAGATAGACATAGAAAGGATTGTCATTAAGGGGGGGGGGAATAGGAGGGAGATACCCAAATTTGTTAAAATACAAACTTTTTCAAAGCAAATCTAAACATTTCCAAAATTGAAACTTTTTCATTTTCAAAATTTTTTTTTTATTTTTTCTTCACAACCTTCCTCCCCACCCCCACCCCCCCCCACACCTATGTATATGCTAATAAAGGTATTTTTTTCTTTGTAGCTCTTTATCTTAACATTACTTTGAAGGGAAAATTTTAATAACATGTTATTGCGGCAAGGAGTAGGATAAATATTGCGTTAAGGCTGCTAGTCCCACAGCTTCCCAATTACCTTCACTAATGCTACGTCTATGGGCGTAGAATACATTCGTTATATTTAAAATATCTTCTCAGGAAATTAGAGCTATTTTTTTTTTGTATTCTTCTTAAAAGACTTTTTTTTTTCTTAGTTCCCAAAATATTCCTAAAATCAGTGCTTAATTTAATATTTTATGTGTTAAAAGCTGACGAATTGCGAGTAAGAATTTAATACTTTACATAAAAGTAAGTATATATTTTAGAAATATTTTAAGAACTAAGGAAAAAAGAGACATCCTTTAAAAAGAGTACACAGAAAAAAGAAGTTAAAATATTAATTTTCTGTGGATATATTTTAAATATACAAAAGCATCAAACGTCCATAGAATTAACATTACTGAGGGGAATTCGGAAGCTGAGTGACTAACAGCCTTAAGTGCGTAAAGCACACTACTATTTAGAATGAATGGTATTAAGGCAGTTCTCAAATCCCTTGCTCAAGAATGCGAAACATTCAGACACATTTTCGGACACGCATTTTTAAAAGTAAAGGCATAAAGTTGCGAGTCCTGAAAATTGAAGTGATTTGGTATCGAAATTCTATTTTTTGATAAATAAATTACTTATCGATTTAAACAAATAAGGCAATTGAATTAAAATGTGTGTCAGAAAGTAGCTCGTTTGAATTTGAGAACAGCCTTAATGGTATTTAGAATGGCAGCAAATATTTTGTTTAGTTAATTTTTACTTACGTGGAAGTCTTCCGTACTCGTTTCTTTGTTCTGGACTGGCACGTTCTGTCTGTTAATCTAAAAAACAAAACAACAACAACAAAAAAAATCATTTTTGAAATCAAAATTAATCAAAATTACATAAATATATCTTTATTTTATTTATATATGAGGGGCTCACAACCATAGTAGACCGAGCCCATTTTGAAAAAAATGAGGTAGTCTATTTAGAAGGTGCATAAAATCTGTTTTATCCAAGCCCACAGTAAACCAAGTCTGTAAACAGATGATATATACAGGGTTCGTACGCTTCAAGGACCTTTTACCAGAAATTTTGTAAAGTAATATTTGCCTTATTTAATGAAATAAAAATCTATCTCCAAATATAGCTACCAGTACTTTAAAAAATTTCTGGTACTAAAACACCTAAAATCCACTAAATCCCTTGATGCGTACGAACCCTGATATATGACAAAGTACGTGAAAACACACTTGGTTCACTGTGGGAGTGAATAAAACAGATTTTATGCACCTCCCATATGGACTTTCTCATTTTTTTTTTTCAAAATGGACTTGGTCTACTATGGTTCTCATATAAATTAATCATTACGCATAAATCATCAAGAAAATTTTCATTTGTTTTTCTATTATACGTTAGAGTAACGTGGCTGATTATTCCAAAGCTACATTTTTTTTATATGACGTAAAATTCAATGAATCATTGGTTATTTTAAACATTCGTCTGTGTTTTATATTTACTTTTTTTTTCATCATCAATAGAATTTTAAACTTTTTGAAAATGCTATTCAAGATTCTCTTGTTTGAAAACGTATTTAATTTTAGAGAACATTTGCTTTAAGACAAGTTTTGATAAATATTTTTGATTGCCATCACAGCAGTAGACCAATGTCAGAGTAGCTCAATACTATGATACTATCTAGCTCAATACTACAATGAGTTGAATAATGGTGGGTAAAAACAGAGAGTAATTATGTATATAGTAGAAATATACAGAAAATAATTAGAACAAAAAAGATCTGAAACACTGATATTCTAAAATAGAATATTTAGCATCATTATAAAATTTAATTTTATAATTCTCTATTTTTACGGATACTTTTCAGAAGACTCTAGTCCAAGGATGGTGAACCTATGGCACACATGCCATAAGTGGCACGCTGCAGATTATTTTTGGCACGGCATAGTTTCAGATTATACATCAAAATATAGTAGAATTTCACAAAATAAATTAATTAATCTAGATGTTGTCTCTGTTTACGTGAATTCGATTAGTTCGGTTGGTTGCCATTGTCATACAGATTGAATAAGAAACTGAAATTTAACTTAATGTATCCCAAACTAGCTCAATATTGCCTCACAAAATTTTAAGAATAACAGAAAATTAGGTTGGTTGGTTGTGTTTATGACGGCCAATTATCAACACGAGGGATATAGGCCCAACGGGGAGGGGGGGAGTGCCCTCCGTGGGGGGATCTTTCTAAGGGAACCTAACCCGAAATAACAAAAGGAAATCCAAGGTTCTAAGAAAACCACGGAGAACTCCGAACGATTAGGCCGACGGGCGCGATTGGGCTCGAATACAGGACCTCCCGTCTGCCAGCTTCGAGAGCAGAACCTATCGGCCACTGGTGGGGCAACAGAAAATTAGGAGATTACGGAAAAAGAAAGATTAAAACGCATTATAAGCAAAAATGCCGATAGCAAAATCATAACAACTTGGCATTCAATTCCAGACGCACTAAAAGCTGTAGATTCTGGCGCTTGCTATTTCGACATTTTTTTCTGCGAGACATTCTTCTCGGAAATAAATAATATGAAAAATTCAAGTAAAAACATATTTTCAAATGAGTCCAATTCAACTTGCATTCTCTTAAAAATAACTAAATACGAAACTGATACAAATTATTTGGCATTTAAGATGAGGCAACAGAAATAATATTTTAAAAATAAATTTCTAAAGTATAACCTCAATTATTACGCAAACTTTTTTAATGCTAAAAACAAAATTTTAAGTAATTTTGATTCATTATTATTTGTTCCATTGAAATGTTCTATTGTTGGCACGTCGTGATCACGTAAAATACATTTTGGAAAAATTTGGCCGTGGATGTGAAAAGGTTCGCCGTCCCTGCTCTAGTCAATGTCTGCCCAGTTAATGTGACAATAGCGATTCAGGTTCTTCATTAATGTGCGCGAAGTGAGAAAATGGATCATACATGTTAAGGCTGTTCTCAAATCCAAAGGGTCAACTTTCTGACATAAGTTTGAATACATTTTTGCTCGGAAACGCATGAAATTAGAAGGTGTTGTTATTCAGAAACTATTTCATCGAACTGTTTTTTCCATTTTCTTGTAAACGAAATAGATCTTTCAGAAAGTTCTGTCAAAGTTGGCATTTTGAACTGAACTTCCGAACGAAAGGAGAAAATACAGTCAATAAGGGGAGAAAAATGCCGTGTCACGTGATCAAAATCGCTTATAACTCAATAGGTAATTGATTGATCGAAAAATGGAAAACACAGTTCCATTCCAAATCGCTTCCCTAGTCACATTTTCCAATTTTATATCTTTCCGTTAAAAAATGAATTAGTAAATATGTCAAAACGTTTTGCGGTCGTTGAGCAAAGCAATTGAGAACTGCCTTAAGGGGTCAATCCATTTCAAATGGTCCAGAAAATCTTTTATTCGTTGCTCGACCGTTTTTAAAATATCTGACATTTTTTTGGAACAACCCTAACATGATGGAAGTTCAAAATGACTATTATTTTAATTTTATTAAGTTTTGTTTGTGCATGGCGGCCATCTTTGTTTCGCCGTCTGCAGCAATTTTTTCACATGAAGGGTTTACGGAATTGTAAATAATTCATCGTCTATTTCTCCAATTCAAGTGCGGATTAAAGCAATTTGTACAGAATACATTGGGCTAAAAATCTGGTAATAGAGTAGCATCCGAAAATAAATCCTTAATGGTGAAATTTAAGCATAAAGATTCTGTTTTTTTCCAAAATTTTTCTAACAAGGAAAACTGTGAACATGACATAATTTTTTTTACAAGTAGACCGAAAGAACTTGTACTCACGCGCCAAGTTCAAAATCTGGGACTTGCCTTCTCTTCTCTAAAAAAAATCACAAATTTTTCAAAAATGTCAAAAATGGCACTTTTGAGGCTTTGATATCTCTGATGGAGCACGAGATAAAAATATGAAGGTCTGGTTTCTGACAGTATTGTATGATGGTGTAATGCACAAGAAATTTCAGGATGGAGATTTGACTACAAGCTGAGATATGGCAACACTGTAAAAAAAAACGGACTAAAAAACGGAAATACTACTGGCAATCTAGACGCCAGTACTATTTCCGTTTTTTTACGGAATTTTTACCCATAAATTACAGAAAATTTTCCGTTTTTCTGATTAAAAACGGAAACTTTTCTGTAATTTATGGGTAAAAATTCCGTAAAAAAACGGAAATAGTACTGGCGTCTAGATTGCCAGTAGTATTTCCGTTTTTTAGTCCGTTTTTTTTTTTTTTTTTACAGTGAAGCACAACATGTCAAAACAATACTGCCAGGCTATTGTTTTGTTGTAGTCACAGATAAGTATTTCTCTCAGAGTGTCATTTAAATTTATTTTTTTGATCATCTTTAAATATTAGTAACAGAAAATAAAGCTTTTTGCAAAGCTTAGCAAATGATTAAAAAAATAATTATACCTAAGGCCATACATTTTGTATAGTTTAAGTAATTTTTGTTGTAAGTAATTTTAGTAACTAAAAGAAACCTCAGCACTTTTACATAAAGAAAAAAAAAATATTTTTATACAAGACCTGAGACAAAAACAGAATAGGGAAAGAGAAAAGCTGTTAATGTTGTCATACTTGTTGAGACGTGATCAAACGTGTCAAAACACATTCTTACTTGTTGGTTTAACCCCTTAATTCTCACTCCCGTCATATTCACGGGCTGTACCTTTTTTTCAGTTTATTCAGATTTGTTTGATTCACACCAGTTTTATAGAATAGTGTAATTGACTTTATTATGGTAAAATTTTACCTGCCATTAAACAAGGTGACGATTTCTTTTTAAAAAAGTGGTGCCAATAAGCAATATGAATTTTTAAACCGTAATTTAATGCGACCGTTAAGGGGTTAAAAACACAATTTTGATATTTCTCAAAATTTTATTTGTAGGAACCAAGTCTTGTCATCTCTGTATAACTTGATTGAAGATGTTGGCCCTGATGGCTCATAGAAATAAACTTTGAAATCACCATGTGCAAGTCTTACTTCATTAATAATTCCTAGCTTACTTGGACAAAAATGTCATTTTTCAGCAGTATAAATTTTGAAAGGGCTTTGGATACCTTTACTTTCTGAAAATTACTTGAGGCAGATGCATGATAACATCGTATAATGTTTCATTTACAGGAACATACTTATGGTAGGAATAAGTTTCAGGGACTGGCAAGCAGCATTAAAATTGTGGTTTTTAAACCAACAAGCAGGAATGTGTTTTGACACGTTTGATCATGTCTCAACAAATATGACAACATTAACAGCTTTTTTCTTTCCCTATTCTGTTTTTGTCTCAGGTCTTGTATAAAAATATTTTTTTTCTTTATGTAAAAGTGTTGAGGTTTCTTTTAGTTATTAAAATTACAACAAAAATTACTGAAACCATACAAAATGTAGGCCTTAGGCATAATTATTATTTAAATTAATTCCTAAGCTTTGCAAAAGACTTTATTTTCTGTTACTATTATTTAAAGATAATAATAAAAAAAATTAAATGACACTCTGAGATAAATATTTACTTGTGACTGCAACAAAACAATAGTTTGGCAGTATTATTTTGACATGTTGCCCTTGCCATATCTCAGCTTGTAGTCAAATCTCCATCCTGAAATTTCTTGTGCATTACACTACGATATAATACTCTCAGAAAACAGAACTTCATATTTTTATCTCGTGCCCCACCAGAGATATCAAAGCCTCAAAAATGCGATTTTTGACATTTTTGAAAAATTTGGGATTTTTTTTACTGAAGAGAAAGCAAGTCTCAGATCTAGAACTTGACGTGTAAGTACAAGTACTTTCGGCCTATTTGTAAAAAAAAAAAAAAAAATTATGTCATGTTGACAGTTTTCCTTGATAGAAAAGTTTCCTTTTGTAAACGGACAAATTTTGAAAAAAAAAACAGAAACTTTATGCTTAAATTTCACCAATAAGCAGTTAGTTTCGGAAACTACTCTATTACCAGATTTTTAGCTCAATGTATTCTATACAAATTGCTTTAATCCGCGCTTGAATTGGAGAAATAAACGATGAATTATTTCTAATTCTGTAAACTCTTCATGTGAAAAAATTGCTCCAGACGATGAAACAAAGATGCCCGCCATGCACAAACAAAAATTAACAAAATTAAAATAAGAGTCATTTTGAACTTTCATCATGTTAGGGTTGTTGTACCAAAAATGTCAGATTTTTTAAAAATGGTCGAGCAACCAGTGCTGGACCACTTGAAATGGATTGACCCATATACATATTCCAGAGAAAAGAAAAATTTAGACTCTATAGAGTCTAAATTAAATATGAACATATATGTTCATATTTAATTTTAAAGAAATCACAACGGATAAAAAAAAAATACACATTCTTAATATTTAGATCATGCTTAGAACTTATTTTAAAAAGATGTGAGTTTATAAGCATTGTTTTTGAAGTGGAAAAATTAAAAATATTTTATAACAACAGGACTTTGGAAAAATAGCAATAATTTACGGAAAAGTACGGTAAAAAGATAAGAATTTGTATTTAAAATTAGAATTAAAATGAAATCAAATATTGTTAAACATATAACATTCACCTTTTAAAAAGTTATTAATAAACCTCTAAAAGTAACTAAAATACAATAAACAATAACGTTTAAAATACTCAATTATTGCCATAAGTGATAAACATAAATTTTAAAAAAGGCAAAATACCTTTATTTATTTACCTTTCGACATGTTTCATTACATCAGACTTCAACATTCTCATGAAAATAAAATGATAAAAATATTTTCGCGAAATTTCAAATCGAAAAACTAGTAAACAAAAACATTTTATTATTTTTTTAATTTACAATAACGTTTAATTAGTTTTAAATTCACATAAGCAATAAATACTGAGATCTAAAGATCTAAAATTTGAATTATACATGAAAAAAGAAAAAAGAACGTAATTAACGTACATCATATGAATTATTAAAACACCGTATTTTATGGAAGGAACGCCGCACCTGTCGTAAGCGCCACACTCCTCAAAATTGGTCTGAGTAAGCTTTAAAATATCGTAATCGAGCAACCAGTGCTGGACCACTTGAAATGGATTGACCCATATACATATTCCAGAGAAAAGAAAAATTTAGACTCTATAGAGTCTAAATTAAATATGAACATATATGTTCATATTTAATTTTAAAGAAATCACAACGGATAAAAAAAAAATACACATTCTTAATATTTAGATCATGCTTAGAACTTATTTTAAAAAGATGTGAGTTTATAAGCATTGTTTTTGAAGTGGAAAAATTAAAAATATTTTATAACAACAGGACTTTGGAAAAATAGCAATAATTTACGGAAAAGTACGGTAAAAAGATAAGAATTTGTATTTAAAATTAGAATTAAAATGAAATCAAACATTGTTAAACATATAACATTCACCTTTTAAAAAGTTATTAATAAACCTCTAAAAGTAACTAAAATACAATAAACAATAACGTTTAAAATACTCAATTATTGCCATAAGTGATAAACATAAATTTTAAAAAAGGCAAAATACCTTTATTTATTTACCTTTCGACATGTTTCATTACATCAGACTTCAACATTCTCAAGAAAATAAAATGATAAAAATATTTTCGCGAAATTTCAAATCGAAAAACTAGTAAACAAAAACATTTTATTATTTTTTTAATTTACAATAACGTTTAATTAGTTTTAAATTCACATAAGCAATAAATACTGAGATCTAAAGATCTAAAATTTGAATTATACATGAAAAAAGAAAAAAGAACGTAATTAACGTACATCATATGAATTATTAAAACACCGTATTTTATGGAAGGAACGCCGCACCTGTCGTAAGCGCCACACTCCTCAAAATCGGTCTGAGTAAGCTTTAAAATATCGTAATCGCCGCACCCGTCGTAAGCGCCGCACTCCTCAAAATAGGTCTGAGTAAGCTTTAAAATATCGTAATCGCCACACCTGTGGGAACTCTACTTTTGCCGACAGTGTCTCATTGACCTAACTTTAATCAAAGTGTTCTGAACAGTGTAGGGTGCCTCATTTTTAATAACTTAAGATTCTAAAATTTTATTTAATATTTAAATCAGGTTTTAAATATTTTTATTTAATTTTTAAATTAAGGAGACGTCAACTGGAATTAACTTCATACAGAGCGCGGGACGCGGACCTCCCTCCTTAGGTGCTCCCCATTTTTATAATTGGTCGGCGCAACTTAGCACTGTTTTTATGACGCTTTTTACGTCGCATTCACTTTAGCTCTTTTTTGGTTTATATTAGAAGCTCCCAAATTCTAAGTGGAAGAGTTGTAAATTTTCTTTGTCCACCTTTTTGATTTGGTATCATCATCGGAAATGTCACCGTTTTCATTACCGGCAAGGTCAGAAAGTTTCGCGTTATTGAGCAGGGGACTTGAGAATAGTCTTTAGGGTGTTCTCAAATCCAAAAGGGTAACATTCTGACATGTTTTAATTTATTTTTGTTCGGAAATGCAGAAAACTAGCAGGTGTTGTTGCTCAGAAACTATGTAATCGAGCTATTTTTTCCGTTTTTTTTGCAAACGCAATAGATCTTTCCGAAAATAGTTTCAAAGATGACGTGGAAGCAGAAAAACCAGTCGGTGAAGGGCGAAAATCGTCTTTGTCACGTGACCAAAATCACTTATAAATGAATAGGTAATTTATTGATCCAAAAATGGAAAAAACAGTTCCATTCCAAATCGCTTCCATGACCACGCTTTCCAATTTTATATCTTTCCGCTAAAAAATGAATTTGTGAATATTTCAAAACGTTTTGCGCTTGTTGAGCAGAGCAGTTAAGAACAGCCTTAAAGAACTTTACTTTATCCCAAGTTTACGCGCACGAAAAAAAAAAAATCGTAAACGCCGCACTTGGCAAAAAAAAAACCTTTTTAACTCGTAAACGCCGCGGTGTTTCTTCCACAAAATACGGTAATACAACTTTATATGGGTATACTTGAAAAGAAAGAAATAATATTAATTGATTAATACTTTGTTTAAGGGGTCTCAAAACTCGTAAAATTGGAAAAAAAGAGACAAAGAGACCATTTTCAACATTTAATATCTTAAATTGTATATGATTTTAAAACACAATTTTTACTGGAGATGATAGATATAAGTACCGTATTTTCGCGCGTATCCGCCGCACCTCGGAAAACTCGATTTCCAACCAGAATTTATTTTAAATAAAATGAGACTTACTTCTGCTTTGCACTTATTTGGCTTCTTTTTTTCAATAAAATTTCCGGTTTGAAAAAGACTTAACTAAGCCGCGGCGGATACGCGGGAAATTACGGTATGTTCTTTCATTTCATGTAGTAAAACAAAATAGCAAGATGCAAGAGGACTCCAAAGTGTGAGACATTTGACGAGCAGAAAATCGGTATAACAGTTTACGCGCAGGATTGCAAAATAAATATTGAATCTAGAATGAAATTTTTGTTGCTTAAACTTATATTTCAGATTGTAATAATTTCCCGGAACCCAAATAACTTTGTATTTAAAGCACTTTTGTATTTAGCTATTAAAAAATTCTCAAAATTTCAACAGTATAATCACCTAAAAAAATATTTGTTTGAACAATTAAAAGGAAAGTTTAGGTTCAGTTTATACAGACTGACATGAAACATACGTTTTGAAAATTTTACGAAAAAATATTCAGAAGTTTTTGAGATATCGTGCACGTTATGCCGTATCATTTGACGAAAATCGCGGATTCTTAAAAATTAAAAAAAGCTGAAATCCGCCATTTGGCGGAAAAGTGACATCCCTGTGCGATTAGATCTAATTTTTCGATAATTATTATTTATTGCGAGGTTTTGTGCTATTTCATAATTCTTAAATTCATGAAAATGGACATACGAAGAATTTTCAGTTTAATTTGTTCTCAAATTACCTGCTCAACAAAGCGGAACTTTCTGACACATTTTTAAGCGTAAAAGCATAAAATTGGCAGGCCTCACTGTTAAAATGGCTTGGAATCGAATAGAGTTTTCGATTTTTTCATAATTAAATACTTGTCGAAATATAAAATATAAAGCCATTCTTTCCAAGTGACAAGTTTTTCTCCTTCCTCGCGCTGTCGCGTGGAGAACTCGGTTCAAAACATCCGCTTTGACAGCAATTTCTGAAAGATCTTTCGTGTTTACCAAAAAATGGAAAATGTCTTTCGATCACATAGTTTCTGAATAACAATATTAGCCAATTTCTTGCTTTTCCGAACAAAAATTAACTAAATTTTCGCGCTGCCGCGATGATTTGCGAACAGCCTTAAAGGGAGAAGTGGGAAGTATTAGGTGAAAATTAGCCAAATTTGCCAAAATTATAGCATTTTCAAAAGTTTATTACGGGGCTGGGGCGTAGTACTCACATACACCTAACCCCCCAATTGCGTACACCCTGGGAATAGGTTGAATCTTTTCGATAATATGTGTCACACAGATTTTTAAAATTAAAGGGGTATGGAAAGAAAGAAAATGCTCTTTTTTTTTTTTACTTACACTCATAATATATCCAGATACAATTGGTGGGTCTGTTCCCACTGATGCACTGCTTTGCCCATTTTCTTCTGACGATTTTTTCTAAAAATAAAAAATCCTTATTGAAATTTGTGATATTACATAAATAATTTTTCTTTTATTTACACATAAAACAGGAATCAAAGTCTTTTTTCCTATTACACATTAATGCTCACACTTAATGATTACAAATCTACTTTTTTTTTATTGTCTACCGAAATACATAAATTCCTGAGAGTTTTGAAATATAACATGCATATAATTTTAAAATCCAATTTCTGAGAGTAGGGGAAGAAGGACAGTTAGCCCTCAGCAGGCGGATTGCGGAGGAGGGTGTAATCCACCTTGTGGATGGAGGAGGAGAGTGGAATCCACCTGTGGGTGGAAAGGGAGGCTTATCCTATAGTAGGAGGGGTTAAATTTTTTGAGGGGGCTTATTTTTTTTTTTCGAATTGATTTAGGATTAGAATGGAAATATCATACTATAACATAGTGAGTTAGATCTTTTCGAGAGGAAGTATGAAGGGGTTAAATTTTTCGATGGGCTTATTATTTACGGGGGTTTATTTTTAGGTGGGCTTAATTTATTATTTTTTTTTTCGAATCGACTTAGTGTAGAAATGGAAATATCATACTTTAACATAGAGATGTAGGCATTTTCGAAAGGTAGTTTGAGGGGCTAAATTTTTTAGGTGGGCTTAATGTTGAGGGAGCTTAATTTTTTTTTCTTGTCTTAGAATTTAAATGAAAATGAAAATTTCTTACGTTCTCTGAAGAAAATTTTTGATGCTGTCATCTGTAGGATATCATTTTAATATATTTTTGAAGATAGTATTTTACTTTTCCACACGTTTTGGGTAAGGTTTGAACCTGCAAAATAGTCTCTTGGTTCAATAATATGTTGAAGACTTAACTAATCGAGTCAAGAAACTATGTCTATATTGATGTCATTAAATTAATGACAAGGATTAAATTAGCAGAGTTTAATTAAAAGCACGATGAAAGCTAACGCTGATAGTCCCGATAAAGTATTAAATAGTTATAAAAAGAAAAGAAACGTATGGTGGCGAAATAAAAACTAAGTAAGTTTAATAACAAACTAACGTTTATTAACTAAAATATAAAATAAGTTTAAATATAGTTCAAACAATAAACCAAATCTTTAAATTCAATGAACACATTTAAGCGGTCAGATTAAATATAAATACATATCCAGAAAACCAACTAACAATAAAAGAAAACTGAACTCATAACAATAAAGAAATGAAAATGATCACAGAATGACCGGTCCTCCTCAAAGTTCCATGTTGTTCACAAACATCTAATACGCCGATGAATTAAACTGAAATACAGTGAATTATATATCCGTGCCGAAACAACTCCAGGAAAAATACTTCTCTATAGATGAAGATGCGTTGTAAATAACCATTAGGTGAAACGTCAAAATGTAGATGCCGATAACAAGTAGCGAGTAAAACATCTCTGAACTTCATCATAACAATAGCCATCTTGACTCAAACATCAGTGTATCTATTTAAACACGATGTACGCAGAGTTCACCTTTAAAGGGTCGAGACGAAGTCATAAACTATCGAACTCATAACAATCAATTTATAAAATGGCCGACGAACGATGAAGCAGAAGTTAAGTAGATACATCAACTAATTAAAAGCACACCGCACTTTAAGAAGACATCTCCAGCCATAATATAGCACTATTGAAACGTCGTGGAAAACCAACACTGTTAGTAAAAAAAGACGAGACGAAACACGTAGACAAACACAGAGAAAGAAGGCAACGAGTGCAGGCGAAAAAGGAAGGAAACTTATTTCAATTTATATCAGCCGGGCGTTCCAATAACGCCTCATTACGCAATGCAAGGAGCAACTGCAGACAGTTCCAGAATGAGATAATCATGACGAAAGAACGCAGAGCCGATGTGTCGTAGACTCAAACGAGCGACGCCATCTGGCGGTGATCGAAAAACTATAATCTATGATCGTCATTCAAACGAAATGCGTTCTCATGTTTGCATGGAAGCAGATAACTGAAAAACGTGAATATGAGCGGCAAAGAAAGATAAACATCGTAAAAAGGAATTAAAGATAGAATAACAGGAATGAATAAAAAGATAAGTGAAATGACTTTATATATAGTTAATAAAAGAAATATTTTAATAAAAGAAATATTAATAAAGGAAATATATTTTAATAAAGGAAATACTTTAAGTGTTAAATAAATATAAAGAAAATATGCAGTGTTAAATAAATATAGAAGAATGCAGAGGAGATATTTATCTGGACAGTGTCAAGACAGGAAAGAAAATCAGAAAATTTTTCATATCATTTTCGAAAATTTCGGGAGTGGGGGACTGTAGCCCCATCAGCCCCCCCCCCCCTTGGGTATGCCCATGTCTCAACAGGTTCAGATAAGTTTTGCTTCGTTAATTCAAGTATAGTTTTCGAAAGGAAATATGGAGTGGCAATCTCTAAGACACCCTGTTGTGTTATGCGATATACAACAACTTATACACTTGCATACCATTTCATTGATCTTTTAACTTGAAACTGATAGTTTAATTCGTTTAAAACGTCCAATTGAATATTATTAAAAAATGTGTTTAAATCTGTAGCATTCCCCTCGTTAGAGTTGATTACAGTTTTAGTAAATATATTTAACGCATTTTGCATTTTAAAATGCTTAACCGTCTCAAAAAACATATCTTTTAAAGAGGATGAATTATCAATTTTGGATCTAACTCTGTATGAAGTTTTCAAATGATGTAAAAAATCGGACTAGCGATTGAATATTTCACTACGCTGTATACATTTATCCTTTTTGGAGGACTTGTGGATCTTCATGTGTTTTAATAAATCACACTTTCTTGAGAATGCTTCACCGCACGAACGCACGAATCACATTTATGTTGCGAAGGAATCTTTAAATGGGATAGTTTATGACGATTCAAAATAGTCTTTCTAGAGAATGCTTTTTAGCAGATGTCACATGCAAATTGTCTTTCTTCTGAATGAATCATCAAATGTTGTTTTAAATTGCCTTTTTGTGAAAAAGATTTGCTGCAAACAGTACACAAAAAAGGTGGCTTCTGTTTCTTCAGTTCTGATGAGGAGGATTCCGCTTCATTATCTGAAACGGGTTCTACTTTAGGTTGTACTATTAATCCCATCCCTTGATCTTTTAATCTTGATGAAAAAGATTGATCATTCAAACGTGATACATTATCGCCTAACATTGTAGAATGCCCATCTTAAAAACTAGCCATACTATCCTAAGTAAAAAAAACGTCTTCACACACTCATATAATAGCAAACAATAATGAAAAAGTCTCGTTCCATTCAATTTTATATAATCATAGGGGGCGCATGTTAAAAATTATTAAGATGGTGCAAATCATGTAATGTGATTGGTGCAAAAATTTCAGAAAAACACAGGGCATAAAAAAGTATGCGTAGAAAGTTCACAGGAAGTGAATCAATCCAAAGGTATTTATGAAATGTTTAAAAAGTATATATTCATCGCTTTACTTTTTTGAATTCGTCATTCTAAGGTTTTACAAATTAAATTTATTATTTCAGTGAAATATATGACAAACCAATGGTTTAATTCATACTAAATTTATTAAACTGCATAAAAGAATGAGTTGAAGTGTAGCAGTAGTTTTAAAAATCATTAGAACTAGTGTAGAATCACCAAATAATTATCTATTGCAATAACAAACTATGAGTTGATTGAATTGATACTAATTTATAAACAGAAAGTCTTACAAATATTTCAAACTTTCATTTAAAATCTGTAAACAAGTGAAATAATCTCTTCAAAAATCAATGGTTATCAATATTTACATATTAGCTATATTCTGTTGAAAAGAGCTGATTATACTTATCGGATATTTGTGAAAGATAGTGAGAAACTGTTGAAATGGGGTTTAGGAAGTGTATTTTAAATTTCAGACGATTAAATGGATATGATATGGTTCACAAGGAAAAGTACAATTTTTAAATTAGGTAAGAGGATTAATACTGGTAAAAACAATGTTTAATTCAAATTGTTTGGTAGCCTTCTAATCGATTTAAAAAAATGAGTTGCTTATTAAAGAAATATCGAAAATTAATTGTAATCATTTCTTCAATTTAAACATAAATTGCATTAACTTCCCTAGTATAAGAAAGGGGGAGAGGTAGGCATTTTTAAAAAATATATAGTGGTCAAAAGTAGATTAGAAAATGTTGTGGTGCAGTCTGTATAGTGAATAGCTTATCAGTTACAAAAAATGAAATTTGAATCGGAATTCACAGGTTCGAAACTATGGCTTGGAAAAATGATCAAACTCTCATACACAAAATCGATAAAATCAATTAAACTAAAAATAAAAATCATATACATTAAAGGAATTCTCAAAGTGAGCAGTTAAAATAGGTATTATTGAGTTATCTAAAGAACCGACCTCTCTTTGCACATACAGAAGGGGGAATACAATTTTTGGTTTTAAAACATCTAAAATCTAAGCATATAGACATAGTTTCTTGACTCGGTTAGTTAAGTCTTCAAAATATCATCGAACCTAGAGACTATTTTGCAGGTTCAAATCTTACCCAAAACTTGTGGAAAAGTAAAATACTATCTTCAAAAATGTATTAAAACGATATCCTACAGATGTCAGCATCAAAAATTTTCTTCAGAAAACGTAAGAAATTTTCATTTTCATTTAAATTCTAAGACAGAAAAAAAAGAAAAAAATTAAGCTCCCACAAAATTAAGCCCCCCTAAAAAATTTAGGCCCCTCAAAATGCCTTTCGAAAATACCTACATCTCTACGTTAAAGTATGATATTTCCATTTCTACTCTAAGTCGATTCGAAAAAAATAATAATAAATTAAGCCCCCTAAAAATAAGCCCCCCTAAAAAATAAGCCCATCGAAAAATTTAGCCCCTTCATACTTTCTCTCGAAAAGATCTAACTCACTATGTTATAATATGATAGTTCCATTCTAAGCCTAAATGAATTCGAAAAAAAAAAATTAAGCCCCCCTAAAAATAAGCCCCCTCAAAAAATTTAACCCTTCCAACTATAGGATAAGCCTCCCTTTCCACCCACAGGTGGATTCCATCCTCTTCCTCCATCCACAAGGTGGTTTACTCCCTCCTACTCAATCCGCAATCCGCCTGCTGAGGGCTAACTGTCCTTCTTCCCCTACTTCTGAGTGCAGTCTTAAATTATGTTTTTGTATGGATCATCAAAAGATTCATTTTCCTAATTGTATAATCCATAATATGGAAAAAACCAGTCAATTTCCTCTTTTATCATGTATTTTATTTTTGGGTACCGTAAAATCTTATTTTTTTATAATTCGTCGATTTTTTTATATTTACTTCTTTTTATCTTTTTCAGTAGAATCATCTATTTTAAAATTCTTTTCATCTTGCACTTGTTTGAAAATATAATACTTTTTAGTGAACATTCTTTTTGGGGGAAGTTGTGATAAATAAATTTTGTTGAAATGGCGATCGCTTATAACTCAATAGGTAATTGATTGATCGAAAAATGGAAAACACAGTTCCATTCCAAATCGCTTCCCTAGTCACATTTTCCAATTTTATATCTTTCCGTTAAAAAATGAATTAGTAAATATGTCAAAACGTTTTGCGGTCGTTGAGCAAAGCAATTGAGAACTGCCTTAAGGGGTCAATCCATTTCAAATGGTCCAGAAAATCTTTTATTCGTTGCTCGACCGTTTTTAAAATATCTGACATTTTTTTGGAACAACCCTAACATGATGGAAGTTCAAAATGACTATTATTTTAATTTTATTAAGTTTTGTTTGTGCATGGCGGCCATCTTTGTTTCGCCGTCTGCAGCAATTTTTTCACATGAAGGGTTTACGGAATTGTAAATAATTCATCGTCTATTTCTCCAATTCAAGTGCGGATTAAAGCAATTTGTACAGAATACATTGGGCTAAAAATCTGGTAATAGAGTAGCATCCGAAAATAAATCCTTAATGGTGAAATTTAAGCATAAAGATTCTGTTTTTTTCCAAAATTTTTCTAACAAGGAAAACTGTGAACATGACATAATTTTTTTTACAAGTAGACCGAAAGAACTTGTACTCACGCGCCAAGTTCAAAATCTGGGACTTGCCTTCTCTTCTCTAAAAAAAATCACAAATTTTTCAAAAATGTCAAAAATGGCACTTTTGAGGCTTTGATATCTCTGATGGAGCACGAGATAAAAATATGAAGGTCTGGTTTCTGACAGTATTGTATGATGGTGTAATGCACAAGAAATTTCAGGATGGAGATTTGACTACAAGCTGAGATATGGCAACACTGTAAAAAAAAGGGACTAAAAAACGGAAATACTACTGGCAATCTAGACGCCAGTACTATTTCCGTTTTTTTTTACGGAATTTTTACCCATAAATTACAGAAAATTTTCCGTTTTTCTGATTAAAAACGGAAACTTTTCTGTAAGTTATGGGTAAAAATTCCGTAAAAAAACGGAAATAGTACTGGCGTCTAGATTGCCAGTAGTATTTCCGTTTTTTAGTCCGTTTTTTTTTTTACAGTGAAGGACAACATGTGAAAACAATACTGCCAGGCTATTGTTTTGTTGTAGTCACAGATAAGTATTTATCTCAGAGTGTCATTTAAATTTATTTTTTTGATCATCTTTAAATATTAGTAACAGAAAATAAAGCTTTTTGCAAAGCTTAGCAAATGATTAAAAAAATAATTATACCTAAGGCCATACATTTTGTATAGTTTAAGTAATTTTTGTTGTATGTAATTTTAGTAACTAAAAGAAACCTCAGCACTTTTAAATAAAGAAAAAAAAATATTTTTATACAAGACCTGAGACAAAAACAGAATAGGGAAAGAGAAAAGCTGTTAATGTTGTCATACTTGTTGAGACGTGATCAAACGTGTCAAAACACATTCTTACTTGTTGGTTTAACCCTTAATTCTCACTCCCGTCATATTCCCGGGCTGTACCTTTTTTTCAGTTTATTCAGATTTGTTTGATTCACACCAGTTTTATAGAATAGTGTAATTGACTTTATTATGGTAAAATTTTACCTGCCATTAAACAAGGTGACGATTTCTTTTTCAAAAAAGTGGTGCCAATAAGCAATATGAATTTTTAAACCGTAATTTAATGCGACCGTTAAGGGGTTAAAAACACAATTTTGATATTTCTCAAAATTTTATTTGTAGGAACCAAGTCTTGTCATCTCTATATAACTTGATATAAGATGTTGGCCCTGCTGGCTCAATGAAATAAACTTTGAAATCACCATGTGCAAGTCTCACTTCATTAATAATTCCTAGCTTACTTGGACAAAAATGTCATTTTTCAGCAGTATAAATTTTGAAAGGGCTTTGGATACCTTTACTTTCTGAAAATTACTTGAGGCAGATGCATGATAACATCGTATAATGTTTCATTTACAGGAACATACTTATGGTAGGAATAAGTTTCAAGGACTGGCAAGCAGCATTAAAATTGTGGTTTTTAAACCAACAAGCAGGAATGTGTTTTGACACGTTTGATCATGTCTCAACAAATATGACAACATTAACAGCTTTTTTCTTTCCCTATTCTGTTTTTGTCTCAGGTCTTGTATAAAAATATTTTTTTTCTTTATGTAAAAGTGTTGAGGTTTCTTTTAGTTATTAAAATTACAACAAAAATTACTGAAACCATACAAAATGTAGGCCTTAGGCATAATTATTATTTACATTAATTCTTAAGCTTTGCAAAAGACTTTTTTCTGTTACTATTATTTAAAGATAATAATAAAAAAAATTAAATGACACTCTGAGATAAATATTTACTTGTGACTGCAACAAAACAATAGTTTGGCAGTATTATTTTGACATGTTGCCCTTGCCATATCTCAGCTTGTAGTCAAATCTCCATCCTGAAATTTCTTGTGCATTAAACTACCATATAATACTCTCAGAAAACAGAACTTCATATTTTTATCTCGTGCCCCACCAGAGATATCAAAGCCTAAAAAGTGCGATTTTTGACATTTTTGAAAAATTTGGGATTTTTTTTAGTGAAGAGAAAGCAAGTCTCAGATCTAGAACTTGACGTGTAAGTACAAGTACTTTCGGCCTATATGTAAAAAAAAAAAAAAAAAATTATGTCATGTTGACAGTTTTCCTTGATCGAAAAATTTCCTTTTGTAAACGGACAAATTTTGAAAAAAAAAACAGAAACTTTATGCTTAAATTTCACCAATAAGCAGTTAGTTTCGGAAACTACTCTATTACCAAATTTTTAGCTCAATGTATTCTATACAAATTGCTTTAATCCACACTTGAATTGGAGAAATAAACGATGAATTATTTCTAATTCTGTAAACTCTTCATGTGAAAAAATTGCTCCAGACGATGAAACAAAGATGCCCGCCATGCACAAACAAAAATTAACAAAATTAAAATAAGAGTCATTTTGAACTTTCATCATGTTAGGGTTGTTGTACCAAAAATGTCAGATTTCTTAAAAATGGTTGAGCAACCAGTGCTGGACCACTTGAAATGGATTGACCCATATACATATTCCAGAGAAAAGAAAAATTTAGACTCTATAGAGTCTAAATTAAATATGAACATATATGTTCATATTTAATTTTAAAGAAATCACAACGGATAAAAAAAAATACACATTCTTAATATTTAGATCATGCTTAGAACTTATTTTAAAAAGATGTGAGTTTATAAGCATTGTTTTTGAAGTGGAAAAATTAAAAATATTTTATAACAACAGGACTTTGGAAAAATAGCAATAATTTACGGAAAAGTACGGTAAAAAGATAAGAATTTATATTTAAAATTAGAATTAAAATGAAATCAAATATTGTTAAACATATAACATTCACCTTTTAAAAAGTTATTAATAAACCTCTAAAAGTAACTAAAATACAATAAACAATAACGTTTAAAATACTCAATTATTGCCATAAGTGATAAACATAAATTTTAAAAAAGGCAAAATACCTTTATTTATTTACCTTTCGACATATTTCATTGCATCAGACTTCAACATTCTCAAGAAAATAAAATGATAAAAATATTTTCGCGAAATTTCAAATCGAAAAACTAGTAAACAAAAACATTTTATTATTTTTTAAATTTACAATAACGTTTAATTAGTTTTAAATTCACATAAGCAATAAATACTGAGATCTAAAGATCTAAAATTTGAATTATACGTGAAAAAAGAAAAAAGAACGTAATTAACGTACATCATATGAATTATTAAAACACCGTATTTTATGGAAGGAACGCCGCACCTGTCGTAAGCGCCACACTCCTCAAAATTGGTCTGAGTAAGCTTTAAAATATCGTAATCGCCGCACCCGTCGTAAGCGCCGCACTCCTCAAAATAGGTCTGAGTAAGCTTTAAAATATCGTAATCGCCACACCTGTGGGAACTCTACTTTTGCCGACAGTGTCTCATTGACCTAACTTTAATCAAAGTGTTCTGAACAGTGTAGGGTGCCTCATTTTTAATAACTTAAGATTCTAAAATTTTATTTAATATTTAAATCAGGTTTTAAATATTTTTATGTAATTTTTAAATTAAGGAGACGTCAACTGGAATTAAATTCATACAGAGCGCGGGACGCGGACCTCCCTCCTTAGGCGCTCCCCATTTTTATAATTGGTCGGCGCAACTTGGCACTCTTTTTATGACGCTTTTTACGTCGCATTCACTTTAGCTCTTTTTTGATTTATATTAGAAGCTCCCAAATTCTAAGTGGAAGAGTTGTAAATTTTCTTTGTCCACCTTTTTGATTTGGTATCATCATCGGAAATGTCACCGTTTTCATTACCGGCAAGGTCAGAAAGTTTCGCGTTGTTGAGCAGGGGACTTGAGAATAGTCTTTAGGGTGTTCTCAAATCCAAAAGGGTAACATTCTGACATGTTTTAATTTATTTTTGTTCGGAAATGCAGAAAACTAGCAGGTGTTGTTGCTCAGAAACTATGTAATTGAGCTATTTTTTCCGTTTTTTTGGCAAACGCAATAGATCTTTCGGAAAATAGTCTCAAAGATGACGTTTTGAACCGAAGTTCCCGAAGAAAGCAGAAAAACCAGTCCGTGAAGGGCGAAAATCGTCTTTGTCACGTGACCAAAATCACTTATAAATGAATAGGTAATTTATTGATCCAAAAATGGAAAAAACAGTTCCATTCCAAATCGCTTGCATGACCACGCTTTCCAATTTTATATCTTTCCGCTAAAAAATGAATTTGTAAATATGTCAAAACGTTTTTCGCTTGTTGAGCAGAGCAGTTAAGAACAGCCTTAAAGAACTTTACTTTATCCCAAGTTTACGCGCACGAAAAAAAAAAAAAAAAATCGTAAACACTTGACAAAAAAAAAAAAAAAAAAAAAAAAAAAACCTTTCTAACTCGTAAACGCCGCGGTGTTTCTTCCATAAAATACGGTAATACAACTTTATGGGTATACTTGAAAAGAAAGAAATAATATTAATTGATTAATACTTTGTTTAAGGGGTCTCAAAACT
This sequence comes from Maratus speciosus, assembly GCA_963932465.1. NCBI lineage: Eukaryota > Metazoa > Arthropoda > Arachnida > Araneae > Salticidae > Maratus > Maratus speciosus. The sequence goes on from OZ010800.1 coordinate 275,208,018, forward strand.
CGTAAAATTGGAAAAAAAGAGACAAAGAGACCATTTTCAACATTTAATATCTTAAATTGTATATGATTTTAAAACACAATTTTTACTGGAGATGATAGATATAAATACCGTATTTTCGCGCGTATCCGCCGCACCTCGGAAAACTCGATTTCCAACCAGAATTTATTTTAAATAAAATGTGACTTACTTCTGCTTTGCACTTATTTGGCTTCTTTTTTTCAATAAAATTTCCGGTTTGAAAAAGACTTAACTAAGCCGCGGCGGATACGCGGGAAATTACGGTATGTTCTTTCATTTCATGTAGTAAAAGAAAATAGCAAGACGCAAGAGGACTCCAAAGTGTGAGACATTTGACGAGCAGAAAATCGGTATAACAGTTTACGCGCAGGATTGCAAAATAAATATTGAATCTAGAATGAAATTTTTGTTGCTTAAACTTATATTTCAGATTGTAATAATTACCCGGAACCCAAATAACTTTGTATTTAAAGCACTTTTGTATTTAGCTATTAAAAAATTCTCAAAATTTCAACAGTATAATCACCTAAAAAAATATTTGTTTGAACAATTAAAAGGAAAGTTTAGGTTCAGTTTATACAGACTGACATGAAACATACGTTTTGAAAATTTTACGAAAAAATATTCAGAAGTTTTTGAGATATCGTGCACGTTATGCCGTATCATTTGACGAAAATCGCGGATTCTTAAAAATTAAAAAAAGCTGAAATCCGCCATTTGGTGGAAAAGTGACATCCCTGTGCGATTAGATCTAATTTTTCGATAATTATTATTTATTGCGAGGTTTTGTGTTATTTCATAATTCTTAAATTCATGAAAATGGACATACGAAGAATTTTCAGTTTAATTTGTTCTCAAATTACCTGCTCAACAAAGCGGAACTTTCTGACACATTTTTAAGCGTAAAAGCATAAAATTGGCAGGCCTCACTGTTAAAATGGCTTGGAATCGAATAGAGTTTTCGATTTTTTGATAATTAAATACTTGTCGAAATATAAAATATAAAGCCATTCTTTCCAGGTGACAAGTTTTTCTCCTTCCTCGCGCTGTCGCGTGGAGAACTCGGTTCAAAACATCCACTTTGACAGCAATTTCTGAAATATCTTTCGTGTTTACCAAAAAATGGAAAATGTCTTTCGATCACATAGTTTCTGAATAACAATATTAGCCAATTTCTTGCTGTTCCGAACAAAAATTAATTAAATTTTCGCGCTGCCGCGATGATTTGCGAACAGCCTTAAGGGGAGAAGTGGGAAGTATTAGGTGAAAATTAGCCAAATTTGCCAAAATTATAGCATTTTCAAAAGTTTATTACGGGGCTGGGGCGTAGTACTCACATACACCTAACCCCCCCAATTGCGTACACCCTGGGAATAGGTTGAATCTTTTCGATAATATGTGTCACACAGATTTTTAAAATTAAAGGGGTATGGAAAGAAAGAAAATGCTCTTTTTTTTTACTTACACTCATAATATATCCAGATACAATTGGTGGGTCTGTTCCCACTGATGCACTGCTTTGCCCATTTTCTTCCGACGATTTTTTCTAAAAATAAAAAATCCTTATTGAAATTTGTGATATTACATAAATAATTTTTCTTTTATTTACACATAAAACAGGAATCAAAGTCTTTTTTCCTATTACACATTAATGCTCACACTTAATGATTACAAATCTACTTTTTTTTATTGTCTACCGAAATACATAAATTCCTGAGAGTTTTGAAATATAACATGCATATAATTTTAAAATCTAATTTCTGAGAGTAGGGGAAGAAGGACAGTTACCTCTCAGCAGGCGGATTGCGGATTGAGGAGGAGGGAGTAATCCACCTTGTGGATGGAGGAGGAGGGTGGAATCCACCTGTGGGTGGAAAGGGAGGCTTATCCTATAGTAGGAGGGGTTAAATTTTTCTAGGGGGCTTATTTTTTTTTCGAATTGATTTAGGATTAGAATGGAAATATCATACCATAACATAGTGAGTTAGATCTTTTCGAGAGGAAGTATGAAGGGGCTAAATTTTTCGATGGGCTTATTATTTACGGGGGTTTATTTTTAGGTGGGCTTAATTTATTATTATTTTTTTCGAATCGACTTAGAGTAGAAATGGAAATATCATACTTTAACATAGAGATGTAGGCATTTTCGAAAGGTAGTTTGAGGGGCTAAATTTTTTAGGTGGGCTTAATGTTGAGGGAGCTTAATTTTTTTTTTCCTGTCTTAGAATTTAAATGAAAATGAAAATTTCTTACGTTCTCTGAAGAAAATTTTTGATGCTGTCATCATTAGGATATCATTTTAATATATTTTTGAAGATAGTATTTTACTTTTCCACACGTTTTGGGTAAGGTTTGAACCTGCAAAATAGTCTCTTGGTTCAATAATATGTTGAAGACTTAACTAATCGAGTCAAGAAACTATATCTATATTGATGTCATTAAATTAATGACAAGGATTAAATTAGCAGAGCTTAATTAAAAGCACGATGAAAGCTAACGCTGATAGTCCCGATAAAGTATTAAATAGTTATGAAAAGAAAAGAAACGTATGGTGGCGAAATAAAAACAAAGTAAGTTTAAAAACAAACTAACGTTTATTAACGAAAATATAAAATAAGTTTAAATATAGTTCAAACAATAAACCAAATCTTTAAATTCAATGAACACATTTAAGCGGTCAGATTAAATATAAATACATATCCAGAAAACCAACTAACAATAAAAGAAAACTGAATTCATAACAATAAAGAAATGAAAATGATCACAGAATGACCGGTCCTCCTCAAAGTTCCATGTTGTTCACAAACATCTAATACGCCGATGAATTAAACTGAAATACAGTGAATCATATATCCGTGCCGAAACAACTCCAGGAAAAATACTTCTCTATAGATGAAGATGCGTTGTAAATAACCATTAGGTGAAACGTCAAAATGTAGATGCCGATAACAAGTAGCGAGTAAAACATCTCTGAACTTCATCATAACAATAGCCATCTTGACTCACACATCAGTGTATCTATTTAAACACGATGTACGCAGAGTTCACCTTTAAAGGGTCGAGACGAAGTCATAAACTATCGAACTCATAACAATCAATTTATAAAATGGCCGACGAACGATGAAGCAGAAGTTAAGTAGATACATCAACTAATTAAAAGCACACCGCACTTTAAGAAGACATCTCCAGCCATAATATAGCACTATTGAAACGTCGTGGAAAACCAACACTGTTAGTAAAAAAAGACGAGACGAAACACGTAGACAAACACAGAGAAAGAAGGCAACGAGTGCAGGCGAAAAAGGAAGGAAACTTATTTCAATTTATATCAGCCGGGCGTTCCAATAACGCCTCATTACGCAATGCAAGGAGCAACTGCAGACAGTTCCAGAATGAGATAATCATGACGAAAGAACGCAGAGCCGATGTGTCGTAGACTCAAACGAGCGACGCCATCTGGCGGTGATCGAAAAACTATAATCTATGATCGTCATTCAAACGAAATGCGTGCTCATGTTTGCATGGAAGCAGATAACTGAAAAACGTGAATATGAACGGCAAAGAAAGATAAACATCGTAAAAAGGAATTAAAGATAGAATAACAGGAATGAATAAAAAGATAAGTGAAATGACTTTATATATTGTTAATAAAAGAAATATTTTAATAAAAGAAATATTAATAAAGGAAATATATTTTAATAAAGGAAATACTTTAAGTGTTAAATAAATATAAAGAAAATATGCAGTGTTAAATAAATATAGAGGAATGCAGAGGAGATATTTATCTGGACAGTGTCAAGACAGGAAAGAAAATCAGAAAATTTTTCATATCATTTTCGAAAATTTCGGGAGTGGGGGACTGTAGCCCCATCAGCCCCCCCCCCCCCCCCTTGGGTATGCCCATGTCTCAACAGGTTCAGATAAGTTTTGCTTCGTTAATTCAAGTATAGTTTTCGAAAGGAAATATGGAGTGGCAATCTCTAAGACACCCTGTTGTGTTATGCGATATACAACAACTTATACACTTGCATACCATTTCATTGATCTTTTAACTTGAAACTGATAGTTTAATTCGTTTAAAACGTCCAATTGAATATTATTAAAAAATGTGTTTAAATCTGTAGCATTCTCCTCGTTAGAGTTGATTACAGTTTTAGTAAATATATTTAACGCATTTTGCATTTTAAAATGCTTAACCGTCTCATAAAACATATCTTTTAAAGAGGATGAATTATCAATTTTGGATCTAACTCTGTATGAAGTTTTCAAATGATGTAAAAAATCGGACTAGCGATTGAATATTTCACTACGCTGTATATATTTATCCTTTTTGGAGGACTTGTGGATCTTCATGTGTTTTAATAAATCATACTTTCTTGAGAATGCTTCACCGCACGAACGCACGAATCACATTTATGTTGCGAAGGAATCTTTAAATGGGATAGTTTATGACGATTCAAAATAGTCTTTCTAGAGAATGCTTTTTAGCAGATGTCACATACAAATTGTCTTTCTTCTGAATGAATCATCAAATGTTGTTTTAAATTGCCTTTTTGTGAAAAAGATTTGCTGCAAACAGTACACAAAAAAGGTGGCTTCTGTTTCTTCAGTTCTGATGAGGAGGATTCCGCTTCATTATCTGAAACGGGTTCTACTTTAGGTTGTACTATTAATCCCATCCCTTGATCTTTTAATCTTGATGAAAAAGATTGATCATTCAAACGTGATACATTATCGCCTAACATTGTAGAATGCCCATCTTAAAAACTAGCCATACTATCCTAAGTAAAAAAAACGTCTTCACACACTCATATAATAGCAAACAATAATGAAAAAGTCTCGTTCCATTCAATTTTATATAATCATAGGGGGCGCATGTTAAAAATTATTAAGATGGTGCAAATCATGTAATGTGATTGGTGCAAAAATTTCAGAAAAACACATGGCATAAAAAAGTATGTGTAGAAAGTTCACAGGAAGTGAATCAATCCAAAGGTATTTATGAAATGTTTAAAAAGTATATATTCATCGCTTTACGTTTTTGAATTCGTCATTCTAAGGTTTTACAAATTAAATTTATTATTTCAGTGAAATATATGACAAACCAATGGTTTAATTCATACTAAATTTATTAAACTGCATAAAAGAATAAGTTGAAGTGTAGCAGTAGTTTTAAAAATCATTAGAACTAGTGTAGAATCACCAAATAATTATCTATTGCAATAACAAACTATGAGTTGATTGAATTGATACTAATTTATAAACAGAAAGTCTTACAAATATTTCAAACTTTCATTTAAAATCTGTAAACAAGTGAAATAATCTCTTCAAAAATCAATGGTTATCAATATTTACATATTAGCTATATTCTGTTGAAAAGAGCTGATTATACTTATCGGATATTTGTGAAAGATAGTGAGAAACTGTTGAAATGGGGTTTAGGAAGTGTATTTTAAATTTCAGACGATTAAATGGATATGATATGGTTCACAAGGAAAAGTACAATTTTAAAATTAGGTAAGAGGATTAATACTGGTAAAAACAATGTTTAATTCAAATTGTTTGGTAGCCTTCTAATCGATTTACAAAAATGAGTTGCTCATTAAAGAAATATCGAAAATTAATTGTAATCATTTCTTCAATTTAAACATAAATTGCATTAACTTCCCTAGTATAAGAAAGGGGGAGAGGTAGGCATTTTTAAAAAATATATAGTGGTCAAAAGTAGATTAGAAAATGTTGTGGCGCAGTCTGTATAGTGAATAGCTTATCAGTTACAAAAAATGAAATTTGAATCGGAATTCACAGGTTCGAAACTATGGCTTGGAAAAATGATCAAACTCTCATACACAAAATCGATAAAATCAATTAAACTAAAAATAAAAATCATATACATTAAAGGAATTCTCAAAGTGAGCAGTTAAAATAGGTATTATTGAGTTATCTAAAGAACCGACCTCTCTTTGCACATACAGAAGGGGGAATACAATTTTTGGTTTTAAAACATCTAAAATCTAAGCATATAGACATAGTTTCTTGACTCGGTTAGTTAAGTCTTCAAAATATCATCGAACCTAGAGACTATTTTGCAGGTTCAAATCTTACCCAAAACTTGTGGAAAAGTAAAATACTATCTTCAAAAATGTATTAAAACGATATCCTACAGATGTCAGCATCAAAAATTTTCTTCAGAAAACGTAAGAAATTTTCATTTTCATTTAAATTCTAAGACAGAAAAAAAAAGAAAAAAATTAAGCTCCCACAAAATTAAGCCCCCCTAAAAAATTTAGGCCCCTCAAAATACCTTTCGAAAATACCTACATCTCTACGTTAAAGTATGATATTTCCATTTCTACTCTAAGTCGATTCGAAAAAAATAATAATAAATTAAGCCCCCTAAAAATAAGCCCCCCTAAAAAATAAGCCCATCGAAAAATTTAGCCCCTTCATACTTTCTCTCGAAAAGATCTAACTCACTATGTTATAATATGATAGTTCCATTCTAAGCCTAAATCAATTCGAAAAAAAAAAATTAAGCCCCCCTAAAAATAAGCCCCCTCAAAAAATTTAACCCTTCCAACTATAGGATAAGCCTCCCTTTCCACCCACAGGTGGATTCCATCCTCTTCCTCCATCCACAAGGTGGTTTACTCCCTCCTACTCAATCCGCAATCCGCCTGCTGAGGGCTAACTGTCCTTCTTCCCCTACTTCTGGGTGCAGTCTTAAATTATGTTTTTGTATGGATCATCAAAAGATTCATTTTCCTAATTGTATAATCCATAATATGGAAAAAACCAGTCAATTTCCTCTTTTATCATGTATTTTATTTTTGGGTACCGTAAAATCTTATTTTTTTATAATTCGTCGATATTTTTATATTTACTTCTTTTTATCTTTTTCAGTAGAATCATCTATTTTAAAATTCTTTTCATCTTGCACTTGTTTGAAAATATAATACTTTTTAGTGAACATTCTTTTTGGGGGAAGTTGTGATAAATAAATTTTGTTGAAATGGCGATCGCTTATAACTCAATAGGTAATTGATTGATCGAAAAATGGAAAACACAGTTCCATTCCAAATCGCTTCCCTAGTCACATTTTCCAATTTTATATCTTTCCGTTAAAAAATGAATTAGTAAATATGTCAAAACGTTTTGCGGTCGTTGAGCAAAGCAATTGAGAACTGCCTTAAGGGGTCAATCCATTTCAAATGGTCCAGAAAATCTTTTATTCGTTGCTCGACCGTTTTTAAAATATCTGACATTTTTTTGGAACAACCCTAACATGATGGAAGTTCAAAATGACTATTATTTTAATTTTATTAAGTTTTGTTTGTGCATGGCGGCCATCTTTGTTTCGCCGTCTGCAGCAATTTTTTCACATGAAGGGTTTACGGAATTGTAAATAATTCATCCTCTATTTCTCCAATTCAAGTGCGGATTAAAGCAATTTGTACAGAATACATTGGGCTAAAAATCTGGTAATAGAGTAGCATCCGAAAATAAATCCTTAATGGTGAAATTTAAGCATAAAGATTCTGTTTTTTTCCAAAATTTTTCTAACAAGGAAAACTGTGAACATGACATAATTTTTTTTACAAGTAGACCGAAAGAACTTGTACTCACGCGCCAAGTTCAAAATCTGGGACTTGCCTTCTCTTCTCTAAAAAAAATCACAAATTTTTCAAAAATGTCAAAAATGGCACTTTTGAGGCTTTGATATCTCTGATGGAGCACGAGATAAAAATATGAAGGTCTGGTTTCTGACAGTATTGTATGATGGTGTAATGCACAAGAAATTTCAGGATGGAGATTTGACTACAAGCTGAGATATGGCAACACTGTAAAAAAAAGGGACTAAAAAACGGAAATACTACTGGCAATCTAGACGCCAGTACTATTTCCGTTTTTTTTTACGGAATTTTTACCCATAAATTACAGAAAATTTTCCGTTTTTCTGATTAAAAACGGAAACTTTTCTGTAAGTTATGGGTAAAAATTCCGTAAAAAAACGGAAATAGTACTGGCGTCTAGATTGCCAGTAGTATTTCCGTTTTTTAGTCCGTTTTTTTTTTACAGTGAAGGACAACATGTGAAAACAATACTGCCAGGCTATTGTTTTGTTGTAGTCACAGATAAGTATTTATCTCAGAGTGTCATTTAAATTTATTTTTTTGATCATCTTTAAATATTAGTAACAGAAAATAAAGCTTTTTGCAAAGCTTAGCAAATGATTAAAAAAATAATTATACCTAAGGCCATACATTTTGTATAGTTTAAGTAATTTTTGTTGTAAGTAATTTTAGTAACTAAAAGAAACCTCAGCACTTTTACATAAAGAAAAAAAAGTATTTTTATACAAGACCTGAGACAAAAACAGAATAGGGAAAGAGAAAAGCTGTTAATGTTGTCATACTTGTTGAGACGTGATCAAACGTGTCAAAACACATTCTTACTTGTTGGTTTAACCCTTAATTCTCACTCCCGTCATATTCACGGGCTGTACCTTTTTTTCAGTTTATTCAGATTTGTTTGATTCACACCAGTTTTATAGAATAGTGTAATTGACTTTATTATGGTAAAATTTTACCTGCCATTAAACAAGGTGACGATTTCTTTTTCAAAAAAGTGGTGCCAATAAGCAATATGAATTTTTAAACCGTAATTTAATGCGACCGTTAAGGGGTTAAAAACACAATTTTGATATTTCTCAAAATTTTATTTGTAGGAACCAAGTCTTGTCATCTCTATATAACTTGATTGAAGATGTTGGCCCTGCTGGCTCATAGAAATAAACTTTGAAATCACCATGTGCAAGTCTCACTTCATTAATAATTCCTAGCTTACTTGGACAAAAATGTCATTTTTCAGCAGTATAAATTTTGAAAGGGCTTTGGATACCTTTACTTTCTGAAAATTACTTGAGGCAGATGCATGATAACATCGTATAATATTTCATTTACAGGAACATACTTATGGTAGGAATAAGTTTCAGGGACTGGCAAGCAGCATTAAAATTGTGGTTTTTAAACCAACAAGCAGGAATGTGTTTTGACACGTTTGATCATGTCTCAACAAATATGACAACATTAACAGCTTTTTTCTTTCCCTATTCTGTTTTTGTCTCAGGTCTTGTATAAAAATATTTTTTTTCTTTATGTAAAAGTGTTGAGGTTTCTTTTAGTTATTAAAATTACAACAAAAATTACTGAAACCATACAAAATGTAGGCCTTAGGCATAATTATTATTTACATTAATTCCTAAGCTTTGCAAAAGACTTTATTTTCTGTTACTATTATTTAAAGATAATAATAAAAAAAATTAAATGACACTCTGAGATAAATATTTACTTGTGACAGCAACAAAACAATAGTTTGGCAGTATTATTTTGACATGTTGCCCTTGCCATATCTCAGCTTGTAGTCAAATCTCCATCCTGAAATTTCTTGTGCATTACACTACCATATAATACTCTCAGAAAACAGAACTTCATATTTTTATCTCGTGCCCCACCAGAGATATCAAAGCCTCAAAAGTGCGATTTTTGACATTTTTGAAAAATTTGGGATTTTTTTTAGTGAAGAGAAAGCAAGTCTCAGATCTAGAACTTGACGTGTAAGTACAAGTACTTTCGGCCTATTTGTAAAAAAAAAAAAAAATATGTCATGTTGACAGTTTTCCTTGATAGAAAAATTTCCTTTTGTAAACGGACAAATTTTGAAAAAAAAAAAAAACAGAAACTTTATGCTTAAATTTCACCAATAAGCAGTTAGTTTCGGAAACTACTCTATTACAAAATTTTTAGCTCAATGTATTCTATACAAATTGCTTTAATCCACACTTGAATTGGAGAAATAAACGATGAATTATTTCTAATTCTGTAAACTCTTCATGTGAAAAAATTGCTCCAGACGATGAAACAAAGATGCCCGCCATGCACAAACAAAAATTAACAAAATTAAAATAAGAGTCATTTTGAACTTTCATCATGTTAGGGTTGTTGTACCATAAATGTCAGATTTCTTAAAAATGGTTTAGCAACCAGTGCTGGACCACTTGAAATGGATTGACCCATATACATATTCCAGAGAAAAGAAAAATTTAGACTCTATAGAGTCTAAATTAAATATGAACATATATGTTCATATTTAATTTTAAAGAAATCACAACGGATAAAAAAAAAATACACATTCTTAATATTTAGATCATGCTTAGAACTTATTTTAAAAAGATGTGAGTTTATAAGCATTGTTTTTGAAGTGGAAAAATTAAAAATATTTTATAACAACAGGACTTTGGAAAAATAGCAATAATTTACGGAAAAGTACGGTAAAAAGATAAGAATTTATATTTAAAATTAGAATTAAAATGAAATCAAATATTGTTAAACATATAACATTCACCTTTTAAAAAGTTATTAATAAACCTCTAAAAGTAACTAAAATACAATAAACAATAACGTTTAAAATACTCAATTATTGCCATAAGTGATAAACATAAATTTTAAAAAAGGCAAAATACCTTTATTTATTTACCTTTCGACATATTTCATTGCATCAGACTTCAACATTCTCAAGAAAATAAAATGATAAAAATATTTTCGCGAAATTTCAAATCGAAAAACTAGTAAACAAAAACATTTTATTATTTTTTTAATTTACAATAACGTTTAATTAGTTTTAAATTCACATAAGCAATAAATACTGAGATCTAAAGATCTAAAATTTGAATTATACGTGAAAAAAGAAAAAAGAACGTAATTAACGTACATCATATGAATTATTAAAACACCGTATTTTATGGAAGGAACGCCGCACCTGTCGTAAGCGCCACACTCCTCAAAATAGGTCTGAGTAAGCTTTAAAATATCGTAATCGCCACACCTGTGGGAACTCTACTTTTGCCGACAGTGTCTCATTGACCTAACTTTAATCAAAGTGTTCTGAACAGTGTAGGGTGCCTCATTTTTAATAACTTAAAATTCTAAAATTTTATTTAATATTTAAATCAGGTTTTAAATATTTTTATGTAATTTTTAAATTAAGGAGACGTCAACTGGAATTAAATTCATACAGAGCGCGGGACGCGGACCTCCCTCCTTAGGCGCTCCCCATTTTTATAATTGGTCGGCGCAACTTAGCACTCTTTTTATGACGCTTTTTACGTCGCATTCACTTTAGCTCTTTTTTGATTTATATTAGAAGCTCCCAAATTCTAAGTGGAAGAGTTGTAAATTTTCTTTGTCCACCTTTTTGATTTGGTATCATCATCGGAAATGTCACCGTTTTCATTACCGGCAAGGTCAGAAAGTTTCGCGTTATTGAGCAGGGGACTTGAGAATAGTCTTTAGGGTGTTCTCAAATCCAATAGGGTAACATTCTGACATGTTTTAATTTATTTTTGTTCGGAAATGCAGAAAACTAGCAGGTGTTGTTGCTCAGAAACTATGTAATCGAGCTATTTTTTCCGTTTTTTTTGGCAAACGCAATAGATCTTTCGGAAAATAGTCTCAAAGATGACGTTTTGAACCGAAGTTCCCGAAGAAAGCAGAAAAACCAGTCCGTGAAGGGCGAAAATCGTCTTTGTTACGTGACCAAAATCACTTATAAATGAATAGGTAATTTATTGATCCAAAAATGGAAAAAACAGTTCCATTCCAAATCGCTTGCATGACCACGCTTTCCAATTTTATATCTTTCCGCTAAAAAATGAATTTGTAAATATGTCAAAACGTTTTGCGCTTGTTGAGCAGAGCAGTTAAGAACAGCCTTAAAGAACTTTACTTTATCCCAAGTTTACGCGCACGAAAAAAAAAAAAAAAATCGTAAACACTTGACCAAAAAAAAAAAAAAAAAAAAAAAAAAACACCTTTCTAACTCGTAAACGCCGCGGTGTTTCTTCCATAAAATACGGTAATACAACTTTATGGGTATACTTGAAAAGAAAGAAATAATATTAATTGATTAATACTTTGTTTAAGGGGTCTCAAAACTCGTAAAATTGGAAAAAAAGAGACAAAGAGACCATTTTCAACATTTAATATCTTAAATTGTATATGATTTTAAAACACAATTTTTACTGGAGATGATAGATATAAGTACCGTATTTTCGCGCGTATCCGCCGCACCTCGGAAAACTCGATTTCCAACCAGAATTTATTTTAAATAAAATGTGACTTACTTCTGCTTTGCACTTATTTGGCTTCTTTTTTTCAATAAAATTTCCGGTTTGAAAAAGACTTAACTAAGCCGCGGCGGATACGCGGGAAATTACGGTATGTTCTTTCATTTCATGTAGTAAAAGAAAATAGCAAGATGCAAGAGGACTCCAAAGTGTGAGACATTTGACGAGCAGAAAATCGGTATAACAGTTTACGCGCAGGATTGCAAAATAAATATTGAATCTAGAATGAAATTTTTGTTGCTTAAACTTATATTTCAGATTGTAATAATTATCCGGAACCCAAATAACTTTGTATTTAAAGCACTTTTGTATTTAGCTATTAAAAAATTCTCAAAATTTCAACAGTATAATCACCTAAAAAAATATTTGTTTGAACAATTAAAAGGAAAGTTTAGGTTCAGTTTATACAGACTGACATGAAACATACGTTTTGAAAATTTTACGAAAAAATATTCAGAAGTTTTTGAGATATCGTGCACGTTATGCCGTATCATTTGACGAAAATCGCGGATTCTTAAAAATTAAAAAAACTGAAATCCGCCATTTGGTGGAAAAGTGACATCCCTGTGCGATTAGATCTAATTTTTCGATAATTATTATTTATTGCGAGGTTTTGTGTTATTTCATAATTCTTAAATTCATGAAAATGGACATACGAAGAATTTTCAGTTTAATTTGTTCTCAAATTACCTGCTCAACAAAGCGGAACTTTCTGACACATTTTTAAGCGTAAAAGCATAAAATTGGCAGGCCTCACTGTTAAAATGGCTTGGAATCGAATAGAGTTTTCGATTTTTTGATAATTAAATACTTGTCGAAATATAAAATATAAAGCCATTCTTTCCAGGTGACAAGTTTTTCTCCTTCCTCGCGCTGTCGCGTGGAGAACTCGGTTCAAAACATCCACTTTGACAGCAATTTCTGAAATATCTTTCGTGTTTACCAAAAAATGGAAAATGTCTTTCGATCACATAGTTTCTGAATAACAATATTAGCCAATTTCTTGCTGTTCCGAACAAAAATTAATTAAATTTTCGCGCTGCCGCGATGATTTGCGAACAGCCTTAAGGGGAGAAGTGGGAAGTATTAGGTGAAAATTAGCCAAATTTGCCAAAATTATAGCATTTTCAAAAGTTTATTACGGGGCTGGGGCGTAGTACTCACATACACCTAACCCCCCCAATTGCGTACACCCTGGGAATAGGTTGAATCTTTTCGATAATATGTGTCACACAGATTTTTAAAATTAAAGGGGTATGGAAAGAAAGAAAATGCTCTTTTTTTTTACTTACACTCATAATATATCCAGATACAATTGGTGGGTCTGTTCCCACTGATGCACTGCTTTGCCCATTTTCTTCCGACGATTTTTTCTAAAAATAAAAAATCCTTATTGAAATTTGTGATATTACATAAATAATTTTTCTTTTATTTACACATAAAACAGGAATCAAAGTCTTTTTTCCTATTACACATTAATGCTCACACTTAATGATTACAAATCTACTTTTTTTTATTGTCTACCGAAATACATAAATTCCTGAGAGTTTTGAAATATAACATGCATATAATTTTAAAATCCAATTTCTGAGAGTAGGGGAAGAAGGACAGTTACCCCTCAGCAGGCGGATTGCGGATTGAGGAGGAGGGAGTAATCCACCTTGTGGATGGAGGAGGAGGGTGGAATCCACCTGTGGGTGGAAAGGGAGGCTTATCCTATAGTAGCAGGGGTTAAATTTTTCTAGGGGGCTTATTTTTTTTTCGAATTGATTTAGGATTAGAATGGAAATATCATACCATAACATAGTGAGTTAGATCTTTTCGAGAGGAAGTATGAAGGGGCTAAATTTTTCGATGGGCTTATTATTTACGGGGGTTTATTTTTAGGTGGGCTTAATTTATTATTATTTTTTTCGAATCGACTTAGAGTAGAAATGGAAATATCATACTTTAACATAGAGATGTAGGCATTTTCGAAAGGTAGTTTGAGGGGCTAAATTTTTTAGGTGGGCTTAATGTTGAGGGAGCTTAATTTTTTTTTTCCTGTCTTAGAATTTAAATGAAAATGAAAATTTCTTAGTTCTCTGAAGAAAATTTTTGATGCTGTCATCATTAGGATATCATTTTAATATATTTTTGAAGATAGTATTTTACTTTTCCACACGTTTTGGGTAAGGTTTGAACCTGCAAAATAGTCTCTTGGTTCAATAATATGTTGAAGACTTAACTAATCGAGTCAAAAAACTATGTCTATATTGATGTCATTAAATTAATGACAAGGATTAAATTAGCAGAGCTTAATTAAAAGCACGATGAAAGCTAACGCTGATAGTCCCGATAAAGTATTAAATAGTTATGAAAAGAAAAGAAACGTATGGTGGCGAAATAAAAACAAAGTAAGTTTAAAAACAAACTAACGTTTATTAACGAAAATATAAAATAAGTTTAAATATAGTTCAAACAATAAACCAAATCTTTAAATTCAATGAACACATTTAAGCGGTCAGATTAAATATAAATACATATCCAGAAAACCAACTAACAATAAAAGAAAACTGAATTCATAACAATAAAGAAATGAAAATGATCACAGAATGACCGGTCCTCCTCAAAGTTCCATGTTGTTCACAAACATCTAATACGCCGATGAATTAAACTGAAATACAGTGAATCATATATCCGTGCCGAAACAACTCCAGGAAAAATACTTCTCTATAGATGAAGATGCGTTGTAAATAACCATTAGGTGAAACGTCAAAATGTAGATGCCGATAACAAGTAGCGAGTAAAACATCTCTGAACTTCATCATAACAATAGCCATCTTGACTCACACATCAGTGTATCTATTTAAACACGATGTACGCAGAGTTCACCTTTAAAGGGTCGAGACGAAGTCATAAACTATCGAACTCATAACAATCAATTTATAAAATGGCCGACGAACGATGAAGCAGAAGTTAAGTAGATACATCAACTAATTAAAAGCACACCGCACTTTAAGAAGACATCTCCAGCCATAATATAGCACTATTGAAACGTCGTGGAAAACCAACACTGTTAGTAAAAAAAAGACGAGACGAAACACGTAGACAAACACAGAGAAAGAAGGCAACGAGTGCAGGCGAAAAAGGAAGGAAACTTATTTCAATTTATATCAGCCGGGCGTTCCAATAACGCCTCATTACGCAATGCAAGGAGCAACTGCAGACAGTTCCAGTATGAGATGATCATGACGAAAGAACGCAGAGCCGATGTGTCGTAGACTCAAACGAGCGACGCCATCTGGCGGCGATCGAAAAACTATAATCTATGATCGTCATTCAAACGAAATGCGTGCTCATGCTTGCATGGAAGCAGACAACTGAAAAACGTGAATATGAACGGCAAAGAAATATAAACATCGTAAAAAGGAAATAAAGATAGAATAACAGGAATGAATAAAAAGGTAAGTGAAACCATTAAGTCCTAAACCATTAGCTTTAGAAGTATAGTTTCAATAGCAAACATGTTTTAAAGTTGTTCTTAATCCTATTAAATTCGTTTATATGAAAAAAGTGTTATTTTTTAAGGTTACAGAAATTTAATTTTTTTGCGGGATTCAAGTACTATACATTTTGTAAAACTTTCTTCATGAAAAATTAAAGTTTCATTTTTGTACAAATAAAACTTACCGAGTTATGATAACTGGTATTTTATGAATTTTCAGCATTTTTAGGGTTCCGTACTTAAAATGTAAAAACGGAACCATTATAAGATGTCTGTCCGTCTGTCACAGCCATTTTACTCGTAAACTATGGAACGTGGAAAGTGGGGGAAGTAATAAAGACTACTATCCCACATATGTACAGATTATTAAACATTTACAAATATATTTAGGAAAAATGCGGGGGGGGGGGGCAAATTAAGTTACTTGAAAAAAAATATTTTTGCTTTGTTAATCGTGTGAGGTATCAAACGAAATCTTTCGTAACGCTGAACTCAAAATTACATTTCTTTTAATTTTGGGTATTATATTTTCAGATTTATCGTCGAAAATGTAGTGCAAAAATATGTCCCCCCCCCCCCCCCATCTATTTCCGAATCTAAAATATTAAAAAAATTACAGGTAGTAGACGTTACACTAAACCTCACAGGAAAAATATAGCGATGAACCTTTGCCACATAGTTTGTACCGGGCCTATTTAAATCGGAAGTCCCCCTTCTTTGTACACCATAAGTGTTAAAGAACAAAAAGTGATGCAGTAACTTTTTAAAAAAATTGAAGAATTTCATTTTGAAATATGCTTAGCATCATATACCTTGCTTATTTTTTTAATTAGTGTAATTTCCATGTAGCTCAGGATAGAATTTTTGATGAGTTCCCTGCAATACGTATATTTTTGAGCACACGCTCAAAGTTCCAAATTGCTATTAAGCATCACTTCAGTCCCGCGACACAGAATCTTTATTTCTATCATAAAATTCAACGATAATAATTTAAATAGTTTATTTCAAAATACTTCACCTTTATATAAAAATTCTCAGTTAGTTTTTGGAGTCGTACACTCATTCAGTAAAATGCCACCAAATTTATTGCAGGAGGCCACTACATTAGTCATTATTAGGACGTTTCATTAGTCATACTTACTTTTATAATGATTATCCATATGTTTATTTTCTTTTGTATCCACAGATTTACCAAAATGAATAAAATCCATGATGTAATATCTTAACCTGAAATCTTACAAAATACGTTACAAAGGAGCAAATCTTTCAAAACTTACGGGATCAAAACACCATTGACTTATTATAAATAACGTCCATCGAATTAAAAGCGTTATTTCCTTAGAAGTCTATACAATTTTAACTTTTATTAACCTTACCTTAGCTGGACAATACGACACCATACATAAAATGGGATTATAGGTTATACTAACCTGACAGATTAAGTTGTTTTCAGCACTAACGATATACGATCAGGGTAAAGCATAGACGTGTTTCCGTTACCTGTGCGCCATGAAATAAATAATTTTGTACAAAACCTGAAAACTGCGCCAATTAAAATGATGATCACTTGCCTTCTATTATGATCCTGACCCAGATAAATTCATGGACAGATGCTGACTGTAAAAAGTAACCGAAAAATTATTTTTCTCACTCACAGAAGAAAGACGAATGTTTCTTTTTGCACTCGAAAAAATAATTTTCTTCTCACTTGCAAATACAAAATGAACCCTTTCTGTAGGTCTAATTCACTTATGCGATGCCTTCCAAGCACTAGAGTCTTTAAGCCCTGGAAACACTAGAAGTCATGATAAGACTTCATTATCATCAAATTATAAATTTGTAATATTAAGGCTGTTCTCAAATCCAAAGGAGCAACTTTATGACATAAGTTTTAACTCATTTTTGATCGGAAACACATGAAACTGCAAGGTGTTGTTATTGAGAAGCTATGTAATCGAACGACGTTTTCCGTTTTTTTTCTTCTTTTTTTTAACACAATAGATCTCTCAGAAAATACTGTCAAAGTTGGCGTTTAAAACCGAATTCCCCGACGAAAACAGAAAAACCAGTCAACGAAGGCAGAAAAACGCCTCGTCACGGGATCAGAAACACTTATAACTCGATAGGAAATTTATTTATAAAAAAAAAAAAAAAGGAAAAAATCATTTTGATTCCAAATCGCTTCCATAGTCAGGTCTGCTAATTTTATACCTTTATGTTTAAAAAGGTGTACGTCATTGTGTCAGAAACTTTCTCTCTTGTTGAGTTGTGAACTTGAGAACAGCTTTAACATCAAAGACTGCTATAAAACATACCCAATTTTATCTCCTGTTATTGCAAAGCGCAAAATTTGCACACACTGACTGTCTTACTACAATTACCTTAGTTAGTTGCTATTGAATATATTTCCCATTTAAATTTTAGCCAGATAAATCTGTTCCGTTTGATATTCATTTTTCAAAGATTTTTTGTCATTTCTCCAGTACTTCAGAAAAATTCTCGTCCTTCGAGATCTAAAATTTCTTCTCCAATCTTATTTCCCCAAAAAAATCTGTGAAGAAAAAAATAAATTTTATCAAGTGTTGTTTCTCTTTTTGTAAACTTTAAACTTTCTACAAATTCTTTGCTATGCATTTTTTTTTATAAAAACTCTAAAATATTTTATTTTAATATGGTGAACGAACACCTAATTTTCACATCATATTTGGCTTTATCTTTAAATTTTACTTTATTACACTAAATGGGAAGTCATACACATTCAGTCAAGTAATTTAGGAATTATGAAGATCGTATATTTGAAACTCCTAATGTTAAATTCATTTTTTACCTCCCCAAAATAGAATGCAATGCTGATAGTTTTTTAAGCATACTTCTAGAACTACTTTGCGGAATAAGTCATAATTTTATCACTTGTTTGAAACCTTTAGAAACCTATTTTTGTTTAAAATATTCATAGGTTACAATTCATGTTTTGTTTTTTTTCGAAAAAAAAAAATATTTTTTTAATTTAGAAAAAGAAAGTGAAATGTAATTTATGAATTTTTTAATACTTTAGAAGCTTCATTTACGATAATATAAAATGACAGCTAATTCCACTGAATGATTTTGACTGAATGATTTTTCATTTGGTATTTTAAGGTAAAACATACAGAAAAGGCAAATATGATGACAAAAGTAAATGCTCGTATTAAAAATTTTGGAGCTTATAGTGCATTTCAGTATGAAATTAACTCTTAACCTTATTACAACACTCTAAACCTTATATTTTGTAAGCATAAATTGAAAAGTCATTATATCGCAGAGTCAAAATATGCTCAACCTCTATAAAGTGTCTCTTCAATCTGAGCAAAAGGAAAATTTTTGACTCTCTGAAAGAAAATAGTCATTCCTGGGAAGTGAATATTCACTCTAAACACGCGTCGATAATCACTCTTTTGGAGGACTGACTATTCATTCTTGCTAAAGGAATGCGTTTTTTCACCCCTGCACTGCAAATAAGGGCGTCTTAAATTCAGACACATATGTGACTGAAAGAGTAATTCAGACACTTAAGTGTCTGAATATGGAATTTCAGACATCATAGATGTCTGAAATTAAGACACTTAAGTGTCTTACTATATGATCATGGTATAAACACTGTAAACTGAAATGTCTGAAATTCAGACACATAAGTGTCTGAAACTGGCGTGTTCAATTTTCAGACATTTTAAAGTGTCTTAATTTTTAAGACACGTGTATATGTCTGAATTTAAGACATTTAAAACATGAGACATCTGAATCGCATCCATTTTTGATCACCCTGCAAATTTTGCTATAGGCAATCAATTGTTCACTGTTTTTTGTAAGCTTTATACACTGTAAAAAATAACCGTTACAATATGGAAATTATATTGCCAATTGGGACGCCAATTTACGTATTTTAATATAAATTTACTTCCGTAAATTCCAGAAAATTTTTCATTTTTTGCATATTTCTCCATTTAAAAGGTATAATATAATCTTTCAAGGACAAATCCACATATTTCGCAATCAGAATTTTCTAAACTCACGTATATTAGACATGATTTATTTATTTATATTCAAACTAGTGCATTGGCACACCTACTGGGGGAGTTAAGGGGGCTGAAGCCTCTCCCAGACTAGACTAGATATTATTTTTTTTTTATTATGAAAGAATATTATTATTTTTTAATAGATCCTTAAAAAATCGGATTTTTTAAAACGATATTAATTTTGTCGCACATTTTTTTTCTCTTTTTTAAATTTTATTATGAAATTCGAAATTATAGCATGTTTAAAATTTACTTAATTATAAACATTAATTACTTAATTATACTTAAGTAAACTAATTAATTGATGCTTTTAAAATTTACTTTAGAAAAAAAAACTGTTTACTTAATTATAAATTTAAGATCCAGTGCAACTTTTTGCACACTTTAACCTTTATAATATTTTGATAATTTAATAATAAAACTTTAAATTGTTTGATTGCAAACACACTTTAAAATTATCGAAATACGGAAACACACCAAAAAAATCGCAAAAACAAAGGTATATATTAGTACAGTACAGTATTTCATTATTTAACATTTTAAAAGCATTCAGAATTACACCAACCAAAACTTTCCAGCTTGTTACGAGGCTTGCATTTTTTTTTACAACTATAACACTGCCTCTAAAATATGCTAGTCCCCTCCAAATCGCAATTCTGGATGCACCACTGAATCTGTGTGATATCCAAAGCGTATGCTGATTCCATTTCCCTCTGAAACTTAAAGAAAATGTCCAGTTTAATTACGAAATTTTCGCAAAAGAAAAATAACTGGAATATATCTCAAAACTGTGGCTCCATCTATATTGAATAAGAAATATCGAACTTATTATTAATTTGCGCATCTAAGTGTTTGATGGTGTTTTGAGAAGTTATTTTAGTTCGTTATAACTATTATTTTGGAATTATATGGAATATTTCTGAATTTTTTTACTACATAACGTTTTACCTAATGATTGAGTATTGATTTAATTCAGGTTGGTTGGTTGATTTTGTGACGGCCGATTATCTACACTCGGGATATAGGCCCGAGGGGGAGTGCCCTTCGTGGGGGTCTTTCTAAGGGAACCTAACCCGTATTAACGCATGGAAATCCATGGTTCGAAAAAAACCACGAAAACTCCGAACGATTAGGCCGACGGGCGCGATTGGGATTGAACCCAGCACTTCCCGTCTACCAGTTTCGAGAGCAGAACCTCTCAGCCACTGGTGGGGCGATTTAATTCAGGAATGATCTCATTTCACCGTAAGAAAATTAGTCTCATCGAAAACTTTTAACTTGTATTTCGATCGAAAAAAAGGAAGATAAAAATTATTTGCGCAACTATAAAACACTGGTTTTTATTATTTTTGAAGAAAAATTATATACAATATTTATAACTGAGAAATTTTGTTCAGAATATATGGCATATGGAATATGGAATATATAGGAATTAATGAGTCCAATTAAAAAAAAAATTGCCATATATTCAACCGATCTGAAAAAAAAAAGAAAGAAAGAAAAATCAAAAAATAGAACACTATATTTCTTCACACACTTTTATATACACATACCTTCGCATTAACATTAAACACAGGCTTTGGGCAAAAATATATGCATTTTTTTTAATGAAAAATTGATTTTATTTTTAATAGGCGTTGAATTACGCCCAAACACACAACTGAAACGGGGCAAGCCCGAATTAAATATATATAGATATTAATTAAATATATATATGTAATATATATACATACGCTCTGTTAAAACATTTTAAATATTTTAATATTTCAAAAATAACGACTGTCATCTGTATTAACAATAATATTTCTGTTCTGAAAATTTCTTCGGTAGAAGTAGAAAACCTTCTGCTAATCTTACATTGCAGGAAAAGCAAAATATTCAAAATTCTAGAGAGAAGATGTGTGAAATCTTTCAAAATTATAGGCAGATAGACAAAATATTTACCATTTCCGCAAAATAAATTGTGAGTCACAAGTAACTAACAATATTTGTACTTCCTAGCTGTGAAATCGTGGCCGAGAGGGATTATCGCATAGTCTACAGACCATAAAGTCATGAGTTCGTATCCCGCGACGGGTAGGTGCAATGTTGTTAAGGTTTATGTTAAATACAATGTTGTTGTAAATTGATTAAAAGTAGTTAATCATGTAAAATGTCCGAGACTTTGTAATGAAATACATGTGTACCCTTCTCTCTTTTTTTTTTAAATACAGAAATTTTCCAATAAATAAATAAATAAATTTTTCCAGAAATTGAAGAAAATTTTCATTAAAATACGTAAATTGTACTGGCGTCTTGATTGGCGGTACAATTTTTATATTTTGAAGGATTTTTTTTCTGTGTATAAGGCTTTCCGAAAAAATGACTGCTTTTGCAGAGAAATTAAATGTGGTCAAACATGGATGCATTTCAGACATTTGAAGTGTCTTAAATTTAGACACATGCAAGCGTCTTAAAAATTTAGACACTTTAAAATGTCTGAAAATTGAACACTCTGTTTCAGACACTTATGTGTCTGAATTTCAGACATTTCAATTTACAGTGTGGAAGGAGTGAATAGTCGCTCTTTCATAGGAGTGAATGTTCATTTTTTATGGAGTCAATTGTTTTTTATTTTGCTTTTATGGGCATTTTAAAAGAATCATAACTTTTAGAGCATGCAATGAAAATAGATGCAAGCGTGGTAAAGAGTGGAATAAAATACTTTATTAGCAACATTTATTTCGTTCATAGTTTGTAACACTAATTGAACTTTTAAGGAAAAATTCAGTTAACGTTACATATGAATTAAATTAGATTACTGACACAAATAAACTAAAATATTTTATTTCAACTTTATCCTTTGTGTTTGCTTTCATTGCATGCCCTATACATACATGATAATTTTATAATGCCCATAAGGGAAAGTAAGTAACCGAAATCTTAATTTTAAAACATAGAACTCAGAATGAGTTCAGAGTGGAATGACAAGTTCACCTTGCGTTAAAATAACTGAAATTAAAAACTTTTTACTAAAAAGGTGCATAAAAATTTATTCAAATATTCCGTTACAATAATGAACTGGTCTTTAAAAACTTAAAAACCATTGATGTTAAAAATCATATGATAACAGAAAAGATGTTTCCTGAGATCTTTCGATCGCAAACGCGATCATTTTCAAAGGATACTTTGATACGAAGGATACGAAATCTTAATCAGCTAATGTTATTTTTTTCTTTTCAGATACTCATTTAGTATTTTAATAATTCCGTATACGTGCGTTAATTATGTTCCTTTTTTTCATGTGTAATTCGAATTTGAAATATTAGAATTCATTGCTAATGAATTTAAATCTAATCAAACGTTATTGTTTACTGTATTTTAGTTACTTTTAAAGTTTTATTAATAACTGTATAATAGGTGGATATTATATGATTAACAATATGCGATTTCATTTTAATTTTTGTTTTAAATATAAAATCTTATCTTTTTAGCGCTATTTTGCAGAACCCTATTATTCTAAAATATTTTAAATTTTTCCACTAAAAACACTATGCATATCAACTCACATTTTTTTAATAAGTTCTCAGCTTGATCTAAATATTACAAAGGTGTAAGATTCTTTTTTATGTGTTGTGATCTGTCACTGTTTTATTAAATATGAACATGCAGTCTAGTTTTTTATGTCCTGTGGAATATGTATATATATATTTTTAAAACATATTCCTTAACTTAATCATGATTTCGAATTTTCTCCCGATATTGCTGAAAAATCTATATTAATACAACTATTATTTATGGAATGACATATGATAAGCCATATTTAATTTAAAATTTTTATTCCTGTATCTGTAGTCTCGTATCCCAAACTACATATATATCCCGTATATATGTAGTTTGGGAATATGAGCTAAATATATTTCTTATGTTTTATAGGAAAAGATTGATCTAAGAAATAGAAAAAGAAAAGAAATGACTGCATATGTACTGTTCTTATTGTTTGAAAAATACTAACAAGGGAAGAGAACCGAAAAAAATCTCTCTGTTAAAATAATATTTTATATACTTTTTTATACTTTTAATTTTTTATTATTACATATTTATTTGTTTATTTCACGCCAAAAGTGAGTTAAGTCGCCAAATATGGCGCTACAATATTCCGCCCGCTTTATCCAAAGAGAAAATGTACAGAACATATTAGGGAGATTCTCAAAAGGTGGGATCATTAAACGTTAACTATATGTAATTTTTAAAATTTTCAAATTTAAGGCCAAATTTTTTAATAGTATAGTATTTTGTCTATAAATATAATATATAAATAATTTATAATTGTATGTCTACAAAATTATACACAAACATTATGGAAAGTTAATGATTAAAGCATTTAATTAGCAGTTACGTACGTTACAAATTTTGGACACTCTTTCGCACGTACGTTACAGATTTTGGACGTTGCTCTTAGTATTTAAAAAATTCTTAAGACTAAGAATGTAGTAAATGTGTCTGTATACATATATATCTGTATAATTAACTTTTTGTTATCCAGTAATAATAATAATAAAATCAAATATTTTGTTACGTACGTTAGTTTCGGACATAACAAAATACAGAAAAATTCTTTATAGAAAAGTCCTTCTATCTCCAAAAAGGCAATAAATCAGCCTGCCATCTCTTAACGAAATTATCAAAAAATCATCTATTTCCTTTATGTATTTGTTGTTTACCATTAGAACCACCTGGAAAAAAAGTTAAAACTCTTTTTCTTGGTGGTACATTGGAGCAGTTAACGTTATGAATGTCCGAAATTGGCCTCTTTAGCATAAAATAATAAAATTTTAAGATATTTATACGAAGCTTTTACAATAAATCATGTCATTTTCTGTCTCTGAATAAAATTAAAAACTCAGTGTAAAAAAAAAAAAAAAAAAAGTCAATGATAATTAAAGTTATGTTTGAAAGGCTTAAAGTTATGACTTGTGTCCAGTGCCCACCTTTTGAGAATCGCCCATTACTAGAATTATATCAGATTGCGATTTTTTTAAAATAATTGATAGCATAAGAAACAAATATTAGGTTTTTATTTTTTTTTCTATGCAGATGATAAATATATAAGTAATAAATATAATTCTATAAAAGCTTCGAAGATCATTGAAAACTATTTTTTAGTGACATACAAAATAAGCAAACTGTTTTCTTTTGAAATCGAATGAAATAGAGTTTCAAATGTTTAAAATGAAATGTAACTGTATTAAATGGACCTTCGGTAAAAGTAATCATAAAGTAAATTAATATTTTTACACGATTTAGAAAATTTACTGTGGCGAAATAGGTCGGACATTGCAAATTCTAGCTATTACAAATTCAGCTATGACGTTTGGTTAAGGTTGCCGGAAAGCTCTACTTTTGAAAATAAACGCTCCGCCAAAAATATGAATATAAAATTGCAATTTTTCAAAATCAAATTCGTGGGATTTCGAAGGAATTTTCAAACTTTTTTCATTATTTTATACTTATTATTAACTAATTTTTATTTTTAAATGCTTTTCTTTAAAAAAATTCAATGTTAATAGTCCGATAAGTGGTCTCGAAAATTGCATTTTCAGAAAGTTATGCTGCTGTATAATCAAGAAATATTATTTTTACAGAAAAATTTTATCGATTGTCAACCTTCATAATATAGGGCTTTAAAATGCACCAGGTCTCAATGCTAGGTGCGAGCAACACCAAAAGTGGTTCCCTTGTAAGTAGTTATTTATCTCTTTAAAATACATTCAATCTTATATTATATAAGTGATACTATGAACATTTTAAAAAATATACTAAAGCAGTTTTATCTATAAACTTCATATCAGTCATAAAAAACACTTTACTTCAATGCTTAAAAATCATGTTTTATTTTTAGGGCCAATAATTACGTGTATCATAAACGTAGAAAATGAGTTTACAATAGAAGAAAATTTAATAACTGATTCAGAATGTCTATAATTAAAGGTTTTGATTAAAATTATAAATAGCAGAAGTATGCTTACATACAGATTAAAAACATAAATATGCCAATTTGAAAAACACTAATAATAATAATAAGCATTTTATAATTGTACTATTAAACAGCAACAATAATAAAAGGAAAATACTGTAAGTGTTTATAATCAGAAAACAGTAAAAAACCGAAAAAAATCCAACAGCACACTATCTCAACATTTTCAACAAATCTCAAAGGAAAACAATTACTGACCAATCTTTTTCTATATAACATAAAACTATTTAACTTATAATCGTAGCATGCAAAGTCTACAGGAATAAAATATTAAAATTAAATAAGACTTACCTTTATGTTCCATAAATAAGCATTTAAATAATATCCGTATATGTTCATTCTAAAATGCGGATACTTTTCTCTTATCTTAAAAAAAGCGTCGTAGACTTGCTTTCTGATTATAGCTGATGAGTAATACCAATACATACAATTAGAGATTGACCGAAATTTCGTTTTCCTCCTAAAATCTGAGTTTTGCCAATAATTCGTTTTCGGCGAAAATGCTGCCAAAAATTTGGCCGGACCCAAGCTATCTATATTCCAGAAATCTCGTTTCTTCCCTTGGAAATTTTCAACATTAGCCGTTGATTTGATATATATCGGCTCAAATAAGACTCTCTTTATTTATTGCTATGAATTTCACTGCGTTTAATTATCAGTCACGATAGCAAGACGGAAAGAAAATAATAAAGCAAGCAATGCATCTATAACTCAACGTTGAAGATATCTCGCGCTCATTAAAAACTGCAAAAGTAACAGTAATATTTGAAACCGCAGATGCGTGTTTCGTTTCGAATGTTCTTTGAGACAGTTCTATAATTTCCTTTATGAATTAATTACATTTTATTTTATATGAAAATAAAAAAGCTCCATAAATAATCGCTTTAATAATATTCATATATTTTTATTCTAAAATGGCGGACGTCTTTCTCTTATCTTAAAAATGTGTCGTAGACACAATGTGTAAATAAAATGTGTAGTAAAAATGTGTCGTTCTGTTCTGATTGGCTGATTATTAATACCCATACAACACTCACTCTTGTTTAGAGTGAAAAGTCACTCTTTCAGAGGAGTGAATATTCACTCTTGAAAAGGAGTGCGTTTTAGTACGTAATTTTCAAGGTTACATTCTGAAATGGAGTTTTTGAAAATTAAGAAGTAGCATATTTTGGTGTTTTTTCATTATTTTACTCCATATATTGGTTCAAAGTTGAACGGAAATTATTTTTTTAAGTGTATAATGCCAGGCTTTCACTCTTCAGTGGAGTGATATATTTCACTCTCGACCTCGACAACGGAGTGACATATTTCACTCTCGACAATGGAGTGAAATATTTCACTCCTTTCTAAGGAGTGGAAAATTCCACCTCTTTAAGGAGCGTATTTTTATAAAAGTCACTCCAAAAAGAGTAAAAATGCCTGTCATTCTTTCAAAGAGTGAATTTTTCCTCCTCCCAATTTTAGAGTGGCATAATTTACAGCCAAATGTCTATTTATTTTTCTATGTCAATTTGGACATTAAAATGTTTCTTTGTTTTTTGATTAACTGTACCACCTTGCATCGCTGGATTTAAAATATTTGTTCCAAGATGGAGCGATCTAATGGCAGATATTTGTACATTTGTCCTGAATATACGTATTTTTTTAGGCAATAAAGATACAAGAAAGTAGTTACAAAGAAAATATATTATGGTGTTAAGTTTTTCACATACTAAATCAATCTGATGTTCATTTAATTCAAAGGATTCAATCAGTTCTACAACCGGTTAGAAATTAGAGACCTTTTTCTTCAACAGGAATCCAAAACATGTGATCTAAAAGTTTTCGCTTCAGATGATAAGCTTCTTCAGTAATAAAAACTTATAGTAAAATAAAATATAATGAAAAATATAGTAAAAACTTAAATAAATAATGAAAAATATAATAAAAACTTATTTTTTATGCTTTTAGCACTGTATATTTTTTTTGAGATAATAGTTTCCGACCATAGGTTAATTTTTTCCTTATTATTTTCTAAACAGTTAATGCGTGTAACTGGCTCTTTTGTGCACGTTACTATATCCCAGCATTCCTACTCACTTCTGCATACGGCTAGGTACTGGTATAGTCTATAGTTTTTACGTCCGCTGTTGGAGCATGAACACTACCCTTTTCTGTTTTTCAAGTAAATCATTGTTTCTGTTTACAAAGTGCAACAATTGATGTGATGTACACCCTACTTGTATTACGTACTGGTATTGCCTCTACGAGAGCGGGAATAAAACTTTCTTTTGCTCTCCTGGTTTGTACGATGTTTTGGACTGATGATGATTTTTGAAATGCGTTGCATTAGTTTCATTTTACTGTATATTTAAAAAAGTGTCTTTCTTTGGTATTATGATATTAGAAGTCTCTTTTCATGTTTGTCTAAAAATATTAAAAATAATAATAATCTTGATTTAAGACAAACTTTAAAACTGCTTGAGCGTTAAATATTTAAGACAATTCAAATAACTTTTCTATTTAGCTTTGCTGGCAATTTCAAGAAATCAATTTTATTTTTTTACTTTTTCATTTTGAATTCGACTGAGCATTGGATGTAAATGGTTATTTTATATGATGGTCCTCACAGTATCAATTACATTTTTTGAAGAAAAAAATCTCAATTGACTTGCATCTTAAAATATCAAGACATAGTAAACGGAAAAGATTTGCAAGGCCACTCAAATGTACAACAAGCAGGTATTCTTTTTAAATTAAACTGAAAGCTGCTACCAAATTTAAAACGTTGTAACATAGGATTTCAATAACTTTTTTTAGATAATGATATTTTACACAAAATTTTTAAAATGCCTAATTTTTTAGTAAGTTAAACCAGGTTTGGGTATATGCCGGTTTACAGAATCACCCCTGAACTGTAAAGGCTATTTAAGTTTATTATACCCATTTAGACAACCTTGGTCAGGTTACCTAGCAGTTAAAAAAAAAAAAAAAAAAAAAATACATTCTATTTAAAAATATATAATACTTTAAAACAAGGCACTTTTATCCACAATGAAATAATATGCTTAACTATATAATTAAATAAACATGCGACAAATGTTAAATTAATAAATATTAAGATGGAGCTTGATGGAATATAATAGAAATGTAAAAATATCAACGTTAAAAGCACCAATAATTTTAGATTTTAAACATACCGGTTTCGGTATCATATAGCATACAATCCTCAGTACTCTGAGCACTGAGGCTACCGACCAACAACTGCTACGTCGAGCTTATTATTAGTCTATAGTTTTCAGTTATTGGCAATTGTTGTGTGTCTCATAAGCCTTCTTCAAATTTGGAGAATGTTCCTCAATTGGGTTGTTTCAACAAAAGTTACTTTCATTTTCTAACCATTATTTAACTTTTATACAGTTGCAATTGTATGCTGTTTTCTCATTTGACGCCAGTCATGGCTATCGGCCCGATTACGGAAAGGTATCCATTTTACCCCTGCGAAGAACGGGTGCTAAAGCTATAGTGCGATTCATTAATTAAACCAGAAAGAATTTTATCCGAAAACTTATTAACCAATGACTTTACATTTTCAAAATTCATATCAATTTATACAAAATATTTAAAGACTTAAAATTAGACTCAATAATGAGCATTTGCTTTATTACCGGGCGTGTGTGAAATAATTTTTTAATAATTTTTTTTTTTTTTTTTAAATCAGGAAATCTAACGACCCTCCGATAAGCTTGGCAGGAACGCAAATTATCTGATTAAGCTTCTTTTTTTTCTTGTTAAATACTTGTATAAGCTCTAACACTTGTCCGATTTTCTGAATTTGCAATGTATGTACTTTTAGGTAGCTTTCTTTACAAAAAAGCTACCTATTGCAGCCGTTCGGAGGAAAGCGATTTCAAAAAATTTTGGTATATTTTCATCGATCATGACCCCCAGACCCCGAAACCAACCTCCGTTCAAAATTGATATATATATATATATATATATATATATCTGACCTATGTCACACTGTAACTCCCGTAATTATGAACCGATTTCGATGTAATTCGGTGTGTACATAGTACATACCAATGTCTCGACCGAGTTTGTTGCCCAGCTTCATCCGCCGTTTTGTTTCAAAATGGCGGCTATTTAAAATTTTTAAAATAATTTAAAACTTGAAATGTGGTACCAAAAAATTAAAAATGGAAAAATATTTTTTTCTTAAGTATTTGACCTTTATACAAAGATTCCGGAGCAGTTTTGTTTCGTCTATATCTTAAAAAATGGCTGAGTTATAGCATTTTGAATTTCTAGCGTGGCTGACATTTTGAAACGTCCTGAATTTTGTCATGCGATAAAAGGCGTATTTATGAACCGATTTGGATGTAATTCGGTGTGTACATAGTACATACCAATGTCTCGACCGAGTTCATTGGGCAGCTTCATCCGCCATCTTCTTTAAAAATGGCGGCCATTTAAATTTTTAAGAAAAATTTAAATTTGAAATGTGGTGCCAAAAAATTGAAAATGGAAAAATATTTTTTTCTTATGTATTTGACCTTTATACAAAGATTTCGGAGCAGTTTTTGTTTCGTCTATATCTTAAAAAGTCCTTCCGGCCAGTGCCGGGAGGAAGAGGTAGCTTTCATATTCCTTATTTTAAAAAAGCCAACTTATATTATTCAAACACACGAAGCTCAATTTAGTGGAAACCGAATATAGGAGATTCAATACTAATTTTTATCAATACTAAATCATTATGAATGAGAATTTCACGAAATTAGTCAGCTTTATCCAAGCTGCTTTTATTTAAAGTAACTTATATTTGGCTGCAAATTCGGCGATTTCTTAAAGAGCCTGCCATTTTAAGACAACATGGTGGATGAGGTTAACCAGTGAACTTGGTCCAGACCTTAGTAATTGCTGTGCACATGCTCACTCACATCGGAATCGGTTGATATATACAAGTGCTGTCGCAGGCAAAAAATCAGATTTTTCAAAATGTCACCCACATTAGAAATTGAAACTGCTATATCTGAGCCATTTTTTAAAATAAAGACAAACAAAAAATGCTCCTGAATCCTTATATCAAGGTCAAATACTTAAGAAAGAAACCTTTTTGATTTTCTAATTTTTTCGCACCTCACTTTAAATATATATTTTTTTTTATTTAATGGCCGTCATTTTGAAACAAGATGGCTGATGAAGCTGGCCAGCGAACTTGGTCGAGATATTGATGTATACTATCCACATGCCTTCTTACATCGAAATAGGCGAATGCGTGTGTTATCGCGTGACAAATACAAGATCGTTTCAAAATGTTAGCCATGCTAGAAATTCAAAGTTCTATAATTCAACCATTTTTTAAGATATAAACAATAGAACAAATTTTCAGAAACAAAAACTGCTCCGGAATCTTTGTATCAAGGCCAAACACATAAAAAAAATCCTTTTAATTTTCCAATTTTTTAATACCTCATTTTAATTTTTAAATTTAATCTTTTTAATGGCAAACCTTTTGAAACAAGATGGCGAATGAAGCTGGCCAACGAACTCGGTCGAGACATTGGTATGTACTATGTACAGACCAAGTTACATCCAAATCGGTTCATAAATACGCCTGTTATCGCATGACAAAAATCAGGTCGTTTTAAAATGTCAGCCACAATAGAAATTCAAAATGCTATAACTCAGCCATTTTTTTTAGATATAGACGAAACAAAAACTGTTCCGGAATCTTTGTATTAAGGTCAAACACATACGAAAATATCTTTTTCATTTTCCAATTTTTTGGTATCTCATTTTAAATTTAAAATTTTTTAAATTTTTTGTAATGGCCGCCATTTTGAAACAAGATGGCGGATGAAGCTGGCCAACGAACTCGGTCGAGATATTTGTATGTACTATGTACACACCAAAGTACATCCAAATCGGTTGATAAATACGTCTTTTATTGCGTGACAAAATTCAGGACGTTTCAAAATGTCAGCCACGCTAGAAATTCAAAATGCTATAACTCAGCCATTTTTTAAGATATAGACGAAACAAAAACTGCTCCGGAATCTTTGTATAAAGGTCAAATACATAAAGGAAAAATATTTTTTCAATTTTCAATTTTTTGGTACCACATTTCAAATTTAAATTTTTCTTAAAAATTTAAATGGCCGCCATTTTTAAAGAAGATGGCGGATGAAGCTGCCCAATGAACTCGGTCGAGACATTGGTATGTACTATGTATAAACGAAGTTACATCCAAATCGGTTCATAAATACGCCTTTTATCGCGTGACAAAATTCAGGACGTTTCAAAATGTCAGTCACGCTAGAAATTCAAAATGCTATAACTCAGCCATTTTTTAAGATATAGACGAAACAAAAACTGCTCCGGAATCTTTGTATAAAGGTGAAATACATAAGAAAAAAATATTTTTCAATTTTCAATTTTTTGGTACCACTTTTCAAATTTTAAATTTTTAAAAAAATTTTAAATGGCCGCCATTTTGAAACAAAATGGCGGATGAAGCTGGCCAACGAACTCGGTCGAGACATTGGTATTTACTATGTACACACTGAATTACATCGAAATCGGTTCATAAATAGGAGAGTTACAGTGTGACATATGTCAGATATATATATATATATATATATATATGGATATATATATATATATATATATATATATATATATCAATTTTGAACGGAGGGTGGTTTCGGGGTCTGGGGGTCATGATCGATGAAAATATACCCAAATTTTTTGAAATCGCTTTCCTCCGAACGGCTGCAATAGGTAGCTTTTTGTAATGAAAGCTACCTAATGCTATAACTCAGCCATTTTTTAAGATATAGACGAAACAAAAACTGCTCCGAAATCTTTGTATAAAGGTCAAATACATAAGAAAAGAATATCTTTCCATTTTCAATTTTTTGGTACCACATTTCAAATTTAAAAATTTAAAAATTTTTTTAAATGGCCGCCATTTTGAAACAAAATGGCGGATGAAGCTGGCCAACGAACTCGGTCGAGAGATTGGTATGTACTATATACACACCGAATTACATCCAAATCGGTTCATAAATACGCCTTTTATCGCGTGACAAAATTCAGGACGTTTCAAAATGTCAGCCACGCTAGAAATTCAAAATGCTATAACTCAGCCATTTTTTAAGATATAGACGAAACAAAAACTGCTCCGGAATCTTTGTATAAAGGTCAAATACATAATACAAAAATATTTTTCCATTTTTAATTTTTTGGTACCACATTTCAAGTTTAAAATTTTTTTAAAAATTTTAAATGGCCGCCATTTTGAAACAAAACGGCGGATGAAGCTGGCCAACGAACTAGGTCGAGACATTGGTATGTACTATGTACACACCGAATTACCTCGAAATCGGTTCATAATTACGGGAGTTACAGTGTGACATAGGTCAGATATATATATATATATATCAATTTTGAACGGAGGGTGGTTTCGGGGTCTGGGGGTCATGATCGATGAAAATATACCAAAATTTTTTGAAATCGCTTTCCTCCGAACGGCTGCAATAGGTAGCTTTTTTGTAAAGAAAGCTACCTAAAAATGGCTGAGTTATAGCATTTTGAATTTCTAGCGTGGCTGACATTTTGAAACGTCCTGAATTTTGTCACGCGATAAAAGGCGTATTTATGAACCAATTTGGATGTAACTTCGTTTATACATAGTACATACCAATGTCTGGACCGGGTTCGTTGGCCAGCTTCACCCGCCATCTTGTTTAAAAATGGCGGCCATTTAAATTTTTAAGAAAAATTTAAATTTGAAATGTGGTACCAAAAATTGAAAATTGAAAAAATATTTTCTTATGTGTTTGATCTTGATAAAAAGATTCGGGAGCAGTTTTTGTTTCGTCTATATCTTAAGAAATGGCTGAGTTATAGCATTTTGAATTTCTAGCGTGGCTGACATTTTGAAACGTCCTGATTTTTCTCACGTAATAACAGGCGTATTTATGAACCGACTTGGATGTACCTTGGTGTGTACATAGTACATACAAATATCTCGACCGAGTTCTTTGGCCAGCTTCATCCGCCATCTTGTTTCAAAATGGCGGCCAATTAAAAAAATAAAAAAATAAAAAAAATTAAATGAGATACCAAAAAATTGGAAAATGAAAAAGATTTTTTTGTATGTGTTTGACCTTAATACAAAGATTCCAGAACAGTTTTTCTTTCGCTAATATCTAAAAAGAAACGGCTGAGTAAGAGCATTTTGAATTTCTCTTGTGGCTGACATTTTAAAACGACCTGATTTTTGTCACGCGATAACAGGCGTATTTATGAACCTATTTGGATGTAACTTGGTCTGTACATAGTACATACCAATGTCTCGACCGAGTTCGTTGGCCAGCTTCATTCGCCATCTTGTTTCAAAAGGGTTACCATTTAAAAAAATAAATTTAAAATTCAAAATGAGGTGTTAAAAAATTGGAAAATGAAAAAGATTTTTTTTATGTGTTTGGCCTTGATACAAAGATTCCGGAGCAGTTTTTGTTTCTGAAAATTTGTTCTTTTGTTGATATCTTAAAAAAGGGTTGATTTATAGCACTTTGAATTTCTAGCATGGCTAACATTTTGAAACGATCTTGTATTTGTCACGCGATAACACACGTTTTCGCCTATTTCGATGTAAGAAGGCATGTGGATAGTATACATCAACACCTCGACCAAGTTCGCTGGCCAGATTAATCAGCCATCTTGTTTCAAAATGGGGGCCATTAAATTAAAAAATATATATATATTTAAAGTGAGGTGCAAAAAAAATAGAAATTGAAAAAGGTTTCTTTCTTAAGTATTTGATCTTGATATAAGGATTCAGGAGCATTTTTTGTTTGTCTTTACCTTAAAAAATGGCTCAGGTATAGCAGTTTCAATTTCTATTGTGGGTGACATTTTGAAAAATCTGATTTTTTGCATGCGACAGCACTCCTATATATTAACCTATTCCGATGTGAGTGAGCATGTGCACAGCAATTACTAAGGTCTCGACCAAGTTCACTGCTTAGCCTCATCCCCCATGTTGTCTTAAAATGACAGGCACTTTAAGAAATTGCCGAATTTGGCAGCCAAATATAAGTTACTTTAAAGAAAAGCAGCTTGGATAAAGCTGACTAATTTCGCGAAATTCTCTTTCATTATATTGATAAAAATTAGTATTGAATCTCCTATATTCGGTTTCCACTAAATTGAGCTTCATGTGTTTGCATGATATAAGTTGGCTTTTTTGAAATAAGGATTATGAAAGCTACCTCTTCCTCCCGGCACTGGCCGGAAGGACTTTTTAAATTCCTAATGGTTTTTAACATGGCTGAATGAGTCGTTTGCCTTCCAAATATTATCTCATATATTTCGGATGATTCATAGGATAAATTAGTGTAATTAATTTCAATAAAGATCCGGAATTCGATAGTTAATCGTTATGAAATGATTTTATCTAATTTCAGTCATATTTGGGAAATTTTAACTAGCACTATAACCTAATAAAAAAATTAAGTAAAAGCAATTTATTTCATATCAATTTCACCCTTTAATCAACAAGTCCAAAACAACAGAGTCGATTAGTTTTATAACTCTGCTTATTAATCTTTTTAAATTAAAACTTCAAAAAATTCTAATAAAACTGCAAGAAACTATTTGGTATAAAATGATTGTAAATATTGAATCAAAAGTTATTTAATAAAAAAGCTTGCTGATTATATTACCTTTGCACAATGGCTTAAAATGCTAAGTGTGGACTCTTAAAAAATATTTCTGTATATATGCAGTATACATATAGAACGACAGACAGGAAACAAGATACATATAAAACATGTATATGAAAAATTAAAAAAAAAATAATCAATTAGGTAAAAGTAATAATAAATTATAATTTATCCAACATGAGTAATTCAAATTGAAATGGAAGAAACCATTATTCCAGTGATTGCAGTATGACGAACTCTAACAAAAGTACATTCGTGGAAAAAGAAAAGTAAACACCCCCTATATTACTCTGCAACTAAATATAAATGAAGAAAGTTACTGGTACCAATCTATTGGAAATAAAGGACTGCTTTTAAATGATCAAAATCAGACCAAACTTTGTTTTTGTCAAAAGCAACACCCAGTTTTGACACTATATTGTAAATCTTCTGTTCAAACTATGCGTAGAAACGAAATTTCTAGTCCTTTGAATGATAAGTTTTTGAATTATAAATATTCAAAATTTAGAGCTTCTAATGTTAAATTACATTTTCATATTTTTATTAATAACTCCGGAAATTATAATCCTAATGTGATAATTTTGTGTGAGGTTATAATACTAAAAAATCAAAACATAAATACATTGATTTTGTAATTAAAAAATTTTCAATATGAATTATGAAATTAATATTCGAAAAAAATATGAATTGCAACCTACAAATTTTTTTGATAGATTTATATTTATTATGTCCTGCTTTATGCGAATTCTCAATTTCAAATTTTTCTTTCAAGTAGTTTTTGAATTATCATTCACAAACTTCAAAATGATGGTTTAAATGTGTCTATGATGTGCAGAAAAGCATAATTTGAAAAAATATATTTTACTCCTTTTACTCAAATATTTGAGCTGGCAATAGTCGAAACAAATTAAGCAAGTGAAATGGTCATATTGGCAGAAAATAATACACCAATGGAAGTGACATAGTCATACTGTGCATTTCAACAATGGATTAGGAACTTCAATTTGGATACAGCCCCTAAAACAGGCTCATTTTTAAATAATTAATTTCTCCGAAACTAATCGTAGAAATTTCATGAAAATTTGGATTTTGGCTAATTAAAGGATGTTGAATTTATTTGTGGTGTCAAAATTGGGTATTGCTACTGAAAAAAAACGAAATTTGGGCTCGTTTTAATATGTAGATGGCTCCTTAATAAAAATTTTATAGACATAATTTAAAAGTAAACTTTATTTCCAATCGTTTAGTACCAGTAACTTTCTTATACAATAATTAGTTGCAGAGTTAGTAGGGGGTGTTTCCTTTTTTCCCCCCACGACTATACATATTTTTGTTTATATGTATTTCTTTGTCACCGAAAAAGTTCATAATAAATGGAATGCTGAATCTTTACTATAGTTTTCAAGAAATTTATTATGAAGCAATATGGAATAGAACTTTTTTCACTTATTTCATTATGATAAACAGTAATCCTAAAGTTCATTCAAATTGTTTGCCGGATTGCAAGTACTCTGTGATGCATTAAAGTGCTTACATTATTTTTTTCAGCATGTTCTGTAGCTTCTCTGTAGTCGGTGTTTGCCTAGAATTTTTCTATAATCGAGGTCCACTGGCACGTTTCTATAATGTAGTTTCACATGGAATATCAGCAGCACATTCCGCGATGTTTATTGTCCGCGGTACCTACATCAAAAATCACCGCGAATTCATGCAAAATAAAATTTCATTTAATTTGTATCTAAATTTTGTGTCCAAAAATCCCTTTAGCATTGGAGTTTTAAAAGGGTGCGTGATGAAATCTAGAAGCATCCTTAGTAAAGTGGATAATAGAAATAACTTTCATAAAGGGGAAACCTGGATCCGCGAGCTTTCAGATGAAAAAACTGAGTTTAAATTCATTTTTCAAGTAACCTAATGAAACAGAAGAGATTGAAATAGCATAAAGTCATTAAAATACATGTCACTCAGTAAATATTGATCGGTTGTAATGTAATCAAGATCTTTTAAGTAACCCTGTAAACGAACAGTAAATGCTTCAATGCCGCCTTACAATAGCGAACTTAATTGGATCGAATACAGTAATATATCTGAATATCGTGTGCATATAACCATTTTGACAAAGGTTAGGCTATTTAATATTGTTTTTCCTCTACACTGAAAGAAAAATATACAGCCTTCATCTAGAGCGATTAGGTATAGTCATTTTCTAAATACCTAAACTAGAAATATAGATTTCCGAGTTATGCGAATAAGGTAAACAAATAAATTGAATACTCGAAACGATAGTGCATTTCAAATTTTTCTATGTTATAAAACGATGCATTATATTATGAATCGTTTGAATTGTAAGAAATTATCACTTGATTTCTAGAGTTAATAAACTAGAACTACAGTTACTAAAACTCACTTTTTGTATTCACATTTGCAGAGATTTTTAAATAAGTTTGACCACGATAATGTAGGAAAAAGCACTTGAATTTTAATAGGGATAACTAGAACTCTCTATCAAAGGGAACTAGAATTTATAAGGATGACATGCAACTGTTTTTTCTAGAGCCGCAATTTATTTTCTAGATACCAGTGGCAGAAGTTTTTTTCGGTGTATGTTAAGTATAGAAATCCAGTACAACTCAACGATATTTCATATGACATTTTAAAGGTTTGAACTGCTTATGAAACAAATAAAATACACCAAACCGCTTAAAAAACCAATAATTAGACATCTCTGTGCCCCTATCAAAAGATCTGTCGAGCAACCCTGTAAACAAAACGTACATGCTGCAATTCTATTTTACAATAGGAAATTTGGGTCCACTGCAGTAACATAGCTTAATATCATGTGAATATGACCACTTTGACAAGAGTTTTGCCAATTAATGTATTTTTACTCTATGTTAAATATAGGAATCAATTACTTTAAACTGATATTTAAAAAAAAAATATTTAATATTTTTACATGAAACATTCAAAGGTTTGAACTACTCATTAAAACAATTCGATTGCAATAAAGCGCGTAAAAATCGGATAATTACACAACTCTTTAGCCCTATCAAAAGATATTTGAGCGACCCAATGAACCCGTAAATGCGACAATTCCGTTTTACAATAAGGAGGCTTATTTTCGACAAGAGTTAGGCCATTTAATATTTTTTTTGCTCTATGTTAAGTATAGGAAAAATTACTTGAAACTGGTATAAATTAAAAACTAATTAATATTTTTACATAAAACCTTCAAAGGTTTGAACTGCTTATTTGAACAATTCAATTGCTGCAAACCACGTAAAAATCCAATAATGACACATGGATGCAGCCCTGCCAACAGTTTTTGGTCAGAACAAAAATTTAAAAAGTGCAAAAAACAGAACTTTTAAAATCGCATTTACTGAAAACGTATTCGTCGGATTCCGCATTACTTTTGTTTCCTGAGTCAGGTGGCGCGCCCCATTCCATAGAAACATGAATTTTATTTCTATGATAAGTAGGACGCCAGATATAGAGGTGTCAAAATCCCGTTTTGGTCAGTCCGCAAAATATAAACTGGACCGAGTACCAGGGTTGCCAGTTTGGCCTCCATTTTTACTTCGAAATTTCAAATTCATACCGGAACAGTTTTAAGAAGATTCTTTACTTTGTGAAATCACAAAATTTCTGCCAATAATTAAAACAAAAAGTACTGTTTATAATTTCCGGCACGCATTCGGATTTTCTGAATAAAAATGGAGACCAAACCGGCAACCCTGCAGAGTACCAGAAAATTTTGTAAAATCGTTTGACATCAATTAGCGGAAATTCCTTTCATTTACGGTTCATTCCATTGTTGATTCCTTTGCTTGGCGAGAAACTCTGTCGAGTTTCTATGATTATCATGCAGCCCGATCGTGCTGTATAGTAGAGCTCAGACGCATCTTTTACGTTTTGAAACATGATGAAAAGACCACAACTCAATTACAATCCAAAAAAAAAAAAAAAACATTCAGTGATGGATAATGGCTTTTTGGAAAGGTCTTAATTTAGTTATGTGCCTTTTGAAGATCGGGTCAAAAAATATCCAATAATAAGGGAATGGCACTCATTTAAACTTTACATAGAGTTCCATAATTTAACATTGTAGAAATATCTCCTTCTAATTTTCTTTCCTGTTGCCACATCCTAAAAAGCGGCACAATAATTTTAAAAAAGTGATAACACGAGTATTTTGTTTTAAATAAAAATCAGCTTTTCTCGCTATATTTTTGCATTTTTCAAATCGACCTCTCTTCATTTGAATGTTTTAAATATTTAAAAATCTATTTTAATACAGGAATTTTAATTAAAAAAAAAACAATTTAGGAAAAGATAATAATAAAAAAAATCGTTTGCTAGGTATGACGTCAATTTCTCTTTAATTGACATAACTTTGTATTGATGTTTTATTCTGAAAAGAGACTCCTGATATTCTGAAATTAATCTTTATTATTATCATCCATAAAACGAAAGATTTATTTTTAAGTCATACGAAAGAAATTTTCGGTAAATGCTAGTTCATTTGGTTGTATTTATTGCATTTTCCTGCGTATTGTCAAGGAAATCGTATACTCCTATTGCACGCGCCAAAGAAAACATGCATTTTAATTTAAAAAGCTGAAACACTTTACTATAATTACGTCATTATAACACCAAATGAAATTCAATTTCGCGAGTTTAAAAAAAATTAATATTGTTGGACCAAAAATAATAATCTAACAAGGACGGCAAACCTATGACACGCTGCAGATTATTTTTGGCACGGCATAGATTTAAGTTTTACATCAAAATATAGTAGAATTTCACAAAATGCGTTAATTAATATAGATGTTGTCTGTGTTACTTGAATCCGATTAGTTCGGTTGGTTGCGATTGTCACACAGGTTGAAGAAATTGAAATATAACTTAATTTATCCGAATCTAGCTCAATATTGACTCAGAAAATTTTGAGAATTAGAAGATTATCGCTAAACAAAAATTAAAAGTGTAATAAGCAAAAATGCTGATTGTAAAATTATAACAACTTGGAATTCAATTCCAGACACTAAAAGCTGTAGTTTCTGGCGCTTGCTATTTTGACATCTTCTTCTGCAAGACATTTTTTTCGTAAAAAAAAAAAAAGAAAAAAAATTGCAAAATTCAACTAAAAACGTCTTGTCAAGTGAGTGCAATTAAACTTGCATTCTATCGAAAATAACTAAGTACGAAGCGGATATAAATTATTTGGCATATATGATGAGACAACAGAAATAATATTTTTAAAATAAATTTCTACAGCATAACATCAAATATTACCTGTATTTTTTTAATGCTAAAAACAAAATTTTAAGTAGTTTTGATTCATTATTATTTGATCCATTAAATTTTTTTTATTGTTGGCACGTCATGATCACGTAAAGTATATTTTTGGGAAATTTTGGCACGTGGACGTGAAAAGGTTCGTCATCCCTGGTCTAAGAACTAGCAACGTTTTCGTCACTTGATTTTAGCAAGCCTCATTTTTCTATATGCTCTTCCGTTTTATGGTGTAGTATGTATGCGAACGGTCTGACTGGCGGCAGACGTTGCGTTTACCTGCGGGAAAAGGGGTTATGCAGGCGAAAAAGCTTCAAAATTTCGTCATGAAACACTTCTGACCTTCCTTGTACCTTTCAAGGCCAAGGTTGAGAAAGGTTGCATGAAGAAATGCCTTCAGTTTGTTGGCTAGAAAAGTAGAAATATGGCTTTTGGGATTAAATAATCCCGCGCGTGTACAAACGTTACATTTCGACGTGTTCATTTTTTACGGGATAACACACACTAAAATAATTTTACTGAAAGAGTGAAATAAAAGCTACCTGTATATGTTGACGAAAGTGTATTAAATGTAATTACTGTAAATTTTATAAAATAATTCTTATATTCAAAATCATATTATTCACTCAAAATGAGAACTGGGTATAGTAAACAGAATGCGTAGTTACGTGCAAAAAATTTCTGTCAGGCCCAGAATTGTGGACATGATTGCGTCAGGTCAAGCTAAACTCCACAAAACTGAAAGAATGTAAACCATGAAGTAATATTTTAAGCATAACATTAATATAATCAAGTTGTTGAGGAATTGTTGTTATTAACATTTCTGACATAACACATGTAGCGTAATAATTTTTATTTCATGTAATTACTGTGAAAAGGGAGCTTTTTGTCAATGGACTTAAGCCAGACAAGTAGTTAGCATATGGTTGAATCGTACATGCTTAGGGTTTCGGGCTTATTTTGGACTTTGATCTTCCAGGCTTATCAGTGACCCTTGGAATAGAATTTGGTCCATACTTCGTACTGAACGATCTCTCATGTTCTCGATACCTCCCATGTTCTCACTCATTTCCAAATCAACCCCTATTCTTATGAACCCAGATTTTTAAACTGGTTATGAGTGATTGGAATTCAGAATGAGTTAAAAATGCCTTTACTTCCCTGATTGATTTTAAGGCACCAATAAAGCTCACTCCACATTTTCAGCTATCAACAAAAAATTGGGTAATTTCATGAGCTTTACAGATAATCTGGTTCCATTGCTTTTCTACGCACGACTTACTTTTTTAAACTGAAACTATTTGACAACTTTTTACTGTAACTTTTTTAGATCGAGCTTTACTTTTCTCTCTGGTTCCAACAGTTTTTTTTTTATATCATACAATATGATTTAGTATTGATGTTATAAAAATGAAATACTTACACAGTATTTATTGCTATTAAAAAAAAAGCGAAGTATTTTAAATCAAAAATCAGAATATATAATTCAGAATACCAATTCTGTTCTAAATATAAATATTTTTTTCAATTAAAAACTTTAATATCTGAAATTATTTTATAACCTAACATGTTCCCTACATCGATGCGCCTTTGGATAGTCCTCTCATTAACCCCCCATGACAAGCGTCACGTATTGACACGCAAAGTGCTCAGAATTCTGGATTATTCCTATATTAGTAATTTTTAATTGAAAATATTTCTTCTTTTAAATCAAAGCATTTCTTTCATTCAAAAAGGTATAAATGACTTACTTAAAAAACCACTGATGAAAGATAAAAATTTGTAAAGCGTACTCGTCCTGAATGGGTTAAGATAAGGGTGTACTCAAATCCAAACTGCTTATTTTCTGACTCGTTTTTAAATTCATTTTTACCCTCAAACACATACAATTGGCAGGTTCTTTTATTCAGTAAGTATATAATGTGCCGTACAGGTCGAATTCAATATAGGCACAATAGATTTTTAAAAAATGCTATCAAAGTGGGCAATGTGAACCGAATTTCTCGAAGCGATAAAGCTGGAAACGGAAAAAACGGTCGTACTGACAAAATAATTGTTTATAAATCAAGTTCTAATGAATTGAACGAAAAATAAATTACGCAGGTCGCTTATAAATCTCTTCGAAAATCACGGCAGCAAGTTTCATGTTTTTTTTTTTCTTTTATTTTTTTTTTAATGAGTCTGAAAATGTGTCCGAAAATTTCGAGTTGTAGAGCGTGGAAAAATATTTTTTTAATACCGCCATAGCACTTTTTTCTACCCATACAGGGACAACTTTTCAGTAATATGTAACATAATGAAAAAAAAAAATATGCAGCTGTCATTTTGATATTAAAAACAATAATGCACCAGTTGAAAATTTCAAGAATGATTGATTTATTACCTGACTGCTAGAAGCTTCAGCTGACGACTTGGCTTCAGGGGCTTCTTGTTTCCTTTTTTCGTTGACACTCTTGAAGATTTCAATAAAATGTCTCTGAAATTTGATAGATTTAATTAAAACAACAAAAGGGAATGTTCTTGCATAAGAAACATCAAGACTAAATTTTAAACAGAATTTATAAAAAAAAAAAATCTTGAAATCAAAGTTTGGAA
This sequence comes from Maratus speciosus, assembly GCA_963932465.1. Lineage (NCBI taxonomy): Eukaryota > Metazoa > Arthropoda > Arachnida > Araneae > Salticidae > Maratus > Maratus speciosus. The sequence goes on from OZ010800.1 coordinate 275,251,381, forward strand.
GTTCAAAGGGGATCTTCACTAAACACTTCCAATCGCGAAATCTCGTGTAACCTTGAAAGGAAATTAAATAAGGATTTTTAATTATTTTTACCTAATACAGTTATCAAACAATTCCCTGAAAAAAATCCTTAGTTCCTTATTTTTCCCTTAGTGTTTAATTATTTTAAGAATACATTTTATTTATTTATTTATTTATTTATTATACTGAAATTTAATTGACGAAATTTTCTTTTCGGACGATTTCGTAATGCACAATAAATTAATTCTTTTCGGCTTAAAACATATCGAACAAGAAAAAAAAAAAAAAAAAAAAAAAAATTAGACGTTTCCGAAAAGTTTAACAATTACAAACATAACTAATGCTGAAACAATAACTACCTATATTTCAGCATTCCTTGAAAAGCGCTAAAAAGTGCTGTTTTTAAAATAAATTATGACAGGACTAACATAAACAAACTCATATCTGCTTACTAAAATCACGGGATTTGAGGAGTTTGAGGAGTTACAGTAGAGTAACACGCCCATCAACAAACAGCTACCGCAACGGATGCCTTAAAATGCATTAAGTCTGGCCGTGAGTAAGGAAACAGTTTCGTCAAATGTTTGAGAGTATTCGTTTCGTTAAAAATCACGTGATTTTGAGACGAAATGAATTCCAAAAATAACGAAATAGAGCTCAAGGATTGCTGAATCGTCAAATGTAAGTTGGTTGGTTGTGTTTATGACGGCCAATTGTCAGCACGAGGGATTAACTCCCTAGGGGGGAGTGCCCTCCGTGGGGGCCTTTCTATGGAAACCTAATCCGTATTTGGATCCGTGCTTGGAAAACTAAAGTTCGAAGAAAAGCACGAAAACTCCGAACGATTAGGCCGACGGGCGCGATTAGGATCTAAGGCTGCACCTCCCGTCTACCAGTTTCGAGAGCAGAATCTCTCGGCCACCGGTGGGGCCGTCAAATGTGAGAGTTTATTTCTGAGAGTGTATTGGTGAAAATTGTCATTATTTTTACTATCACAAACCACTCGTTCAAATTAGCAAAAGAGAACAGCCGCTTTTCCGCCCCTTCGTACCGTAGCATTTTATATAGATAGATTGGAAAAACAGAAAATTTAGTTAACTGAATTTGAAATTGCAGGGAAATGCAATTGCCCTCGACAGCCGGCTTCCTCCTTATAGGCGCCTGTGTTCATAACTTCTCCATAATATTAAAGAGATTTGATTTTTCTTCATGTGAACATATCATTTGTTAAATATTCTAGACAAATGTTCCACAAACTGTAGTTCCTGAACTTCAAATGTTTCTTGAGGTCTGAGATGCTTTTTCATTTCAGAAAAAAAGAAAAAAAAGAGAAAATTCAAAATAAGTGTAATATTACGCTTTGTAATTGAAAATCTCAAAGTAATGAGTTTAAATGCAACAAATTCTCAGAGCACACAAGTATAAAAATAGTCCCCAGATGAAAAAAGTTTGAGAAACGCTGTTATAGGAGGAAAGAAAGCAAACAATATACTATCGCATTAACTTAAAACCCTCACAAAAATACTACTAAATTTAGGATACTTTGAACTATTATTCTATATGAGTATTGTGATTTTGACATTTCGACGGAGTCTGTGGTCCTGAGGTGGTGCTGTGCGTGGAAATTCGTGGTGATGCCTGCCACAGATGAGCACGCGCCCTGATAAGACTCGGTGGTGTACGTGCCGCGCGCTGATAAGACTAGGTGGAGTCGAAAACGCGGAACTGATTAGAACTTGTCATAATACGATGATATTTACTTTAGGAAATGAATAATTTAGCGAGAGTTTGAAAATATTTGACGGAAATATAATTTTCGAGGAAATATTTTTATTTTCTAACTTAATTTAATTTTCAGGAAAATATTTTATATTTTGTGAAATTTTATTTATTTATTTATTTTTCACGTGATATACGAATTTTGTGAGTATTTTTTTTCCCGCGTGATAGAAAAATTTGGGGATTTTTTTTTTTCATTTTGATATCTTTATTTCTAACTTATTCTATCTTAGAGGAGATAGAAAATTTTTTGTGAAGAATTTTATTTTGCGAACATAACTTTTGTATTATTTTATTTTATTTTGTTTCAGGAACTTATTTTTTACTTTCTTTTTTTAGAAGATACTAAATTTTTGCGGAAAAATGTTTTTGAAAACTTAATTTTTTCAGATGATGAAAACATTTTGAGGATTTTTTTCTTCTAGAGAAGATTTTTGTTCTGTGAACTTTATTTTTAATTTAGAAGAGATAGAAAATTTTATTTTGAGAATATATTTTTTTAAATTTGTGTGGTTTTTATTTTTTATTTTTATTGTATTAAACAATGAATATATTCGATGTCATCAATTTGTTATTAATCGGTGATGGAGAAAAGCAACACTATTGCTTGATTCCCAGTTTTTTGAGACTGCTTGGGGATTTCGCCAAGCATAAACACGCTGCAATCTAATCGGTGTTTACATCGATTTTCAAGAAGAGATCTACTGGATAAGCGTACTGAATTCTGCAAGCATGCGAATAATTCACAACATCCTATCCCATATATAATTTACGCAGACTTTGAGAGTGTACTAATACCTATTGCGTCAGCTACATCCTCTTCTAATCCTTGTCATGTTTTTACCGCACCTTCAATTAGAATTACTCGAAGGTTTCGAACTCACAAACATATGACCACCATTCACATTTTTAGATCGTCACACTGACCACTGGGCCACATGGGCCCCGTTGTTTTCTCACATGAATATGCTTTTTATCTTTAAGTTTTATAACTACTTATATATATATATATATGTATTAGAAATACATTTAGCAGGAGGTAGAAATAGGTTGTGCGAAAATTTTTACTTTGAGAACAGGGAAAATGATAAGGAAAAATATTTTTTTTTTTTTAATTTTCTAATATATGATGTTCGAGAAGTTGTAGATATATAAATATTATCATTTTAGTGTACATTTTTGGGGAAAATGTTTTTTCTTTTAAAATGAGCAAGAGATATAAATTTTATTAATGAGTGAGAGATGTGTAAATAATTTTAACATATCGAATTGAACGGATGTTAGAATGTTTTCGAGGGAAAGACCTACTTTCCTAGACGAGAGATTTTGCATAGAGTGTTGCCAGCGAATAAAGATTAACATAGTGTTCCCACGTAATAAAATGATATGTAAATAACGAAATAAAATTAAAAGATGTTGCCACTAAATAAATGAAAAATAAATAACAAAATAAAATTAAAAGATGTTGTTGCTGAATAAAGTGAAACGTAAATAACGAAATAAAAGGTAGTGTCACCGAATTAAGAAAAAAAAAGTGTTACCATTGAGAAAGAAAATGAGAGATTATAAAATAAAGTAAGCATTAAAGTTCTTATTAACTGCACATTAGCAAAGGAAATGTGAAATTTGTTTTAAAAATTAAATTTTAAATTTTAAATAGTAATAGTAATAATAATAATAATGAAATAATAAAAACATTCAATTAATAATACCATGGAAATAATAATAATTATAATAACATTCAAATAATAATAATTAATAATAATAATAACAATAATAGCAAAAAGCAATAGAAATATTTCGTTGGTTGAAAAATAAATAAAGTTTCTCTTTAGACTCGGGATATATATTTTGCAGTGTTTACTATATATTCACATATTTGTCAGTGTGTTACATCTTTTCAGAAAATTAACTTGATTTTTGTATAATCTTTGTGAGAAAGAATTTTTCTTCTAAAGGACTCATTCAAAGTTTCTTTTATAAAATAGCTTGGTACGCTTAGGAAATAATATTACTTATTACATATAATGATATAATTTTAATTCATTCTTCAATTAATTTTCAGCAGTGAAATTACACTCGAATTTATTGAACATTTAATACGTGATTTATCACTTTGCTAACTAAGCGTAGCGGGTGCTGGGCTTATTTGTATCTCATATTTCGTCGCAGAACCCATTTTCTAGAAAAGGGCCATTACAAAAATACAACTTTTAATACTTTGAAATAATTTGCAACATACAAAGCAAACATGGTTTAGGAGACTAAGAGAATGAATTCTAAATTGATTTTCCCAGTGAGAGAGAGAAAAAAAATGTTCTAACAATCGTTCAAGAAAAATACATAAGAAATTCCTAACACAACGACTTTTGTATATAACAACAGTTTGGTTAAAATGTTTAGGTTAGCGAAAACTTTTAGAATGTAAAAACACTTTACAAAATTTCACAAAAGTCATTTGAAAACACACAATTTAAAAAAATTCAGAAATAAACAAGAAAAGACATCCCTATGTCAGCGATTATTGTCACAGGACAACCATTTTATTTAACATGTTTAGGTTAGGGAAAACTTTCAGAGAAAGCACTTTAGGAAATACATTTGAAAACGGACATCCCTTTTCTAGAAAGGATCATTTCACAAATACATCTTTAAATACTTTGAAATAATTCCCAACATGCAAAACAAAATTTTAAAGACTAAGTGAATGAATTTTGAGGATTTTCGCTTTAAAAAGAAAATTAAGTTATTTCTAAGATCAATACTTATGAATTTTAAATAATATAAAAATAAAATCACTTATTATTATAAAAATCAATTAATGTTTTAATTACAATTATCAATTGCTGATTTTAACTAATTAATTAAACATAATCATCTATAAAAATTCGAAAATTAACTTTCATTTCATGCGAGGTAACAAAAACGCAGTCAAACACGTTTTGTACAGCAGAGACATTTTATTTGAAAAACGACGATAAGAACGGTGTGCTAAACTAGGTGATCTTATCGCTCACTGATAACGAATCACGTGTATGCGCTATCAGTCACTCGCATGATAGAGGGGAGTCATGTGATATCGCGTCACTTCCTTTTAGCTGATAAGAAATCCGCCATCTGTTTTTTCTTATAGCACGTTGAGTCGCTGCTGGAAGAAGATTAATTTCAAGCAAGTGGATTTTGGTATGTTTAATTTAGTTCATATACTTCTAATCTTTTTGTATTAATTTTTCAAATGAATTTTCTGATATAAGAGATTTATGTATGATAAATCAAATATTTTGAACATTTCACTCAGATTATAGTGTTTGTAACAAATTTAAATGGTAAAAAGTAATTTGCATAGCTTATGATAAAAGTAAAGTATGAAAGGTTGTTAATATCTAAATTATAGAAAAAAAAGTACAAACTCCAAGCATATCCACTGACATAATATTTATTTTTAAAAGATACAAAATCAAGTACATAAGTAAAAAAAAAAAAAAAAAAAAAAAAAAAAAGGCATACAAGTTTTAATCCATGCCAGATTTAGCTGAAGACACTTCTAAATTCAAAATTTTATCTAGCCAGTACCTTGTTGCGTGAACTTTTCAAAGGAGTTATTCATTTTGGCAAAGGCTTCCTGGATATGCATAGGTATGTTATCATTCGTCAACTCAAGAGTTGATGTTAAATGGAAAAAAGGGGGTAGCATTGTTCATTTCGCCATCATGTGCTATATGGCTTACAACCACATGAACTGTTGCATATCATTTCAATGAGTTTTTTCTGCCATTTGATAATTTAATTCATTTAAAATGTCTGATCTTATACTATTAAAAAATATGCGTCTGTTTTTATCATTCTCTTCATCGGGCGCGATAGTAATTATAGAAAGCACATTAAGAGCATTTTTGTCTTTGAAAATGCTTCAATTTTTAATACAATGCATCTTTTAAAGAAGAATCAGTTTGTTTGGGTGAAACCTTGTGTGAAGTGCGTTTAAGTACCAGTAAAAAACTTTCATTACATTCATCACATGGATGTTTTTGGGTGGGCTTCTTATGATTCTTCTTGTGTTTTACTAAGTCACACTTTCTTGAAAACACGTCACTGCAGAGATCACACTTATAAATTACAGGGGTCTTCCATTGAATTATCCAATGTCGTAAATCCTTCTTTTGAATGAATGATATTTCGCACAAATCACAACAAAATGACTTTTTCTGGAGGTGAGATTTCATATGTGTAATTAACACAAACTTTCGAGAGAAGGCTTGGTTGCAAATAGTACACACGAAGAAGGGTAACTCCTGTTTCTTCAATCCTGATGAGGAAGGTTTCACTTCATTATCCAAAACGAGTGCTTTATTGGCTGACATTGAAAATTCGAAATCTGTATTATGAAATCCTGGTGATTAGGGCTGGCTCTTCTTGTTGGAAACATCACCAACATTTAACAAAGATGATTGCACGCTTCATTCCATTATGACTTAAATTAAAACGAATGAAACACCTGACCAGGTTCTTACACTTCAGTGGCAGTACACAGAATCAAACAACTCTCAAGTTTGTTAACACAAATATGAAATTTCTACCATGAAAAATGTGCGCTTCTTTTTCTTTCCTTCAAGTCTAATACATTCGATTCCTTAAGCAGAAATTTGAAATATTCATTTTATTTAATAAGTAATATTATTTCCTAGGTGAAACATGCTATTTTGTAAAAGAAACTTCGAATGATTCCTTTAGAAGAAAATTCTTTCTCACAAAATTATGCAAAAATCAAGTTAATTTTCTGAAAAGAACACACAACTCTATCTACATCTCTATCTTATATCACAATCTTTCTAACACACTGCAAATATGTGAATATATAGTAAACACTACAAAATATATATACCGAGTCTAAAGAGAAACTTTATTTATTTTTCAACCAACGAAATATTTCTTTTGTGTTTGCTCTTATTATTATTATTATTATCATTATTATTATTATTATTATTTCAGTTATTATTTTTATTATTTCAGCGTTGTTATTAATTGAATGTTCTTATTATTATTTCATTATTATTATCATTATTATTATTATTATTATTATTATTATTACTATTTCAACTTACAAATTTAATTTTTAAAACAAATTTTACATTTCTTTTCCTAATGTGCTGTTAATAAGAACTTTAATGCTTACTTTATTTTATAATCTCTCATTTTCTTTTTCAATGGTAACACTTTATTTTTCTTAATTCGGTGACACTACCCTTTATCCATTTCACTTTATTCAGCCTTAGCATCTTTTAATTTTATTTCGTTATTTACGTTTCACTTTATTCAGCGGCAACATCTTTTAATTCTATTTCGTTATTTATGTTTCCCTTTATTTAGAGGCAACATCTTTTAATTTAATTTTGTTATTTATATTTCATTTTATTCAGTGGGTACACTACATTAATCTTTATTCGCTGTCAACACTCTATGCAAAAACTCTTCTCTAGGAAAGTAGGTCTTTATCTCGAACATATTCTAACACCTGTTCAATTCCATATGAGTTAAAATTATTTAAACGTCTCTCACTCATTAATAAAATTTATATCTCTCGTTCATTTTAAAAGAAAAAAATATTTTTCCAAAAAATTTACATTAAAATGAAAATATTTATATATCTACAACTTATCGAACATCATATTAGAAAATTTTAGAAGAAGAAATATTTTTCCTCATCATTTTCCTTGTTCGCAAAGTAAAAAGCATACACGCAACCTATTTCTACCCCCTGCTAAATAGATTTCCAAAATATATATGTATATATATATCAAAATAAGCTATAAAACTTAAAGATAAAGAGTATATTCATGTGAGAAAGCAACGGGGCCTACGGGGCCCAGTGGTCAGAGTGATGAGCTAAAAATGAGAAGTATAGTCATATAAGTTTGTGAGTTCGAAACCTGCGAGTTATTCTAAAAACCTTATTAAACAAGTTTGCCACGCAATTGAAGGCGCGGTAAAAACATGACAAGGATTAGAAGAGGATGTGGCTGACGCATTATGTATTAGTACACTCTCAAAGTCTGCGTAAATTATATATGGGATAGGATCATAGACTTCTAGGATAGGATGCTGTGAATGAGTCGCTGCTTGCAGAATATCCAGTAGATCTCGTCTTGAAAATCAATGTAAACATCCAAAACAATAGAATGCAGCGTGTTTATACTTGGTGAGATCCCCCAAGCAGTCTCGAAAATCTGCGACTCAAGCAATAGTGTTGCTTTTTTCCATCACCGAGTAATAACAAATTGATGACATAGAATATATTCATTATGTTTAATACAATAAAAATACAAAAATAAAAACCACACAAACACAAATTAAAGAAAAAAAAAATTCTCAAAATAGAAATTTTTATCTACTCTAAATTAACAAGAAAGTTCACAAAATAAAAATCTATTCTAGAAAAAAAAAACCTCAGAAATTTTTTATCACCTGAAAAAATTACGTTGGCAAAAACATTTTTCCGCAAAAATTTAGTATCTCCCAAAAAAAAAGGAAGAAAAAATTAAGTTCCCGAAACAACAACAACAACAACAAAAAAAAAAAAAAAATATGTTTGCAAAATAAGATTCTTCTCAAAAAATTTTCTATCTCCTCTAAAATAGAAATAAAGATCTCAAAATGCAAAATGAGAAAAAAAAAAACCAAAATTTTTTCTATAACGCAAAAAAATAAATTATAATAATTACAATAATTCATGTATCACGCGGGAAAAAAATTACTCACAAAATTCATATATCACGTGAAAAATAAATAAATAAATAAAAGTTCTCAAAATATAAAACATTTCCCCGAAAAATAAATAAAGTTCGAAAATAAAAATATTTCCTCGAAAATATTCTATCTCCACACAATAAATAAAATAAAATAGCATCCTACTACGATACGATATATCCCAATCTAATCATTAAAAAAATATTTCCGTCAAGTATTTTCCAACTCTCGCTAAATCATTCAATTCCCAAAATAAATATCATCGTATTACAGGACAAGTTCTTATCAGTTTCGGGTTTTCGACTCCATCGAGTCTTATCAGCGGGCGGCACGCACCACCACTTAGTCTTATCAGTGAGTGCGCTCACCTGTGGCAGGCATCACCACGGATTCCCACACACAGAACCACCGCAGGACCACAGAAGCCGTCGAATTGTCAAAACCATACTACTCACTTATAAGCAGATTAAGTTAAATAATGCTATGAAAATTGATAAAATATCTTTATTAAGATTGACGAACGTTTCATTTCACAAACGGCGACATTTTCAAAATCATTCATGATAGAAAATATTTTCACAAAATTTAAAAACTATAAAATAGTAAACAATATCATGAGACTACATGCATAATGAAAAACATTGCAAACGTAAAATAAAATAAATATTAAATTGGCTATTTACGAAAATTATATTTATTCTAAATTAATATTCTGAAAATATTTTCTATCATGAATGATTTTGAAAACGTCGCTGTTTGTGCGATGAAACGTTCGTCAATCTTAATAAAGATATTTTATCACTTTTCATAGCATTATTTAACTTAACCACACTACTCATTTAGAATAATAGTTTAAAGTATCCTAAATTTCCTAGTATTTTTTGTGAGGGTTTTAAGTTAATGCGATAGTATATCGTTTGTTTTCTTTCCTCCTATAACAGCTTTTCTCAAACATTTTTCATCTGGGGATTATTTTTATACTTTAAGTACTCCAAGAATTTGTTACTTTTAAACTCATTACTTTGAGATTTTCAATTGCAGAGTGTAATATTACACTTATTTTAAATTTTCTCTTTCTTTCTTTTTTTTTTTTTTCTGAAATAAAAAAGCAGCTCAAACCTCAAGAAATGTTTGAAGTTCAGGGGCTACAGTTTGTGGAACATTTGTCTAGAACAGTGTGGTCCAACCTTTAGTTACTCGAGAGCCAATCAAACTTTTGGATAGGAATGTGAGGGCCAGAGACATTCCAGAAAGAAAACGATCTACATATTTTATTCAAAAACTTTTATTAAAATTTATATTAAAAGAAGTTTAATATACCATTCCATTTTAGAGTCGGGAAATCAATTTAATAATTGGCACTACTTTCCTGATACAAGTTTATGAATGTCCACTGTAAGTTCAGTTATGCAAAGTCTCAGGATCGATTCCAGGAAAGCACTTTCAATTCGATTTCTCGTTTTTGATTTAATTTGTTTGAGAGCAGAAAAAGCATTTTCACACACATATGTACTGCCAAAAAGCGATAACATTTGCAGAGGGAATTTAAGCCTTTAGGAAAACATTCTTTGGAAATAAGTTTCTAGAAATTTTCGGTGACATCACACTTTTCAGTCTGGTAGCCGGGTTTGCCTGAAGATCACAAATTTCCATTTGAAGGTCACCGGGCATCTCACTCACTTCAATACCTATGAAGTTATTGAGCGGTGCACGTTTTAGTTTTAGGGGGTAAAAATTATGGAACTCTTTCTTTATATCTATTATTATTATTTCATAAAACATATTTAAATTTGTTGCACTTTTTTCTTCTCTCAACTGCTGACAGGATGGGAAGTGTGCCGTATTATTTGCATCGAGTACAATTTGCATTACATCAGGTTTTTTGCGGAAGCCCTCAATATGTCCATAAAGCTGAGAGTTGCTTTGTTTTCTACCTTGTAATTGCAGGTTTAAAGCATTTAGATGGATGTTAAATCTTTCATAAAAGCAAGATTATTTAAAAACAGGATATCTTCCAGCTTTCCTTGATACTCATGCCCAATGTTCTCATTTCTGAGAAAAGCAAGAATTTCGTTTCTCAACCTAAAAAACCTTTGCAGGCATTTTCCAGCACTAGCCAGCGCAATTCATAGTACAATGAAGTGTCACCATACTCAGCTTCCAAATTTTCCATGAAGGCAATAAATGTTCCGTGTCTATGGGGTTTATTGCCTCCCCTTATTAAATTTACGGTATTTACAACTGTTTTCATGGTCTCACTCTGCCGTATAATTTTTCCACAGAGAGTCTCCTGGTGGATAATGCAGTGTAAAAACAAATAATTCATGACTTTCTCTTTACATAGTCCTACTAATCCAGTTTTATGACCAACCATTGCTTTAGCTCCATCTGTTGCAATGCCAGAGCACTTCACAAAATCTCCATGTTTAGAAACGACATCACCCAGTGCATTGAATATGTCAATACCTTGTTTGTTGCACTTCCAACAATTCTTCATGAATTTCAAATTCTTCGATTATTGTTTTTACAAAGACAAGGAGCTGGCTGATATGTATATTCTCATCTAGAGCTACAGAATAAAATTCACATTTTTACAAAATACCATTGAGAGAACCTGAAACTTCACCATCCATTTCATTAATTTGTCTACTTACAGTCTAATGAGACAAGGAAACTTTTTGAAATTTTTTAGTCATCTTATTATCTCCAAATGAATATGTCATTTTTTAAGCACATCTCTTAATGAGCTCAACATCCCTAAAATACTGTTTACTTTTAGATAGCTCTAAACATCGCATAAGATGCCTTAAAACCAGAAGTGTTTGATAATTGCAAGATACTCTTCTATCTAGTTTGTGTCAGCTTCAAATCATTAAACAAACAACTTCTGGCACTTCTCCAGTATTGATCGTATTTTGATTTATGCAAGCTGGTATAGAGTCCACTCACGTTATAATCCTTCGAAACACCTAAGACTTAGATAACAGATAACTCACTATATTTTTTCTTATATTCAACAAAAGAGTAACTTTCTGCAACTTTAACTGAAATTATCGTTTCTCGCCTTCAACACGCCGTTTCTTAAATTCCGCCATTTTAGGTACTACTTTCGCTACCACGACGGCAACGATCTCTCGTCGAACTAAATCTCTCGAAAAACCGCTCTCGTCGAAAACCATCACTTCGAACTGCTTTGATTTCCGTTTTATACGGTAACTGAAACCTTCCAGAAAATTCTCAGCAGCACACGAACGATCGCGTGCTTATCGCCAGCCAATCACTTGCAAACACCCGTCGCATGGAGGCACGGCCGCTTCTTGCTTTTCCCACCTGTCTCCTTCGTAACAGTACTGAATGAAAGTCAAAATCGAAGAAGGCACGACACGGATTATAACGGTCGAAGAGTGAAGCTTTTATATGGCCGTTATATGGGAAATGAAGATTTTAAGGTGCTGCTCACGTAAACTTAAAAAAAAAAAACCTAAAGTAGTATTACTTAAAACTTAAAGCACCAAGAAGGGTAAATGATTTTTTTCCAAATGTTAAAATTAAAAAAAAATTTCCAGTAAGAAGGTCAAGGGCCAACAAAAATGAATAGGTGGGCCGCGGGTTGGACCACACTGGTCTAGAATCTCTAATATTTAACAAATGATATGTTCACTTGGAGAAAAATCAAATCTCTTTAATATTATGGAGAAGGTATGAACATAAGTGCCTACAAGGAGGAAGCCGGCTGTCGAGGGCAATTGCGTTTCCCTGCAATTTCAAATTTAGTTAATTTAATTTTCTGTTTCTCCGATCTATCTATATAAAATTCTAAGGTACGAAGGGGTGGAAAAGCGGCTATTCTCTTTTGCCAATGGCAACGAGTGGTTTGTGACAGTAAAAATAATGACAATTTTCACCAATACACTCCCAGAAATAAAACTCTGACATTTGACGATTCAGCAATCCTTGAGATTTATTTCATTATTTTTAGCAATCATCTCGTCTCAAAATCACGTGATTTTTAACGAAACGAAAACTCTCAAACATTTGACGAAACTATTTCCTCACTTACGGCCAGACTTAATGCATTTTAAGGAATTCGTTGCGGAAGCTGCTTGTTGATGGGCGTGCTACTCTGCTGTAGCTCCTCAAATCCTGCGATTTTAGTAAGCAGATATGAGTTTGTTTATGTTAGTCCTGTCATGAGTTATTTTAAAAACAGCACTTTTTAGCGCTTTTCAAGGAATGGTGAAATATAGGTTGTTATTGTTTCTGCATTAATTATGTTTGTAGTTGTTAAAGTTTTCAGGAACGTCTATTTTTTGTTGTTGTTATTTGTTATGTTTTAAGTCGAAAATAATAAATTTATTGTGTATTACAAAATCGTCCAAGAAATAAATTTAGTCAATTAAATTTCAGTATTTAAAATAAATAAATAACATTTATTCTTAAAATAATTAAACACTGAGAAATAAAAGGAACTAAGGATATTTCTCAGGGAATTGTTTGATAACTACATTAGGTAAAAAAAATTAAAAATCTTTATTAATCCTTTCAGGCACGCATTTTTATTTACAAGAGGAGAAATCTGAAGTTCTGGAATTAAGGCTATTTTTAGCTAATATAAACATAAATAGAATTAAAAAAAATTATTTAATATTTTTTTGTAGTTTTTTTTTTTTTTAAACGATGCCATTTGGCATCATTGGGACCAAATAGGAATTGTACACGAAATGCTCATGGTACCATTTGGTGTCATTGGAATCAAAAGAAAAGAAAATATACATTCCATTTTTAATGTGTATTCATTTTTTAATTTCCATTTCATGCATAATTGTATTTACTGAAGTTCCAAGAATAGAGATTTGTTTAATGCACTAAGGTGCCGTTGGTGTTTTTCATGACGGCCGATTATCTACGCAAGAGATATATGCCTGAGGGAGTGGTATCCTTAGTGGGAGTCTTTTTAAGGGAACCTAATCCGTATTTACGCAAGGATATCCATGGTTTGATGAAAACAACGGAAAACTCCGAACAGTTAGGCCGACGAGCACGATTGGTTACGAATCAGCCCTTTCCCGTCTACGAGCTTCGCCACTGGAACCTCTCAGTCACTTGATACAATAAGTTATCTGTAATTTTTTCATCTCAATATAATTTAAAGTACTCATATAAGGACTCAAATTTCATCAGGAGGATATGAAGAAGTGTCTCTAAATGTCGTGTCAAATGGTCCAATATTCTTATCTTCTAATTGATTTACATATTCGACCTCAACTTCTAATACTTATTACCTACAGAAATAGTAATAGGACCAACTGAATCATTTGTATCTAGATCAAGAATATTGACAATTGAATTGGGCAGCCACGGAAAACTCGGAACAGTTAGGCTGACGAGCGCGACAATTAAATTGGGCAACCACGCAAACAATTATTGCAATAGTGCACGCAGTCATCTGCATTTGATAGATTGCATGCACTCTCACTGTCCTCTTCGTCAGATTTTTCAATTTCTGTATCAGAAAGATCATCATTCCTTAGTAAATAAAGGGTTCTTTCTAATGATACAAACCCTTTTTTTCACTTTGGCATGATAAATAGTAAAGGAATTTCTTTTCCTTTCATAAAACTACCAAATCAGATAAGAAATCAAAATAGAGAGTTAAGTTGTAACTATCTGTCTAGTCCCAGTGATGCCATTTGGAATCATGTATATTTACTATGCAATATTGCTGAAATAAAAATACAATTGTTGAATTATAAATACATAAATATGTACTTCATACATATTTCAACTTATATTTAAAAAATTGTAATTTTTAAAAAAAAGGAAAAGTGGGAATAATATTTTTTTTTTCGCAGTCATGTTTTCCCTTCACGTTTTAAAAGGAAATCAAGCAATATTTTTCAGTTTCTGGAACCTCTGCTACCATCTATTCGGTAGATAAAAAAATACTGCTGAAAAGACAGAAAAGTGTCTTTTGAATGAAATCAAACAGAATCTCCGAGATTCCGTTTTTAAATATAAAAAAAAATTCGTGAATGTCATGATGCCATTTGGCATCACTGGTCCCGAAAGGGTTTTAAAGGAGGTGGGTTGATAAGGGTCATTTTTCGCCCATCAGCCCCTTGATGTGGCATACATTTTTTTCATTAGTATACCTCATAAAAAATAAGAAAAAATATTATTTTGAATGAAAGTTCTATGGGGGAGAATAGGGAGGGTTGACCGACTTTTTACGAAATGATTTTTTATTTTTTAAATTTTGAACGTAGAATAAAGTTTTATATATCATTTTATTCGTTATACAATCAGTTATCAAAATAAAATTCCTACATAAGTGTAACATATAAGTAATTTGAAAAATGATTGATTTTATATGTGAAAAAATAATGGGTCAAGACTCCCCACATATGGTATTTTAGTCCTCTTTTTTGTTTTACAGTACTCCTCCAATCTTGTTATCATAAGAGTTAGTAAACTAACTTGCACATATTTTGCTTTTATTTAATACGTTTAAAAATTACATACTTTAAAATAAGGCACAAAGAAAAACATGACTAATCTACAAGCTTGCTTAACCCATTTTCGGCCAAAGGTACGTAAACGCACCATTTCAATAACTATTTTTTATTAACACTGTGACGAATATTTTTCGCCAATTTTATTTTTCTGCTATTTTTAAGGGTTCTGGAGACATCTATAAAATATTAGTAATTCAACTGGAGTAAACACTTTCTGTTGAGAAATTTTCAAAATACGCTAGTTTTTAAAAATTGAAACGGTTATTGACAAATTCGACTTTTTTTAAATGTATAATTATTCCACTTGAGATTAATCATATGTTTTTATAATTGATTAAAGTTGCAAGTTCTGTAAATAAAATAATAATAAAACAAATGTCATTAAAAAATATAAAAGAATTAATAATTTTAAATTTAATGATGCGTTAGCGCACCATTGTACCGAATGCATGAAAATGCCGAATGCTTTTTATTTCTCAAATAAAATATTATTTTTCATGCACGAAACTTTTTTTCTTTTTTTTTTTTTTTTTTTTTTTTTTGCCTTAATGAATGCAATTTAAGCGTATTTCGATGAAAATAGTACCACATTTTATAAAATTTCTATGGTTGGCCTAAAATGGGTTAAAAATGAGAGACTGTTTGATCTTCATTAGGATAGAAAATATAATTTCACTCAAAAATTTTAATTACCTGCATCAACTCTGCAGCTTTTTTTTTTTCTTGAGCAATTTTTTGCTCAATGTTTCTTTTTTCCTCTTCATATGTCTTCTTTTTCTCTTTAAGTCTTTTTTTCAACTTTGTTATTTTTTCCTCAGCTTCCACTGCAAATAAAGGCATTTTAGATTTAGACACATATGTGATTGAAAAACAATTTCAGACACTTAAGGCTCTTAATCTGAAAATTAAAATATTATAGATTTCTTAATTTAAGACTAGATAGTGCCCGTCAAGATTTGACGGTAAATAACTTGAATGTTTCATTAGAAAAATTCTTGAATTTTTAATTAGTTGCTTTTAAATTAATTATTGAATGACAAATTACATGACGAATTTCTATATTGCATAAGTGATTCCTATTTATTTAAAGTGATAGATGGTGCTGTCAGTCTAACCCTACAGAATGAAGTGAAAGAAATTTAAGTTTATAATTTACATCCAATTATGCTTGCTTTTTATCAGACTATTACCTAAAAATACCGGGTAGAGAGTTTATCTTTATTTACTACGGCCTCATTTATTTTTTAATAACAATATTTATTTTCATTCATTTATTTATTTCTTAAAAATACGCGACCATTAAAAGCTGCCATGAATTTTGTTTTTATCTGTCTCATTCTCTAAAAACCTAAATTTGAAACTTGATGCAGCTAGTGATTTATAATATATATTTTTTAACTTGAATTTTATTTTACATTTCATACATTTTTTAGCTCACAGGCTATCAAAGCCTGAGAGCTAATGTGCCTGCAGGTTCTGTATATACGTATGTATGTACGTAACGCGATAACTCTTTATACAAATATCCGATTTGCATTAAATTTTTTTTCTAGGTTTATTCTGATAAGGCGCTTCCATGATTACTTTTGGGGGTTCATTGGTTAAGTATAAAGGAGGAAAACGGGGGCTAATCCACTAATGTAGATATATGGGTTTTTCAAGCTGAATTATCGGATTTGCTTCAAATTTTGTATACCGATTTATTCTGATAAGGCGCTTCCTTGATTAGATTTGGAGATTCATTGGTTAGGTATAATGGGGGGAAATGGGGGTATAATTTCCCCATTAATTTAGATAAATAGGTTTTTCGTGCAGAAGTATAATCTTTGCTTCAAATTTGGTATACCAGTTTATTCTGATAAGGCACTTCACCGATTAGATTTGGTGGTTCATTGGTTAAGTATGAAAGGGGAATCGGGGGGGGGGAGCTAATCCCGCCCTCAATTTATTTTTCGAGGGGCATTATTCTTTGAAATAAGAGTATAATGTACAATTTGTGTGAATAGCCTGTGAGTTCAATGCCATCAGTTTAACTGGGCACTTTTATTTTTTATTAAATATTAAACCTGGATAACAAGGTAATTTCTTTTATAGCTCTTATACGAATATTATTCTTTCTTTCCGTTTTATTTTTTACGCAAATGAATGACAAAACTTTTCTTTCTGACACACACACATATATATTCTGGATAATGGTCAGAAAATATAACGAAAATGTTACATCAGCTCAATTTGTTTAATTGATAATTACATACAAAATATTTTTGCTTAAATATTTTAAATATAAAATTATTATTTTTTTTCAAAATATTATTGAGTGTTAAATTTTATTTAATTATAAAGCATTCAAAAAATAATATAAAAAAAAAATAAAAATCCTATAACTTCATTTCCTAATAAAATGTCATAATTGAAATGAATTAGTGACAAAAATATTGCACATTTTGCCAGTCTTGGTCTTGAACCTGCGTCCTCTGCAAAAATTCAGAGCTTTAAACTACTGCTTTAACCCGCTACACTAGCAGGAGCTCGTTTTACTTCCTTCTAAATTCGAGATGTTTGAAAAACAGTTGACGCATACGCAATTGTCTCGAATTTGAGTTCTGATTTTACAGAAATAGTTTTGCGTTTTAATATTTATGATACCTTATTTTTTCAACGAAGCAGCTGCAACTTAACATACTCGTTTCCCAAATTTCATGCGTAACTATTGGCAATTTATAAGGCGGATCACCAGGTAGAACTTTTAGCCTCAAATCACCGCATTTATCTTCTGTGTGTAACATGACCAAAAAAAATATGGCACACCCCGAAATAAACCATATCTAGCTCTTAATATCGGCACTAAATTTTTGAATTGTTAATAATGCTGGAGGAGCCAAATAATATTAACTTTGTGAAAAAAAGAAAAGCTTGTTTACAGTAAGATCGAACAGCAGACGAACATAAAACAAATTCTACCTTTGATGTGATAGTTCACCTGAGCGAACATCTTTGCGCATGTGCAGCGCGTCACTCCAATGGGAGACTTGTACTTATATACAGTACATGCGCAACTGTAGAATTTTAATTTAAAGTTAAAGCTAATTAATAAAATATTCGAACAAACGAATGTATGATAACAAATCTGTGGCCAAATATCTTTCATTTAAAAAAAGATAAAAGATTGGTGTAATTTGATGCAGTAGTTTCTTCTCACAGACTGTCGAAAGAAAACGCTTGGCGTTTTAAGTACATAGAATACATATGTGTCTTACATGCTATAAGCGAACTAATAAAAATGTCCCAAAAATTACTTACTGTCTTAATTTAAGACTTATTGTTGCTTCCGTTTTGTAGTAGCCAAGACGGGCCCTCTCAGTTGCACATGTGTTTTAGATTTCTTTTGGTTGAACTTAAGGGTGTTCTCAAATCGAAAAGGGCAACTTTATGACATAAGTTTTAATTTATTTTTGTTCTAAAATGCATGAAACTAACTGGTGTTGTTGTTCAGAAACTATGTAATTGGGCTGTTTTTCCATTTTTTTTGCAAACGCAATAGATGTTTCAGAAAATACTGTCAAAGTGGGCTTTTTGAACCGAATTTCCACGCGAAAGGAGAAAGAGCACTCAAGAGCAGGTGAAAAACGTGTTAGTCAACTGATCGAATTCGCTTATAACTCAATAGGTAACTGATTGATCAAAAAATGGAAAAACAGTTCAATTCCAAATCGCTTCCATGACCAGGCTTTCCAATTTTATATCTTTCCGTTAAAAAATTAATTTGTAAATATGTTAAAACGTTTTGCAATTGTTCAGCAGAGCAGTTAAAAACAGCTTTAATATTTTTTAAAAATTCAAATGGAATGTTTTTTATGTAACGTAGATTTTAATTAATAATTTAATTTGACCTATTTGATTTTTTGCGGAATGTGAAGTTCTGGGATTTTAGTACGTATCTACTTAGTTTATTTATCTATTGAACACATGCATCTGACTTGTGTGCATGCCGCCAAATGCTCGCTTATGAGCCGTCGTATAAGTCGTCAAAGGCCGTCGTCGATATAAAGACGGGATTGACACAAGGAACTATACAACACTGGAAGATTACATCAGGGAAACTCCACAAAGAGTGTGCAACGGAAATCGACTTAGAGTTAATTCGTATTAACTTATATCAATAATATTGTGTTATTCGTTTTCGTCTTGTCAAAGCTGGTTAAATATGTATATATATCTGGCGGGTTATGCTTTGAGGATACAAATTTTTCTACTTTGAGTATAATTAGCCGGATATATGAAAGAGTATCCTTTTAAAAATATTCGCAAGTCTTTTTTCCCTCACTGTGACAGTTTATTAAATTTCAAATCCTGGATGTTTCCATACCGACTACGAAGCGATTCAATTAAGTGTGATCATTTCGTTGGATATAAATCTGACGTTTTTCAGACATTTTTGAAATTTCAGAGTAAGGCGGAAAGGTACTTAAATAAGCAAATAATTTCAATAAGAACTGATGGTGGTTTAGAATTCTGTAACCGAGAATTTGACACTTTTTTAGAAAAGCAGGGAATTTCTCACGAGAAAACGAACCCGTATATCCTCGAAATGAAGTGTCGCGGAGCGTTTCAATTTAACTGCTCTTGATGATGTTAAATCTCACCTCAATGCGAGTGGTCTGTCTCAAAAATTTTGGGCTGAAGCCCTGATGTGTTTTTCCTATGTCTGAAATAGGGAATGTTACAAACAAAATAACAAGACACCTTTTGAGATTATTCTAGCAGAAAACCCACGGTTTCTTATTTGAAAAAATTCGGTTGTTTAGGATATGTTGGAATGCCCAAACAAGTCAGAAGGAAGCTCGACATACGAGCTAAACTAGGGATCATGTGTGGCAATTCTCAAACAGTTAAAAGCTACCGAATTTGGTTTATAGATGTGAAGAAAATTGTAGAAACTGATAACATTGGTTTGATGAAACAAAAAGGGGGCTAGATATAATTTCAAGATTTAAAGAGCAAAAATTTAATTTTTCACTTTTTGATTTTCCAGAAGATGAAAATATTTTTGATGAAGAACCTGAAAATTGGGAAGTGACACTGGAAAAAAGAAGTAGGTTAGATTCAGACCAAATTTTAGAACAGAGTAGTTTGGAACCTAGTACATCTATTCCATGGTCCCGTAAAGTAGTACCACGCAAAATAGGAAATAAAACAGACATCTATTACTTCATAGGCAGAACCAATACAAGAATAAGAACTTTTAATGAATTAACTGAATATTGTAAAGGAAATAAAATAGAATGTGATAAAAACTTACTTGATTTTTGCACTAAAAATAAAGAATCCGGTAAAGTATCTATTTTTTTTTAATGTAACTGAAATTAAAATTACTCAAACCTACAGTCAAGCCATAAAAACCGCTGTAGCATCAAATTGGAGGGACGCAATGAACCAAGAATTGAGCCTTATGCATGAACGTAACATATGGGGTCTTGTGACACCACCAATAAATGCTAAAATTCTTGGGAACCGTTAGTAGTAGGAAATCGGGTGTTCGAAAGAGAGGGTGGATTGTGGATGGGAGCAAGGAGTCGGAATCGTACCATAGTACGAGAGGGTTTGAGAGATATGTGTGTTAAGTTCTTATCAGTCGGAAAGGAGATAAGATAGGATAATCTGATAGTGAGATAAGAGTAAAGTGTTGAAAGGTCATGCTATAGTAGGATAGTATTAGTTTAAATGAAAATTATAGATAGTTTTCGAACGCAAGGAATCGATCTAGATCATACTATAGTATGATAGGGTATGAGGGGTCTAAATTTTAGACGGGGCTTAATTTTTCGTAGCATCTTAGGGTTTGAATGAATGTCCATATAAGGTAATGTTATGCTATAACATAAGGGGTTAGGTCTTTTTGAGAGGAAGCTTATTTTTTGGAATCGACTTAGAATTTGCACATGAAAATGCTAGGTGGCGCCCTCTACCGGCAGGAATTGGGAACTATTGTAATCAGGTTTTTTTCATAAAAATTTCACTTGGAATCGAACCTGTAACAAAATAGTCTCTTGACTTGATAATTTGAAGTAGGTTTAACTGATCAAGCCAAGAAACTATACCTGTGAGTCGAGATTTTAGATGTTTCAACACAAAAAATTGTGTTCCTCTCATGTGTAAAGAGAGGTCAGTTGCTTAAGATAAGCCAACAGTACTTATTTTAACTACTACTATATTTTGAGAATTACTTTAATGTATATTTATCGATTTTGCGTACGGAAGTGTGATCATTTTTACTAATCCTTAGTTTCGAACTTCGTAACAAATTTCATTTTTGTAACTGATATGCTATGCACTATTTGTGAATTACTTTAATGTATACGATTTTTATTCTTATTTTAACTTATTTTATTGATTCTGCACACGAGAGTAGGTTCATTTTTACCAAACCCTGATTTCGAACCTATGAACTATGACTCAAATTTCATTTTTTATGACTGATACGCTATCCACTGGGCAAACCGTACCCCAACATTTACTACCACACTTTTGGACACTATCTTTTCTAAATACTTATCATTTTATTATGCTTCCGTTTAATATTAATTTAACTTAACAGGAGTTATAATTGCATCACAACATTTAACATTCTGATAGCTTTTAATTTTCTATTTTAATGTCGTAGCGCAATTGGATAGCGCATATGGCTGTTAACCATGGGGTTACCGGTTCGAGTCCGGTCAAGGGCGAACTATTATTTTTTCTTAATAAGTTTAGAGATTTCAAGGACCCATTTTGAGAGAAAGTTATACAATAAGCAATTACGATAAATTAAATCAGTTCATAGTTCGTTATTGCAATAGATAATTATTTAATGATTCTACATTAATTCTAATGAATTTTAAAACTAATGCTACACTTCCACTCATTCTTTTGTACAGTTTAATAAAATTTAGTACTAGTTTAAACATTGGTTTAACATATATTTCGATGAAATAATAAAATTAACTTGTAAAACGTTAGAACGATGAATTCAAACTCGTAATTCGAATAATCATATACTTTTCAGACATTACAAAAGTATCTTTTGATATTTGATTAATACACTTCCCATGAACTTTATACTTTATGTCAGTGTTATTCTCACATTTATGCAGCAATCATTAATTTTTTTAACATGCGCTCCCTATGATTATATGAAATTGAATGAAACGAGACTTTTTTCATTAGTGTTTGCTTTTCTTTGAATGTGTGAAGACGTTTTTACACTTAAGATAACATGGCTGGTTCTCAAGATGGATATTCTACTATGTTAAACGATGATGTATCAGGATTAAATGATCAAGACATGATATTTACAGTACAACCTAAAGTAGAACACGTTTCAGATAATGAAGTGGAATTCTCTGTATCAAAACTGAAGTCACCTTTTTTATGCACTATTTGCAGCAAGTCTTTTTTTCAAAAAGGTAATTTAAACCAACATTTGATCATACATTCAGGAGAAAAACCATTCGTATGTGACATCTGTCAAAAGACATTTTCCAAAGTGTATGTTTACTTTGTTATGCCTTTTAGAACTTTTAATAGAGTGTTAGAGTATAGTTTACATATTTAAAACTTAAGAAATCAACAATTCTTTAATAATTAAAAAATATAACAGAAGTTTAAAATATTAAAACTAATAATCTTAATACTTTTAAAAATAAGAAACTTAAAAAAGTTTTTCAAAATTAAAAAAATTAAAAAGTTTACAAAATTTAAAAAATTAAACTTTAAAAAATGTTTTAAAAATTAAGTTGTCAAAATTAAAAAAATATTTTAAAAAAACTTCATAAATTAAGTTGTCAAAATTAAAAAAATATTTAAAAAAAACTTCATAAATTAAGTTTGCAAAAGCAAGTTTACCTGGCTGTACATGTATATGACTTTCATTATGTTATATTTTAATGATATATATCCTCTTTTTATTATATAAAAGCATTAAATTAATATATATATATATATATATATATATATATATATATATATATATATACTTAATAAAAATATTTATAAGCAAAAAGAATAAAAATAACTTTATAAAATTAAAACTTTGAGAAAAAAAATAATAAAAATAAAATAAAATAAATAATTAAAAAAATTAAATAAAAATTGAATTAAAAAAATTTAATTAAAAAATAAAAATAAAAAGTTTACAAAATTAAAAAATTAAAACTTTGAAAAAATAAGTTATCAAAAATATTTAAGAAAACCTCATAAATTAAGTTTGCAAAAGTGAGTTTACCTGCCTATGCATGTAAATGACTTACACTCGGCTTTCAGTTTATACATCATCTTATCAAAATGCATAAATGAAAACTTTGTCTAAACACATAAATTGATTTGAATATCTATACCTTTTAAAAATTATTTATCTTTCTATAACTACTGAAATTTATTAATAAATATTATGTAAGTGAAACATATTTTGTGTGTTATTTTTTATTCTAAAACCACTTAAATTTTATCTAAGAAATTGTATTCCATTAAAAAATTAGTTACTATGTATTCATATGATATTTTACTAAAAAGAAAATACTCATTGGTTATTAAACAGCATTTTATGCATATCCATACTATAAAGAGGGCGCGACCAGAATTAGTCACCGAAAGGGGCGCCAACTTGGCGATATCTCTAATATTTCGCCAAATTCATTCAGAACCAATAAAATATTACTTGCTTACAGAAAATCAACAAATTGACAAATTTTGTCTAAGTAATTATTATATGCAATTATATAATAGTTACTAAGTATTCAACTAATATTGTCTAAGTGTTCAACTAATATTATACTAAAAAGAAAAAAATATATAATATTTCAAATTTTGTCTAAGCAATTGTATTCAATGAAGTAAACATTAACTAAGCATTCATATAATATTATACTAAAAAGAAAAATAAATATAATATTTTAAATTTTGTTTAAGTTATTGTATTCGATTAAGTAAATAATTACTAATTCATATAATATTATACTAAAAAGAAAAAATAAATATAATATTTCAAATTTGGTCTAAGAAATTGTATTGAATTAAGTAAATATTTATTAAGTATTCATATAATATTAAACTAAATAGAAAAAAATAAATACAACATTTCAAATTTTTGTCTACGAAATTATATTCAATTAAGTAAATATTTATTAAGTATTCATATAATATTATACTAAAAAGAAAAAAATATATAATATTTCAAATTTTGTCTAAGTAATTGTTTTCAATTAAATAATATTTACTAAGTATTCATATAATATTATACTAAACAGAAGAAAATATATAATATTTCAAATTTTGTCTGAGTAATTGTGTTCAATTAAATAATATTTACTAAGTATTCATATAATATTTTTACTAAAAATTGTATTCAATTAAGTAAACTATTACTAAGTTTTCATATAATACTATACTAAAAAAGAAAAAAAATATATAATATTTCAAATTTTATCTAAGTAACGGTGTTCAATTAAATAATATTTACTTATCATCCACCCTGTATATAAAAACTGTTAGCTTGTGTTACCACACAATTCTTCAAAAAAGGATAAAACCACCATTCAAAATGAATTTTTAAAATAATAAAATAAAATATTTTGCTATACTCTTTTAACCTATGTGTTTATTTTTTCAAAGTGATAGAGTGTGGTAACCCCTATTACAAAGTTTAATGAAATGTTATATTCGTACGTTTATAACTAAAGAAATAAACAATCATATAATAATTAAAAATATATATCATGTTTATAAAATATCAAACTAAAAATCTTAATACTATGATTCATACTTTTCAAAAATTAAAAACAGTTAATACTATTCTTCAAAAAAGAATAAAACCATTAGCATTATATATATATCACCCCATCACTTGTATAAACAACCGTTATTCGCTTATTAATAATGAATATTATCATATGTTACCATGCAATTCTTCAAAAAAGGATAAAACCATTAACATAATATATCATTCACCCTGTATATAAAAACTATTACCTTGTGTTACCATATTATTCTTCAAAAAAGGATAAAACCATTATCATAATATTATTCATTCACCCTGTATATAAAAACAATTACCTTGTGTTACCATACTATTCTTCAAAAAAGGATAAAACCATTAACATAATATATATCATTCACCCTGTATATAAAAACTTTTATCATACAATTCTTCAAAAAGGATAAAACCGCCATCCAAAATGAATTGTTTAAAACAAAATGTATTTCTATCCTCTTTAATCTGTGTGTTTATTTTTTCAAAGTGTCCGAGTATGGTATCCCTATTACAACTTTTAATGGAATGTTATAATTTGTACATGTATAACTAAAGAAATAAACAATCCTATAACAATTTAAAATGTATAACATATCTATAAAATATCCCTCTAAAAGTCTTAATACGATGACTCATACTTTTCATAAATTATAAAAGTTAATACTATTCTCCAAAAAAGAATAAAACCAATAACATAATATATATCAATCACATCAATACTAATATGTGTGTTTATTTTTCCAAAGTGTATGTTCATTTTGCTATATATTTTAGAACTTTAAATAGAGTGTTAGAGTATAATTTGCATATGTATAACTTAAGAAATCAACAATTCTTTAATAATTAAAAAATATAATATAAGTATAAAATTTTAAGCTAATAATCTTAATACTATAATTTATACTTTTTTTTAAATTAAAAAAAACTTCATAAAATTTAAAAATTAAAACTTTGAAAAAAAAATTTATAAATATTGAAAATTAAAACTTTGAAAAAAAAATTAAAAATTAAAATTTCGAAAAAAAATTAAAAAACTATAACTTCGGGAAAAAAAATAAAACTTTGAAAAAAAAATTAAAAACTTAAAAAAATAAAAAATAAAAAATGAAAAAAATAAAAAAATAGAAAGTTTGCGAAATTAAAAAATTAAACTTTGAAAAAGTTTAAATAATTAAGTTATCAAAATAATATTTAAAGAAACTACAGAAGTTTGCAAAAGCGAGTTTACCTTCCTGTACATATACATGACTTTCAATATGTTATAGTTTAATAATATATAGCTTCTTTTTTGTCGTATAAAAGCAATAGATTAATATATATATATATATATATATATATACATACATATATATATATATATATATATATATATATATATATATATATATATATATATATATATATATATATATATATATATATATACACTAAAAATATTTGTAAGTAAAAAGAAAAAAGTTATCATAATTAAAATTAAAAAATAAATAAATAAATAAGTTTTTCGAAATTTAAAAAATAAAAATTCAGTTAAAAAAAAATTGAAAGAAAATTTTTTTATTAAAAACTTTTCAAAAATATTTTTTAAAAGTTCAATTAGATTTTAAATAAAAGTATTCAATCATATCAATCAACCAATCAAGATTTCAAATACAATCAATCATATTAATTCAAATTCAAGTATTACAAGTTAGTAGAAAAAAATTACAATTTATAAAAAGCGAGTTTGCGTATCTATCTATATATAAGACTTTAAAACTTTCACTATGTTTTCGTTTAGTATATATGTATGTATGTAACTTTTCATAATGCTTTAGTTAAATAATTATAAATCTTCTTTATGTTATCATACTATCCTCATACTATCCTATAGTTATACACTTCGAAACATTAAAAGCAATATATTAATAAGTTCTTCAGTTTAAAATATTATAAATATTTTAAAAATTAACTTAATAAGTAGTCAAAAATACTATAAGATAGCAAAAATTTGGTATATGCATACCAAAAAATAATAAACTTGCCATGCCTGAACTACGAAAATAAACGTTTTAACTTATCGCATTGCAGATAGAGACGTAATCGACATTACATGTCCCCCCCCCCTACATACCTTCTAAATGATGCTAAAGTATAATCATTCATTCTTTAACTGGATAATAATATATTTTGAAGTAACTTAAATTTCCTATAAAAGCGAAGTTTTTTATTACATCATTCATAGAATACAAGTATGAGTATTAACCAAGTTTTATATATTAAAATACGCTATACCATCCCTATACCAACATTGCAAAACTTTTAAAAAAACAACTATACTTAAACATTCATATAAAAAGCAACAAATTATATATTCATACAGCATATTATTTTTCGATATATGCATATAGAAAAATAGTGGGACTTACCGTACTTAGAGTCAGAAAAGAAATACTCAGTTTATCAGATTGCAGGTCATGACGTAATCGATAAGATATCACGTGCTTCCACCATGCCTTCTGGAAGGTTCAATGTACAATCAGACTATGTTATCAAGTCACGAGGTCTAACTGATATGAGTTGTTAACACGACGTCAGCCATTTTCAATTTTGTTCTTGAATATGTAGGTTGGATATTTTCTTCAGTCTTATTTTGTGAAATCTTAAGTACCAGGATATCCCGTATTTGCAAACAAAAATCCTATTAAAAACTTTCTCACTATTGTGAACAATGATTGATTTTCATAGTATTAAAGTATAATCATTGATAATATTTGATTGATTACTTAACCGTTATTAATATTATTAATATTAAATATAAAAGCGGAAGCTTTTATTGCATCATTCATAGAATTCAAGTTTGAATATTAACCAAGTTTTATATAATTTATACTATGTGTAGACTAGTATACTAGTATATATTCTAGTATAAATAGATTTTATAAAATTTGGAAAATGTTTTTTGACAGATGTCACATACGAATGGTCTTTCCCCTGAATGTATGATCAAATGTTGGTTTAAATTACCTTTTCGCAAAAAAAACTTGCTGCAAATAGTGCATAAAAAAGGTGACTTCAGTTTTGATACAGAGGATTCCACTTCATTATCTGAAACGTGTTCTACTTTAGGTTGTACTGTAAATATCATGTCTTGATCATTTAATCTTGATACATCATCGTTTAACATAGTAGAATATCCATCTTGAGAACCAGCCATATTATCTTAAGTGTAAAAACGTCTTCACACATTCAAAGAAAAGCAAACACTAATGAAAAAAGTCTCGTTCCATTCAATTTCATATAATCATAGGGAGCGCATGTTAAAAAAATTAATGATTGCTGCATAAATGTGAGAATAACACTGACATAAAGTATAAAGTTCATGGGAAGTGTATTAATCAAATATCAAAAGATACTTTTGTAATGTCTGAAAAGTATATGATTATTCGAATTACGAGTTTGAATTCATCGTTCTAACGTTTTACAAGTTAATTTTATTATTTCATCGAAATATATGTTAAACCAATGTTTAAACTAGTACTAAATTTTATTAAACTGTACAAAAGAATGAGTGGAAGTGTAGCATTAGTTTTAAAATTCATTAGAATTAATGTAGAATCATTAAATAATTATCTATTGCAATAACGAACTATGAACTGATTTAATTTATAATAATTGCTTATTGTATAACTTTCTCTCAAAATGGGTCCTTGAAATCTCTAAACTTATTAAGAAAAAATAATAGTTCGCCCTTGACCGGACTCGAACCGGTAACCCCATAGTTAACAGCCATATGCGCTATCCAATTGCGCTACAAGGACATTAAAATAGAAAATTAAAAACTATCAGAATGTTAAATGTTGTGATGCAATTATAACTCCTGTTAATATTAAACGGAAGCATAATAAAATGATAAGTATTTAGAAAAGATAGTGTCCAAAAGTGTGGTAGTAAATGTTGGGGCACGGTTTGCCTAGTGGATAGCGTATCAATCACAAAAAATGAAATTTGAGTCATAGTTCATAGGTTCGAAATCAGGGTTTGGTAAAAATGAACCTACTCTCGTGTGCAGAATCAATAAAATAAGTTAAACTAAGAATAAAAATCGTATACATTAAAGTAATTCTCAAATAGTGCATAGCATATCAGTTACAAAAATGAAATTTGTTACGAAGTTCGAAACTAAGGATTAGTAAAAATGATCACACTTCCGTACGACCTAACCCCTTATGTTATAGAATAACATTACCTTATATGGACATTCATTCAAACCCTAAGATGCTACGAAAAGTTAAGCCCCGTCTAAAATTTAGACCCCTCATACCCTATCATACTATAGTATGATCTAGACCGATTCCTTACGTTCGAAAACTATATATAATTTTCATTTAAACTAATACTATCCTACTATAGCATGATCTTTCCACACTTTACTCTTATCTCACTATCAGATTATCTTATCAGATTATCCTATCTTATCTTCTTTCCGACTGATAAGAACTTAACACACATATCTCTCGAACCCTCTCGTACTATAGTACGATTCCGACTCCTTGCTCCCATCCACAATCCACCCTCTCTTTCGAACACCCTTTTTCCTACTGCTACCGTTGGGTGTATACCTTAAAAATAAATGAGAAAAATGAAGTAATTAGGTAAAATGATAGATTGGTGGAAATGGGTTTTATTCAAAATAAAGGAGAAAATTATGAAGACCTTTTCAGTCCAGTTGCTTTTCAATTTCCAGTTGCCAGCTTTTCAATAGTTAGATTGTTCTTTCCCATGTTTTCATATCTGTTAAAATGGGGTAATGTTCAGGTAGACGTCATGAATGCCTATCTTTATGCAAATCTGGATGAAGAAGTATACATGCACCAATCTGAGTGTTTTGTTAAAGAAAAAATAGGGTTTGTAAGTTAAATAAGGCCATTTATGTGCTGCATCAAAGTGTCAGACAATGGCTTTTTGAGGTGGATGATATTTTATCCAAACTAAATTTTTATAAACTCGATTGGTGCAATTGTGTGTACACGTTTCAGACCAGATTGGTCCTCTTGCTTTATGTTAACGACATTGTTCTTTTTGGCAAAACCAAAAATGATTTAGATTTTGGGTTAGGTTTACTGCAAAAACACCTTAACTTAAAGATTTTAGGGACAACCAAAAAGCTATTGGGCATAGAGTTTGAAAAGATAGGAAATCGCTTTTTCATTCACCAGACTTCTTATATTGAGAAAGTTTGTGCAGTTTAAGTTTCCAGTAAGCACTTTACCTATTCCCAAGGGCTTGGTGTTATCGAGACAAGATTCACCTTCCACTAAGGAAGAAATTGAAATTATTTTTAGGTTTCCATATAGAAATCTTATAGGCTCCCAACAAACACAGAACTTCTGGGCCGCTCACGGTTACGTTAGCCTTGGCCCCAAGTGTTTGATTGAGGCCCGCTATCATTGGCCGTTACGGCTCCGTCAAAAAAGTGTCACGCCGGACATGATATGGCTAAAAGATAACTGGCCGTAAATTGCAAGAAGTTGCCCACAATCATGCCGCTAACTTTTCACCAATAATTCTGGATAGACTCAAACTGGCCGTTTTTATTCTGTTAATGGCCACTAAAAATAATGGATAGCAAGAAGCTCGCCCAAGTCCAGCCATTTGTGTTTGCAAGAATTAAATCTAGCCCAAAGCTGCCCACAAAAAAGCCTTTTGTGAATTTTTTAAAACGTAAAACTACCCAAAAGCCTGCCACTGTCCTGCCATAAAGATTATTTAAGCATAAATTCAAAATTTGTTGTATAAAAAGTACTTGTTGAAAAAATGTTTAAACGATAAAGCATTTTTACATGAAAAACTAATATATTAATAATCATTTAGTACACTTTGAAAAAAAGTATAAATTTACTTATCTTAATTTTTATTTTTAATTCAAAACACAATACTTGACACAGTGAATTTATTAATTTCTTTATTTATTCAATTTTATAGGTAATAGGATTTTCAAATAGTTTAATTTCCCATATATTTAAAATTATTAATTGAAAATATAAACTAATTAATTAATTCGCTATGCCAAGCATTGCCTGTGAAAAATTTTCGAAAAAGTTCAAGATAAGTAAATTATCCTTTTTCTTAAGTTAACCTAAATGATTATCAATATATTATTTTTCATGCAAAAACACTTTATCACTTAAACAATCTTCCAACAAGTATACTTTATAGAACAATTTTTGAATTTGTGTCTAAATAATGTATATAATATTAACGTATGTTATGTATGTTCTATTAAAATTAAACGTGTTTGTAATTTTTTTTAACACTTATTGGTAGGTTCGTTGCCAAAATTTGATGCCCATTCATTAAAACCTTATTCAATCAGAACTGAGGAACAAGTGAAATATTTCTGAACCATATTCATTTAACAAGCAAAAATTTTCACATAAGTATTATTAAAAAATAAAGAAATAAAAAATGCCGTTTTATGTTTAAAAAACAGTAATTTATCGTTCTCATAATTTTTTTTAAATATTGTTTAATATTAGATAACATTAGAATTTCCTATTAAAGTTGAATAATCAAATTTTAAAATTATAATAATCATAATTTTAAAAAAAAGGTTAAAATATGTATTCCAACCATTTTTTCTGAAAATTATTTTCAGATATTTCAAAATATCTTAAATATTTTAAAGAGTTTTTTCTCGCTCTAATTTTTCTTATATTGTAATAAAATTATTCAGTTGTTTAATTTGATCACATTTTCTCTGAGGACAAATTATAATCCGATATCAGAGAAAAAGAAAAAAAGAATCTTTCTTTTCAAAATCACATCTAAAGAAACAATTATGACGTTAAATCAATTTATTTTAAATAAACTAGAGGAATTATGAAAGTGATATAAATAATTCATAATTTTTTTAATTACAGCCTCAATAATAGGGGAAAATTCTTAAAATAAAATACATTCAATGAAACTACTAAATGAAATTTTTCAAAGAATAATAAATAAAAAACAGATATTATCCTACATTTGCTTAAACAAAAATACCTTTAAAAATCAGAGTTAAATCGCAAATTCTAACATTTTAAGTCGTATTCATTTATAAAATAACAACTAATAATGTTAACATTTAACATTACATATTTATATAAATCTTTTATAAAAATGAGTATAATATAATGGTACAGAAACATTTCGAATTAAACTGATTTAATAAATAGGCAAACAAAATATTCAGACTTACAATTTTTTAAATTCTGTTCCCACCGCTGACATCCACTAAATAGATCTTGTACAAACAGTGCCAGAAGTCGAAATAAACAGAAACAGTCGCCCTGTCCTCGTCAAACAACAGTGACTTGTGATTTCAAATCATGACACAGCGAAATCTTGACCCTTATATGTCATAGGTTGTGTCCTTGAACAATCCCCCGAAACGGTTTGTTCCCTTAGAGCAGAAAAGTTTTTAGCCGAAAATCATTAAGAGGGGAAAATGTAAGGGATCATACAGAAGTCGCATAGTGTCAACGTTTAGTTCTTAATTCGAACAAAATCACGAAGAGTTACTCCATTCTAGCCCTGTGGGGTTTGCTGTTGCGGCTCATGTTTCAGCAGAGTTTATTGTTTTATTGCTTTTTTCAACTTAGCTCAGTAGTGTTTTACAACTTGCATTGTATCATCTAACCAATAAAAGGATAACCAGACAAAAAGATCTAGAAAATTCTATTAGAATTGTCTTCTCTCAGTTAAAAAAAAAAGAAAAGAAAAAAAAAAAGAAAACATAATTTAACTTTATAACCAATGATTAGTGAAACTATAAAAATTTTCTATTGAATGAAATCTATGTTGAATTACTAATTTGTACGAATTATTTTTTGAATTCTTAATTTTTAAGCATAATTAATTTACATATTCATAATTAGTGTCGACGATAAAGAGAGAATTATAAGCAACAGCAACAAAGTACGTGTGCTGTACTCCAACTGCTGTTTTGTTTTTAATTGTTTTAAATTATTTTCATGAAGTTTTTTATTATTTTTTTTTCCCTGAATGCCATGTGGCTATTTTTGGAAAATATTTATCTGCTTTTCTGGCATCTCTCTATGCGTTACACAAACATTGTGGGCGCTTTAGCTCTTTTTAACCATTAAGAAATGTTTAATTTTTTTTATTTTGTACTGTTTCCTTATTTACTGATTTGTTTCCTTTTGTTTTGTTTGCCAATTTTCACATGAAAATCATTTGAGTAATACTTTATTATTTTAAACGTTTTGACAATGAAATTGATTTTTGGCTGAAAAAATAAAATCTTGTTAAGAAAGGATTCCCATGTAGAAATACCTTACTTGTTTAGTTTTTCAAAGTTAGTTGGAATTGATTGAAAAATATAAGCCAGTGAAATTGACACTACGTTTAAAGCAAAATATCGATTTTCATTCATATTTTTAAAGTAAATTAATTAAATTCATTGAATACATTTGTTTTTCTTTTTTTATGTTCTAAGATTAAAATTCTACTGTTTTAATTTTATGAAAATATGCACAAAAAATAAATTTTTAAATTTATTAAGAAAAATACGCGAAAATTATGCCACTAACAACACAATCATGTTGAGAAGCTTTCTGTGTGCATTAAATTTAATCTATTATTTAATCTCATTTAAATTATTTAATCAGCATTTATTTGCATTATCTACATATACATGTATTTCAATGTATGTGAAAAAATATGACTATAATGTTTTTGCATGTGTTTAAAATTCGGGTTTAAAAAAGAAAAAATATATTTTTTTTCTCTATTGAATATCACATCACTTTTGTATAAATAAGCATGCATTAAAGATTCCAATTTAATACACTTTATCAAAACATTTTTATTTTTATTTATCTTATTTAAGCTATGGCAACAAGAAAGAAAATGGAAGACAATTTTACAAATGTACCATTTGAAATATTTATTCCAATAATGAAATATTGACATTTATGAAAATTATAAAAAAATTAAAAAGGAACCTATATCCTATTCGCTATTTTGAATTATATTTTGTAATATAAATGATGTATTTTTCTTCATTTACTTTTAAGGTTGGTTGGTTGGTCGTGTTTATTACGGCCAATTACTAGTACGAGGGACATGGGCCCTAAGGAGGGGGTGCCGTCCGAGGGGGTCTTTCTGAGGGAACCTAACCCGTATTTATGCAAGGAAATCCAAGGTTCAAAGGAAACTACGAAAACTCCGAACGGTTAGGCCGACGGACGCGATTGGGTTCATTTACTTTTAAGAATAAGTTATAATCTAGATTTTTGTCCAAATTTCGATTCCAGGAAAATATTAATACGCATAAATACCAGTTTAACCCTAGTTAGTGCCCTTTTTATGAAGCCTTCAGACAATTGATACATTAAACATTTTGGTACATTAAAAGAAAAAACTATTTTTGCTTTTACTTTGGTTGTTTATTTTTACAAATCGATTGTTGATCATACCACAGAAGTTTTTTCATTTAGTTTATACAGTTTTAATTTACACGGAAGAGTTTTAATCCCCCCCCCCCCCACCTCTTCTTTCTTCGCTGTGCCAGTGTATATATACAAAAACATTATTAATGCAGTTATTTATAAATACGCATCACAAAAGCATATATTTTTACCCTTGCATGTGCATATAAGTCTTTTTGTTTGAAAAAAAAATCAAAGCACTTTTTCAAGCACTATAATATCTTGTTTTTCAAGGAATAACAACAAGTATTTAATCATTATTTACTCTTTTGTTATATTGAATTCATTTGTTAAACTGGTTCATTTTTACAAAAAGTTTGACTATATATATATGAGAGCAATAGAGATCCATGTCCATTGCACAAATAGTTCCAAAATGTTAACATTTATTTTTTAAATTTACGAAAGAGAAACATTAAGAAAATTAAAAAAGAGAATAAATATATGTAATTTAATAAATGAAAATAATCATAAAAAATTCTTTGAAAGTTATTCTAAAGCCTTTATACGTATGCAGCCGTTTAAACATTTTATTCATGTAAGGGGAAATAAAAAATAAAATTTTGATAAAATTATAAATTAAGTTTCAATTTAAATTATTTTTGATTTATCTTCTAAAGTATATTTAGACAACCAAACTATATGTTTAATTTTTCAATACACTGATAAGTATATCACTTTCACTAAACCTATATTATGTATTGAAACGTATTTATTGAATAATGTGGTTTATCTTTTGCGCCATGCTATTCGAAACCTTAACAAATATTTATGCAAATTATTTCATTGCGTCATATTATCCATTCGCATACATTTAACTTAATTTAGATACTATGATGCAAAATAATCATTTACTTATTAGGGTTAATCCAGTTCAAATAATCCAGGTGGTGTCGCTCGACATTTTTAATTTTCCTAATCTTTTAACAACGCATAACAAAGCTTGTTAGTTTTCTGTGTTTAAAAACACGACTATTTTTTTTTTTCATGATATACTTTTTTGGAGGGGCCATTTTTAACAAGCTGAACAGTCATTTTTGGGTGAAAAACGTGTTTTACGGAAAATGCTGTAACTGCTTTATTTTTATACCTTTTAAAGAGGAATCAAAACCAAAATGTTCAGCATAAAATTGTCGACATTTTATGTAATTATAAAATATTCATTAGACAAAGAATTGTCGTCTTTTTATGTAATTATAAAATTTTCATGAGACTTAAGGATTAGGGTGGGTCGAAAAAACCGAAATATTTATAATCGAAACGTAATAGCACGGAAAAGTTGCCTTTTGTAAAGAAGATAAAATACGTAAAATATTACACCGATTGGTTAATATCTTTTAGCGCCGCAAGGGGTCCAAATTTCGAAAAAATCGCAAAAAACATACTTTTTGCAATTTTTTTTTATAAATTATCCAAACATACCTATTCAATTTCTAATAGAACGCAATAGCCACGACAAGATATTAGTAATGTAACATTAACATTTCATTTTTGTGACATCGTTGCTTTTACCGCCGGAACAGGGCCAAAATTTCTAAAAAATGTTAAAAATTAAAGTGTTTCATTTTTTCAATTTTCATAACTTTTGTAATGTTTTCAGATTTTTTACATTTCTAACAGGCTGGGAAAGGCATTTTATGTTGTTAATTTCATGCACATTGTTAAACATGATCACTGTAATTCTATTTAAAAAAAATTGCTCAATGATAGAAACACCTACAGCTGCCTGCACGTAAAATTAATTTATCGCTGCTAGAGGGCCAAGTTTCACTTTGTTCGTTTTTTTTTTTGTAATGTACTCCTTTTACTCTATACTTTAATGGCCCTAAAGATAGAAATATCTGCCAAGTTAAAGAGGGGGCAAAGTTTCATCTTTGCGAAGACAAGGAGGAACATTATCTCTTTGATACTAGAACCAGGTCTCAATTCATTTGACCCCATCGTCTGGCAAGTGACTTCGATATACAATGACAATATAGATTTTTTGAAGAAAAATGAAATCCAAACTGTAATAATAATTGCAGTCGAATTTCGCGGACGTGTCTTCAAAACAGGATGCAAAGGTGGTGTTATAGTAGGATTACTTGAGAACAACTTTTAAAAAACCACTTTATTGGCTTCCTTGACCTCACTTCAATTAGCTTCCACTGAGACATCTTTTCAAACATCTTGATGACGAAAATCAGGTTCTCTATCATATTGTGGTGCAATTGGTTGATCTCTTGTGATTTACGAATTATTACCAATTGCAAAATTTAAGCCAATTTAATCTGATCACCTAGCTGTTGATAAAGATGATTTGTCAACTGACCAGAAGTATACGTCTGAAATATTGCAAGCTCTTTCAACACGCGTGTATACAATTGACCTTTTTTGCTGAGTCTCTGGACAAATATTTCACGCAACGTGGATCATTATTGCTATTCGAAAGAAACCATCTTCTTAACTTGTCATACTCTTTGAGTACATCCTGAAAGTGTACTGCATCAGTTGGTTCAGAATTAAAATGAATCGCTCATGTTTTCCAGAATCTGTGCACTATAATTAGTAACTTACGTTACTTGACAAATAATCTACGAAAAATTATATTTCCTGTATTTTCACGAAATGACTATTTCGCAAATCATACAAATAGCCTCTTTGGAATGATAGCATATGAAGAGGAGAGCATCAGGGGCCCAGCCATGAAGAAAATTGCAAAAGCACGAAGTTCTGTGGACTAGAATAGTGCCATCCGTCACTTTATCATAGCAGACTTCAACACTGAGGCTTAAAATTGTATGGCTTTAGTCTACTGGCAAAACTGAAAACTAACGGAACCACCTGTTATGGTTTCTCTATCGACAAACAACGCTGGTGAGTTTAAAATGTTCGATTAAAGATACCAGCTATTATAACCTTCCTTGTCCCACTCAATCACTAGAAAGAAGCGTGAAATTATTCATTGAAGCGCTGATAAAGTTTGTTTACTAGAACAGAGGGAGGATCACATCTGATCAATTTTGGCCTCTCTAGAAATAATGGCTTCATTTGAAAGCAAGTTATATTATAAAATTCATTTACATTAAATACTTCTTCATTTTAAGTTTATTTAACCCGTTTCGGTTAAACATCTCTATATTTTAATTAATAAAATACTAAAACATTTTGCTCATTTTATATAATTTTTGTGGCATGAGTTGGCTGTTATGAAGTAAAACATAAGTACATGAAGTGATCGTCAAGAAAAATGAATGATTAACTTTATTTTCAAGTCTATTACAAATAGTTATAAAAAATTATGATTTATTAATAGATATAAAGTAAAATTATTTATTTCTAGACTTATTACAGAAATTATAAAAATTTAGAAAAAAAAATGAAAATTGAAATTTTTGAAATTTTTACAAAAAATATGGTCTTTTTGCGGCAAATAAAGATATGATTTCATCATAATGAACATTTACCGGGACATTTCTCATATCTTCATATAGCTATTGTGTTCTATTAGAAATTGTATTGGTATGTTTGGATAATTAAAAAAAAATTATAAAAAAAACATGTTTTTTGCGATTTTTTGAAACTTTGGCCCCCTTGCGGCGGTAAAAGATATTAACCGATCGATGCAATATTTTAGGAATTTATTCTGTATTACAAAAGGCAACTTTTCCGCGCTATTACATTTCGATTATAAAAATTTCGGTTTTTTTCGACCCACCCTATTAAGGATCTAGGCCAAAAATATGCTTAAAAACCGGAGAAATAAAAGGTCAAACACCGCGTTACGCTGCCATTGTTTTTTATGAAGGAAATGAGACCCAATTTAAATTTTTTTTTTTAAAGATCTCTTATAGGACTACTCTTTTTTATAAATTTCAATCCTGAAAACCGTTTTCCCTTTTTTATATAGCTCATCAAAAACTGTGTTAAGTCTGCTTTTAGCAAATTTTACTAATTAATATCTCACAAAGGACTGACTAAAAAATTCTGAAAACTTAGGATAATAAACATCCTTGTACTACAAAGTTAAATTGTAAATTTTATGACTGAGACTTAACTAGTTTTTGAATAACAGTTCACTAAAAATGCACCGCCCCTCCCCACCTTTTTTCCCTTTTTATTTTGTTCCAGATACATAGCATTACAGGTACTTTTTGCTTAAATACGTTCAAATTCACGATAAAAACAAATTTTACGCATTATTGGTTAGTTAAATAGGGCAGTGGCACCTTTTCAAAACTTTCTTGAATTGGGGGAAAAGGGGGGGGGGCTTTTGATTTTATTGTGCGACTCTGAGGAGCACCTGTTACAGTTTTATTCTGACATTTTTTGAAATTACCCTAAATACTAGATCGCTAAGAATTTAAAAAATATAACTTGTTTTCATACGCCACTGCCCCTTGCCTTTTACGCATATTTGTCTTCCCCCCTCCCCCCTCCAACACACTCACACACAAAAAATACCGGTTATATGAATCACTAATTAATCAACTTTATGCAACATTAGCAACTTTTATGAATGAATCTAATAATCTTCCATAAAGTAAGAGTTATTCGAAAAGAAAAAAAAAACAAAAAAAAAACAGTCCGTGTCTTTTACATTTCAGTACTAAAGGAGAAAGTGTAATCTTTGACCCTGGAGATAAGGGTGGCTCTGGAGCGCGAAGAACAGTAATGAGACAGGGTTGAGGGGGAGGGTGAAAGGAAATAAGAAGAAACTGGACTCCTTATCTTAGTTCAGTATTATCATTTTTGACAGTCCCCTGTAGTTTTCGGCTAAAATATTTTCGGCTTTAAAGGAAGTCACGCCCGAAACAGATCATTCCCTCCGTCCCTTAAAAAAGTGGGAGAGACTTGAAAAACATCTTATAGTCGGATTCATCTTCTCAATTTCTGTGTATAATGATTCCTATTTTAAAGCGACTTTTCCGAATTTAACGATAACACTTTCGAATTTCAAATAATTTAAACTCTTTCTTAGTTATTTTTTCCCTTTATCCTTTACCTACTAATCGATTTTTATAGAATTATATTTACGATTCGATTTTTTATAGAATTATATTTAGTGGATATCTGAAATTGTAAAATGTATATAATCATTATATGTAATCCATATATGTAATCCTTTTGAAAGAAATAAGAGCCACGTCACTCTGATTTAAGTAAAATATACACATATATGTGTCGATAAAATATTTTTATGAAAGTTATATATTTAATTCACTGGAGGGGGAAAAACAATTAAATACTACTGATAATTTCATTTTTAAAGTTTAATAACCCACTTTTATGCAGTTTTGATTTATTTAATACATATGTGTATATGATATATATATATATTTCGCCGAAAAGTTTTTTTTTCATTGTTTCATTTTGTCATTATACATGAATTACATCTTGTAAATGACTGTAATTTTATGATTTCATTTTTTCCACTTTTACGCGCTGTCACATCCAGATACTTCGTGTGGAAACTTAGCCTTTTCACATTTTTCCACATGCAAAAACCTTCATAAATGATACGGAATCGCGGCCTATGGAGACTCCATGTATTCGTGAGAGACACTAGAAAATTTGTCTAAGTCTCAGAGTTTGCCGGTAACATAAAAGTAAATAACTCCAGTACGATCAATCTTACGAATGTGACACTTTGGAACAACGTAGATAAAAGGATAGCCACCTGGTTCCCACTTAGTGACACCGAAATATGTCAGTAAGTGCTTTTCGACATTGCATAATCTGACAGGAGAGTTTCGTGTGCAAAAAGGGGGTAGGGCCTCGCCTAGCCATTAGGAGCTCAGCTGTCAAAAGGATTTTGACAGGCGAACCAGTGCGAGTGGATGTTGGAAACTCGCATTGTTTTCCAGAGAGAAATTAAGCATATATGCGAGATCTCTGAGGAGATCAGGAGAATTAGACTAGAAGAGTTAGCAAAAGCTAAAACTCAAAGAGAGGTTCTTCAACCTGGGGGAGAGAAAAGATTCTCTCTGGGCTTTTTACGGAGATCGCTCCGTGAGGGAGACCAGATTGTTCTCTCAATGGTTACAAAGCCGATCAGCTGAGTCACAGCTGAGTTTTGTCAGCGGAGAAGCTGATCGAACGGATGACTGCTACTCTGCACTTCTAAAGGACATTATTTTCTTTGAGGGGATCATAGTGTTTCACAGAAACTCTTCAAACACCTAATCTGGACTCTGACTTATTATTCTGTCAAGAACTTTTATCAGATTCTCCTACCTTACTAAATCTACATTTTTATCAAACTACCTTCTTAAGTATTTTGTTGTGTCAGTGTTAACAATATATTTAGCCAAGAGTTTTTGTTGTTTTACGAAAATAAAATCTACAATTTTTCATCTTACTAAAATCTTTGTCATTACGCCTCTGAGGAGATCACGTCACACTACCGCCCTCATCTGAGGTCACCACATTCGTTTAAACGCCAACTTCGAAGATATTTTCTGACAGAACTTTTTTCTTTACCAAGGAGAAAATAATTCCATTACACAGTTTTTTTATTAAGATGTCTTGCTAATTTTATACGTTTGGTGAAAAAAGTTAATTTTAAAAATGTGTCTAAAAGTAGCCAATACGGATTTGAGAAAAACCTTAAACACTTTCATATGTGTTTCGTTCTCGCAAAAATATACAGTCAAACTTATTTATTTATTTATTTATTATTATTATTATTAAAGAAATAGCACTTGTAACTGATATTTTATTTATATATTGTTATTTTTTTTAATCTAAATTTGTTCTGTAATTCTTCCGTTTTACTTAACATTAGTTTTCATGTAACTGGCATTGAATTAACTATTTTTATGCATATGAAAAAATATATATGGCTTTAACTATAACTTTTATTAGTGAAATAATGATAATAAAGCAAATAAATATGCATAAATCATTAGGAAGTTAATAGAGGCAAGGAATTGTATCTTATTTTACCTTTACACTGAATTCAGAACTTTAAATCTTATAGTATTTTGTTTTACATTCATTGTTTTCAGTATGACGATAAAAAATATATCCATGCAAAGATATCAAAAATTAGTTTGGAGATATTATTTTACATTTTGTAAAAATATGTTAAAACTAAATAAAAATATCTAATCTATTTTACTGCTTTAAATATAAATCTCATAACGTATTTATATTTCTACTAAAACCCACATTTAAAGTAATTAAGATTAATTTTAAAAAAATGAAGAAAAAATACATTTCCTCTTTTTAAATAAATATGCCGGTTAGGTAATATTGGCCCCCTACTGTCTAAACGATGAGGGTACATTAAATGCTTGCCGGAAATTGCCCTCAACGATTGACCGGTAAAATAAAAGCAACTGTTTTCTCGCTTCCGATCCGTAATCTGTTTGGTGATAGCTGCCGTAATTAGCGGTGCGTCACTTACGGCACAGTATTGTTTGGCTACAAATGGCCTTAACTCACCCTGGACGCAACGAATACGTCATGCGGCTCGAAGTCATGTGTTTGTTGGGCTGTTTGTCTTTTATAGCTGGGAGGATCAGACCTGATATCATGTATGCAGTTAATTTATTATCTCAATTTAAATCAAATCCTGGAATTACTCACTGGAATAGTTTATTAAATTTGTTAGATTATCTGAAATAGGGGAGAATAGGAAGGGTTGACACACTTTTTACGAAATGAATTTTTATTTTTTAAATTTTGAACGCAGAATAAAGTTTTATATATCATTTTATTCGTTATACAATCAGTTATCAAAATAAAATTGCTACGTAAGTGTAACATATAAGTAATTTGAAAAATGGTTGATTATATTCATGAAAAAATCAAGGCTACATATGGGAGGCTTGACCCACTTTGTTTTATTTTGCACTATTTGTGAAGAGAAATAAAGTCAGTTTAAAAAAAGCAAAATAACTTTATTCTACATGCTTTAATTATTATAAAAAATATTTTTTTAAATATGAGGCTTAAACAAACCTGTTCAGACGCAATCGCAAGTCAGAGGAGAAAAATCTTGTTTTAAACAGGAATTTGTCTGGGTAGGTATAATTGTACAGCAGGGAAAATGAAAATTTAACATTTAAGGCTGTATTCTGTTAGAGACAGGTTCCGTTTTCACAGTGTTTCATGTTATTATGTCCGGATTTAGGAGCCACTTCTTTTTTTTTTATCTCCTTGTTCCATTTTTTTGACACTCGATCTGACAACTCTAGTTGTCACATAGTTTGGTTTCATCACTGTATTCACCCTGGTGAAATTTTCTACATACCTTCCTAAATTTTTACGACCGACGCTATGTTCTTTTGCAACCGCATGAGCACTTAACTTATCATTAACAGGATTTAAACCTTTAAGGGGCAAAGTACGTTTAGTACTAAAAAGTTGAAATAAATGACTGACACCGGAATTTATGAACAAATTTATTTGGAAATAAACAAAAGGGCTATATTTCACATACATATTAAATGGAAAAGATTTTAGCCAAATTCCGGTGCCATATTGTCTTTTCGGAATTAAAATTAAGTGGTTTCATAAACATACCACTGCCCCTGAAAGGGTTAAGACTGCTGCTTTATTCCTTTCTAGTCTTTTCCAAGGTTTCTTTTCTATTTACCTATTGTAAGTAATATTTAAATGGAAATAAATTCCTATCAACTTTCCTATTTTCTAGCAAATTTTCACATTTTTCTCTACTCAGTTTTAAAGATTTTCTTTTACATCACACCATTTTACTGTAGCTTTTTTAGAAGAAATTTACATTCTTTTATACATATAACCATTAACTTTTCATTATGCACAATGTATAATAAAAAAAATTCCAAAACCACTTAATTAAGGGAGCCTTGAGTATCTAGTCAACCCTCTCTCACATTGACTGGGTCAAGCCTCCCTACATAGGCCTTTTCTAAAGAATACCACATTGTTATGTTAAGCCTAACTTACTGTACAGTCTTTATGCCTGGAATGAAAGCTCGATATTTCTGCATTACTTTTAACCTACTTACTTAAATTTCTATGATATAATTTATTTGGAAAAAGCTTACAAAATATTTCTAAAAAACACAATTTTTAGCTTGAAAACGC
This sequence comes from Maratus speciosus, assembly GCA_963932465.1. NCBI lineage: Eukaryota > Metazoa > Arthropoda > Arachnida > Araneae > Salticidae > Maratus > Maratus speciosus. Next base: position 275,294,749 of record OZ010800.1, read on the forward strand.
CTCAGAATTGATTTTTCCACACCTTTTTCGATTATCTTTATGAAACGAAGACTGTTGTTTGAGCATTTCAGAAGCTTTGGTTGACACCTATTGAGAAAACTGTGAAATTTTTTTAAATATGAAAATTGATGGGAGGGTCAAGCTTCCCGTATGGTCAACCGTCCCTAGTCTCATAAATATTACAACTATAGAGTATTATACAATACATACCCAAGGTTTCAGCCAGCCTTTTCCTGCTTTTTTCCTCCTGCAGGATTAAAAAAAAAAACCTTTTAGTTATTTTATCAATGAATTATAAACAGCATTCTTTATTTTGCATTTTTCTACATTCTTTTAAAAAATACATAATTAATAAAATTTATAATTAAATGTACTAATCTAATATATCTTTACTACGAATAAATACAAAATTCTGAATAATACCATAAAAATAAGAAAATGCGCAGTTTTACTAAGCCCTTTTCATTTCTTTTGATAAGAAATGACGCTCGGTTTTTTTCGTGTTAATTTATATTTAAGCTTGTTTCTAGATTAGTTTGCTGTTTCTATTCTTTTCTGTTCAGTGGCGTAGCTAAGGGGGGGGGAGGGGGCAAGGGGGCGGCCGCCCCGGGCGCCGAGGCCAAGGGGCACCAAATTGTGAGAGGTTCAAACCGAAATTTTTTCGCATATGTTGACAATAAATAAGAATTGTTGATGTTGTGTGTGTGTGTGTGTGTGTGTCTGTGTGTGAATGTTTTTTTTAGTAAGAATTTTGTTATATCCAAATAATAAAGAAAGAAAAAGCTTCTGTAAATTTTTCTAGGAATGACTCAACACACTTGGTACCTAAGATAATTATGTATCTTAACTGAGGCGCAAAAAGATTAAATAGGGGGCGCCAAATTGAGAGGATGTTTAAACCGAAATTATTTCACATATTGTGACAATAAATAAGAATTGTTAATTTTTCTCCCTTTTTTTGTGTGTGTGTGTGAATGTTTTCTTTAGTAAGATATTTTGTTATATCCAAATAATGAAGAAAGAAAAAGCTTCTGAAAATGTTTCTAGGGATCTCTCAACACACTTGATACCTAATATAATTATGTACCTGAATTGAGGCGCAAAAAGATTAAATCTGGGGCGCCAAATGGAGAGGAGCTTTAAACCGGAATTATTTCAAATATTTTTACAATAAATAAGAATTGTTGATCTTTTCTTTTTTTGTAAGTGTCTGTGCAAATGTTTTGAAGAAATTCGGTGAAGGTGGCTGTGGGGAATGGAGAGATCAATAATTGTCAATCGCTGATAGAGGTTTCTAATTATATAGCCTCCACTAAGTCAAAAGGCCTGTTTGCGGCTTGGAGTGACATTTATAGTATCGACAGAACACCTCTGGGATGGGTCCCACTGCCTTTGGCAGCATAGACCGGGAGTACTACGCACGCATCTCTAATCACTAAAAGCCTCCGTTCAAATTTATTTATTTCAAAATTAATCTCCGGCATTGGTCCCCGCTGCCTATGTCTCCGTATAGCAAGCGTGCTGCGCACGTGATGGAAAATCTGAAGAGAATCGTAAGATGAGTTGAAAGAAAAAAATTCCGCTGAAATCAGTCCCATGAAATCAGAGATAAAAATTCCCATTGGCGGTGGAAGGTACAACAAAAAACTGTAAGACAATCGACAACCAAGTAGAATGAGCAAAACCAAGTTGAAATTGAGTCCATAGAACCCGGGATAAGAATACGCCCCCTGCACTGGAGGTGGAGCTAAAAACTGCAAGGAAATCATAAGCTACGTTGAATGAATCAATTCCCGCTGAAATCTGGCCCATAGTTTCCGAGAAAAGAATGCGCCGTTAATGTTGGATAATTGTGTGTAAAAGAACTCTATATTTTGGAAAGCATACTTTTAAACGTGAAAAAAGAGGAGAAACCCTTGTGGGCGAAATTTTAACTCATATCACGGGACTCTTGCCACAGAACACACTAATAATCTTCGATTAAATTGATACAATGCTTTTAAATTAGGTTTTTAGAATTTGGCAACGTTTAATAATTAAGTCGATTCCCACATGTCGTATAATCTCTAATTCATCGATTTTCGGAAATTAAATGGAGTGGTCGGCTGGAAAATGATCTCCTTTTAGTTCGGTTTTTAATGAATGTTTGCCCTGTATGGTTCTTTCTCTGACCTTTTGTATTGTCGCTATCAGTTTTTGAAAACATTAAGAAAAATTACCGACCGATTTTCAAAAATTTTATACGCAGGTGTAAAATTTTTTTCTACATGTGCTTTGAAATTTTCAAATCGATATCTTAATTAGTTTTCTTATTTTTTTCTGATTAGTGAAAATCGTTAATTTCTTCTATTTCGGCTGTGGAATCAAGTTCATAAGAGAACGCAATTTTGCCATTTTGTTTAAAAAAAACACGTTTTTGATGGGTTTTTAAATAATATTCTCGGCTAATTATAAACAAAAAATTAGAAATCTGAGCCTCATGTGCATCAGGACCTGCCTTGGACTACCCTCACACAAATTTTCAGACTTCCACGTGCGGTAGATATCTCTAGCCATCTCCGTCGCACAAACACACACATAGATTGGTTTTTACGCTGATTTTTGCGTTCTTCATTCCATATGAATATTTTCGTGTTATGGGGACTTGAATGAATCCATTCTGCGAACTAATGCAAAATGGATTTAACTGGAAAAACAATAAGTAAAGTTATAATTTTTTCTTTATTGGAAATTCCACATTCCCGTCAAATTGGCATTGAGAAAAACCAAATAATAAAATGTAAGCGACCTATCCCCAAATTTTCCCTTCTTAAATCGTATAAAAAACAAAGTAGGACATTTCAGTATTCCTAGTACGACCAGTACAAATGGATGTTTTCATCGTTTGAAAAGTTAAATATATTTGATATATACTTAAATTCAGTGCAATATGCATTAGAGAAAACTATATCTATCTATCCATGTAAGGAATAACTGGGAGATTGATTAATAGGAGAAATGAATTTGACTCGGGAACCGCTTTGTGGAGAGAAGTCGTTTATTTCGTCGCTGCATCTTATAATAATGTCCGCGCATGTCTCACGAGCCATTTACGTCAATTTCGGGACCTACATGGTCGTAATTTGTGCAGCCATCTCAAATGGGCAAAATCTAATATTTTTCGTGGGTGTTCTTGCTAATATCTTGGCGATATTTTCCAGCGAGAGGCGAAGGTATCAATTTGGGTGAAACATTTAGTTTAATTGGTTAATTAGCTCTTGATTGACATGTGGTCAAGATCCGCAAAGTTCCCGGGATTTGTGACGTACAAGGCTTTAACCACAAACGAAGGAGGATTGCCCAAACGTCAGTATTTTCAATTTTAAGTTGCTCTCTGAATTTAATGGTGAACGCAATAAATGTTAAGCTGGGGAACAAAGTTATAAGGGGTAAGACGGATTTTAGAATATAAGATTTAAAGTTAGGAAAAAGAACTTAAAGATTTCAATTTAAATTTTTGAAATTTAATTTAAATTTTTAAAAGGATTTTTATTCTTATCCTTTTCATCTATATATATGTATAGTATGTATCTACAAATATCTGATAATTGTCATGCGACTGCGCTCGTATTTATAAATCGATTTATATGAGATTGAGCATGTTAAGGGTTTATTAAGATATTGACCAAATTCGTTGGACATATTGATCCGCCATCCTGTTTCAAAATAGTGGCCCCATAAAAATTTCAAACTAAAATAAAAAGTACAAAAAATTATAAATGTAAATTTGTTTCTTGCATAATCGTTAAGTCTTGATAGAAGTATTCAAGAAAAATTTTTGGTTTCCCTTCTATCTTAAAAAATGGTATAGCAATTTGAAATTCTTGGGTGCCTGCCGTTTTGAAACAGGAGATTTTTTTCCATAATCGGGCGAATATTAGGAGTTTTAGCAAATGTTTTTTTTTAATTTATTTTTAATGTTGCTACCCCAATACGCTTATAACAATGTCTTATCCGTGAATGTTCCGCCAAGTGATTGAAATTTCCATGGAAAAATAATGTGATTATTTTTTGGGAGGGTGGGGGGTGGGGGGGGCGCAAAATTTCTTCCTGCCTCGGGCGCCAAAAATTGTAGCTACGCCACTGCATTTATGATCCATTTAGACACTCTTGCGTCATTGAATCTTATCTACTTTTATTTAAGAAAAAATGAAACACACAAATTTATAAATATTTGTACTACCATACCCGTCAAAATACAATAAAGAATTTAATATTTTCTTAACTTATTCAATCTCAAAATTCAATAATTAAAAATAACAAGAAAACTAATAATGAACTCTACATTTGTTAAATATATCAATATTTAAAGCATAATATACACTGTAAAAAACATGGGAAATGTCAATACCTTGTAATCTTTCAACTTTTTTTTACGCCTTTTTAAACCGTCAAAAACACAAAGAAAACCACCAAAGCAAATCAAGAAAAAACACTGTTCTCAAATCCAAAGGAGCTAATTTCCGACACATTTTTGAAGCCATTTTTGTTTGGAAATGCATGAAGTTAGCAGGTATTTTTATTTAGAAACTATGCATTTTCCCTTTTTTGTTGAAGATAGAATATCTTTCAGAAAATACTGTTAAAGTACTGGAAATACGAGAAAGGGCAAAAAGCTTTCGTCACGTCACACAGTGGGACGTTTTGACGATCTAGGTGGACAAAATTATTTCATTGAAGTTTAATTAGTTTTTGCTGGGGTTTTTTTCATGCATCACTAATAAAATACTCAAACAGTGATACTCTCTTAAAACGAATGAGTGGATTTGGGTGCTCAAAAATGAGTTCTAATTTATTGGATCGTGAATGAGTTGATTTTTAAATGTTTAGCTCAACTTGATATGAGATCTTATTTTTCGATTGCACTCGAAGCGATCGAAAAAGAAACAGCTCAACTCGATCAGAGAAACAATCAGTTCGCTCGTTTCCGAGTCGTCATACGTCATCATCGCTCGGTTGGCGCCTGTGATTTCAAGTTCAAGTTACCAAGATGGAGTCCGTCAACACATAAATAAAACAACATGAAGATCGATTTAAAGAAAAGTCTCACATAGGAAGAGGATGCATCTCGCATTTTACTCGGTAAGTTTTATAAAAGTATTTAAGATATGCTTACTTTTTAATGGAATGTTAATCATTTTTAGTTTTAATCTTGAAATGCTGCACGTGCCCGGTAGCAGAAAGATCGAGCAGATTTTATTTCCTCGTTTGCAGATTGTTTTTCTATTAAACCTTTATTTCGCTTTATATTATGTTTAGCTCTTTATTACTTAATACAAAAACTTAAGATTGTTATTAGTAAAATTAATAAAATGCATAATAACGTCAAAGGTTTGATTAACACTCCATTCGTTAAATATTTTACCTGTAGATTATTTTCTGCACCTGAAATATCTGTTGCAGACACTTGAAGAATTTTCTGCTGTTGGGCGCACGTGTAATATTTTCGTTACATAATTTAATATACTATAGCCATTTATAAAATGTTTATTTTTTAAGGTTTTAAGAGGGTTGGCGATTACTGGGATGCTTAAATACACATTTTCGAGTAATTGACACCTCATATTGACATGTTAAAAATACAATATTTGAATGTGGTTAATGAAATATCAGTATTTTATTCTTTTTTTTTTTAAATTAATATAACTCTTCCTTGCATATTTTATAATCTGGCAATCAAACCTGCCAGTAAGCCAAAAATATTGTTTAAGGGTACAGTAAAAGAGGGGTTCATAGGGCTTAATCCACAATATAAATAAAAACACGTTACAGAAGTTGTTAAAAATCTATTTTCTATCTAAAATATTTGCTTATTGCTATCTGACAAATAATATTAAGTTATAGTAATCATGAAACTATTAAATCTGCAGATCAGTGGCCTCCAACATCAGTTCGATACAGTTTTATTTTGAAATTATTTTATTTAGTATTTGAAATATCCAACTCAAAGTATCAATTCTTTCATATTTGTAATATTAATCAGCGGTAGAATTGATAAAAAAAAAAAAAAAAGTCACTGCTCCTAAGGCCCAGTAAACATCAGAGTTTACTGGTCCGCAGACATCAACACTGACCCGCTACATAAAATTATACCTTTAACCCTTTGAGTGACAGCCCCCTTCTCCTCCTCCAAGAATATAAACCAAACTTCCTTTAAATTACCCAAAATTTTCGGCATAATAAAATGTAAACTTATATTTTGCTAAAATTTAAATAGTACATAAACAAAAACTGAAATTATTAATTATGTATTTTATTTCAGTTTATTTATTTTGACTAAGTTTTTATGCTTATTGTAATGTTTGGTTGCGGTTTTTGTCAGGGTTGGGGAAATTTAAGTTTACCTGTCAGAGAGGGAAAAAAGTTACTGGTCCTTTGCACCACTAAATTTTTTTAAATTAGTGGTCCGATTGAATTTTTAGTGATCTCGGACCAGCGAACCACCAACAATTTCGAATGCTGATTTTGCTGTTCTGGCCAGCAGGCCTAGAAATTTATCGTTTTTAAGATATGCTTTAAGCTGTATTTTTGCAGTTTTACAGAATGAAATTGAATGGAAATTTTTACTGCCACATGCATGCACAAAGTTTTTTGTTTATTTTTTTATTATTTGCTTTTTACAAATTCCCTTTCCAGTCTGTTTTTTTAGAAATAACGTTTGGAAAATTTTGGTATTTTGCTTTGAAAACGTCATTGTTTTTTATTGGGTTTAGATCAATTTTAATATTTATATGAATCTCAGAATCATTATCATTACAATTTTATACTACTTGCTTTTTACATATTGCCCCCTCTCTCTCTCCCTCTCTTTTTTCATAAATAACATTTGGAGAACTTTGGTATTTTGTTTGTAAAAGCATGTTAAAAGATAGATTGAATAGATCTTTTTTTTTTAACCAAAATTTTTCTAATTTACCGATGCTTTTGAAGACAAAATAATATTTTGTATTTATCGCTAATGCTACTTGGGGGCAAGTATCAACAAATGTTATTAAATACAAGCATATTGTTTTGAATTTTTAATCTTATCTGTTAACCTTATGTTAATTTTTATAATGAAATTGAATGAGTTTTCGTATATCCCTTGCATATTCTCCCTTGGTCTTCTGTCATCTTTTTTGTTATAACCGACAATTTTGCAACCCTGACTATTTTCAGCGGTAGAATTGATTTAAACAAAAGTCACTGGTCCCAAGGTTCAGTAAACATCAGAGTTTACTGGTCCGCAGACATCGTCGTCACTGGCCCGCTAAGTATCTTAATATATTAAGTACCTTTAATACTTTGAGTGACACCCCCCCTCCCCCCTTTGGGAATATAAACCAGACTTCCTTTCAGTTACCCAAAATTTTCTGCATAATTAAATGCAAAATTATAATTTGCTAAAAATTAAACATAGTACATAAACAAAAACTGAAATTATTATGTATTTTATTTCCGTTTATTTATTTTAACTAAGTTTTTATGCAAATTTTATGCTTATTGTAATGTTTGGTTGCGGTTTTTGTCAGGGATGGGAAAATTTAAGTTCACCTGTCAGAGAAGGAAAGTTACTGGTCCTTCGGACCACTAAATTTTTTAAATTAGTGGTCCGGTTGAATTTTTAGTGATCTCGGACCAGCGAACCACCAATTTCGAATGCTGATTTTGCTGTTCCATCCAGGCCGGCCGCTCTAGAAATTTATCGTTTTTAAGATATGTTTTAAGCTGTATTTTTGCAGATTTAAAGAATGAAATTGGATGGAAATTTTTAAAAGATATCTTTGTCTTGCTTCATCGGAATGTTAAGACATATTGAATAATTTTTTCAAAATTTTTCTAATTTACCAATGTTTTTGAAGACAAAATAATATTTTGTATTTACGCTAATGCTGCTTGGGGACAAGCATTAATAAATGTTTTTAAGTACAAGAATATTGTTTTGAATTTTTGCTTTATGGGCATGCAGTGCTCATACATGCAGCATTTTTTACTTACTGCCACATGCATGCACAAAGTTTTTTGTTTATTTGTTTACTATTTGCTTTTTACAAATTCCCTTTCCCGTCTCTTTTTTTTTAGAAATAACATTTGGAAAATTTTGGTATTTTGTTTTGAAAACGTCATTGTTTTTTATTGGGTTTAGATCAATTTTAATATTTATATGAATCTCAGAATCATCATTACAAAATTTTATACTACTTGCTTTTTACATATTGCCCCCCCCCCCCCTCTCCCTCTCTTTTTTCATAAATAACATTTGGAGAACTTTGGTATTTTGTTTGTAAAAGCATGTTAAAAGATAGATTGAACAGATTTTTTTTTTTTTTTTAACCAAAAATTTTTCTAATTCACTGATGCTTTTGAAGACAAAATAATATTTTGTATTTATCGCTAATGCTACTTGGGGACAAGTATTAACAAATGTTAATAAATACAAGAATATTGTTTTGAATTTTTAATCTTATCTGTTAACCTTACGTTAATTTTTATAATGAAATTGAATGAGTTTTCGTATATCCCTTGCATATTCTCCCTTGGTCGTCTGTCATCTTTTTTGTTATGACCGACATTTTTTTTACAATTTTGGAACCCTGACTATTTTCAGCGGTAGAATTGATTTAATCAAAAGTCACTGGTCCCAAGGTCCAGTAAACATCAGAGTTTACTGGTCTACAGACATCGTCACTGGCCTGCTACATAAAATTGTATTAAGTACCTTTAAACCCTTTGAGTGACACCCCCCCCCCCTCTCCTACTCCGAGAATATAAACCAAACTTCCTTTCAGTTATCCAAAATTTTTGGCATGATAAAATGTAAAATTATAATTTGCTAAAAAATTAAATAGTACATAAACAAAAACTGAAATTATTAATTATGTATGTTATTTCTGATTATTTATTTCAACTAAGTTTTTATGCAAATTTTATGCTTATTGTAATGTTTGGTTGCAGTTTTCTCAAGGATGGGAAAATTTACGTTTACCTGTCAGAGAGGGAAAAAAGTTACTGTTAGTTACTGGTCCTTCGGACGACTAAATTTTTTAAATTAGTGGTCCGATTGAATTTTTAGTGGTCTCGGACCAGCAGACCACCGAGGATTTTGAACGCTCTTAATTATTACAAGTAATACATCAAATAGTCTCTGGAAGTTTAATTGTTAAAAATAGTGAGACCAAACTACATTTATACTCCAAAACTTTTTAAACTTTTGAATCCCTTGCTGTCTCAATAAATTGATAACTGTAATTGCTTGATATTTTGTATTTTAAACTATCCATCTAAATTAACTAAAATATCAACAAAAAGCAATTAAAACTTATGTCAGAAAGTTGACCCTTTGCATTTAAGAACAACCTTAATAAAATTTTGATGGTTTTTCTATGAATTAACATTTTAAAATCAAAGAGAAACAGTGAAAGAATTGGAAAAAAAAACTTTACAGTGCCCCACATCTTTTATTTGTCAGGAAGACACTAAAGTTAAAATAAACAATTGCTAATTATTTTTGTTGCAGGTCGAGTGCTCTGTTTTTGGTTCAGGTCTATTTGAGTCTGAGTGTAGATTCCTGCAAATTGGGTTTGGGTTAAACCCAAATTTTCAAAAGTTTGGTATGTTTTTTAAGTTTAAAAACTATCCCTGTTATAATAAACATAGATATTTGTGTGTGCTGTTTTCTAAAAAGACCTCAGTTTTTTCTGCAACCTTTTGGCAAAATTTACGTTTTTTCTGCAACCCTTTGGCCCAGTGGCAGAAAATTATGGTTGTGTCTGCGACAGCAATTTAGTGAAATGAAAATTGTCTGCGGGAGTAGCATGTTTCAATTTTCTTGTTGTGAACAAGAACATTATAAGCGTTAAAATAAATAGGATTCTTACTGATTAACTTTATAAAAATATACCTACATTTTAATTATAATATAACCTAATTTATTTTTCCCGCGATCCTTTGAAGAAATTCACCTTTTTACCACGATCCTTTACGAATTTTGCATTTTTTCTGCTATCCTTTAACAAATTTCCCGTTTTTCCACTGCGATCCTTTGATGAAATACACGTTTGTTTGCTATCGTTTGACGAAATTTTAGTTTCTCCCCCGATCCTTTTATGAAAATCATGGTTTTCTCGCTGTCCCTCTACGAAAATCGCGTTTATTCACGATCCTTTGACAAAATTCACATTTTTTCCCCGATATTTCACAAAACTTGCATGTTTTCACGATCCGTTGAAGAAATCTGCTTTTTCCCCGCGATCCTTTAAAGAAATCCGCATTTTTTCAGGAATTCTTTGAATAAATTCAGGTTCTATCCGCGAATCTGTAACGAATTTTGCGCGATCCTTTGACAAAATTCACTTTTTTTTTTTTAGCGATGTTTTGGCGAAATTAGTTTTTTTTTTGTGATCCTTTAACAAAATTTGCGTTATCCCGATTCTTTGACAATATTTGGATTTTTTCTGCGATCCTTTCGCGAAATTGACGGGTTTCTTTTCTGCAAACGATTAACGATTTTTTTTTCGGCGATCATTTGTCTAAATTCGAGATACTTTTTTTTAGTCTGCAGGTGCCCTGAAAAGTCGCCGGTCGCAGCGTCGCGCACATTCTGCCATGGGGCCCTTTTGCAAAATTTGCGGGTTTTTCTGTAACCTTTTGACGGATTTAGTGTTTTTTTTCTGCAATCCTTTGACGAATTTCATGTTTTTTTTCTATGACCCTTTGACGAATTTTGTGGGGGGTTTTTTCTGCAATCCTTTGACGAATTTCATGTTTTTTCTGCAACCCTTTGACGGATTTTGCGTTATTTCTGCGACCCTTTGACGAATTTCGCATTTTTTTTCTGCAACCCTTTGACAAATTTTGCCTTATTTTTCTGCGACCATTAGACGAATTTCACATTTTTTTCTGCAACCCCTTGACAAATATGAGTTTTTTTTTTTCAGCGACCCTTTGATGAAACACCCGCGTTTTTTTTTCTCTCATGATCCTTTGGCGAAATTTATTTTTTTTTTTTTTTGGGGGGGGGAGGGGGGCAATTCCTTTTCGAAATGTTTTTTCTGGGATCTGTTGACAAAATGTGCATTTTCTCCCACGATCTTTTGACAAAATATGTTGGTTTTTTCTTCTTTTTTTGCAATCCTTTGAAGAAATTGGCATTTTATGTCATCTTCTGACGATATGTGCATTTGTTCCCGATCCTTTTGACGAAATTTTCATTTTGTTCACAATCCTTTGCAAAACTTGATGAATTTCACTTTTTTTTTCTGTGACCCTTTGACAAATTTTGCGGGGTTTTTTTCAGCGACTCTTTGACAGATGTTTTTTTTTCCGGTGACTCTTTGATGAATTTTGCGGGGTTTTTTTTTTTCTGAAACATTTTGACGAATTCTGACTTTTTCCCATGATCCTTTGTCGAGATTTTATTTTCTTTTTTTTTGGGGGGGGGGGGATCCCTTTTCAAAATGTGTTATTTCTGTGATCTTTTGACGAAACATACATTTTCCTCCACAGTCTTTTGACAAAATAAGGCTTTTTTTCGCTATCTTTTGAAGAAATTGAATTTTTTTTTTTTTTTTTTTTTTTTGCCATCTTTGGACGATACGTGCATTTGTTCCCGATCCTTTTGACAAAATTTTTTTTATTCTTTATCTTTTTAACTGTGAATGCACAACCTTTTTAAGATAAGGGCTTTTTAAAAATATGTCTGTTTTGTTGAGGGCCACATGGGAGAGGATTCTATTTCCAGTAGCCGATCGATGAAATTTGATTTTTCTACATATTATCGACAAAAATCGTGATTTTTCATACCCGACCAACGAAATTCATGATTTTTCTGAGGCTGATTGACAAAATTTGCAATTTTCCACACCTGATCAACAATTCGCTATTTTCTGTGTGTTATGGACAAAATAAGAACAGAATTAGTGATTATCGATCGACAAAATTTGTAATTTTTCTGACTCTGATCATGAAATTCTTGATTCTGAATTTTGTCTGATGAAATTAAAAAAAATTTTTAGGTAACAAATTGACGAAATTTGCGATTTCTTTTCCTCTCTATAAACTGGCGAAAATCATGATTGTTCTGCAACTGATCAACAGAATTCTCGATTTCTGCGCACAATCGACAAAACACGTGGTTTGTCCATAATCGATCAATGAAATTCACAATTCCTACACTGACTGACGAAATTTTCAATTTTTTTCATGGCAAATTGATTTGGCATGACAATGATTGAAAATTCATTGCAGGCTGCAGGTTTTGGCATCCTTAGGCGCATCCCACACTAAGGCGACATGTAAGACATGTCGCTTGAATTCAGGGGAAAAACTGGTTTAAAACAGGTTTCAATCAACTTTCTTCTTTGTTTCAACCATTTTTTTCTCCCAAATGTTGTGCTTCATGTTTCCTGTCATCTCAGTGTGGGATGCGCCTTACTTTTAACAAAATTTGTGTTTTTTCTGCAATCTTTTGTGACAAAATTGGCTTTTTTTTTTCTTTTTTTTTCCAGCTAACGTTTGACAAAGTTGGTTTTTCAGCGACCATGTCTCGAAATTTGAACTATCTTTACGTGATATTTTTTATGTCCAAATTTTCAGACTTGTGAATGATTTTTCATAATTTTCGGAATCGACTGCTTTAAATTTTTGGAGCAGAATCACCCCTGAATTTGCACTATGTCGCAGAAGTTAATGTGAAACTTGTTATTCAATCTTTGGGGGGGGGGGGGGGGAGGGATCTTAAAATTTGTTGGTTGCAGGAAAAAAAATGTGAATTTCAACAATCTTTACAAAACATGCCCTTAAGAATAAAAAAAAGTGCCCTTTTCTCACCGGTAGCACCCTGCCTTTTTTAAATCAAGGGGAAATTCTGCTGATTATTCTAATAAAATTTTAATTGCAACAAAGGCATAGCTTAATGCATGTTAATGAGTAGTCAGTTATCCGAAAGCATGTGAACCCAACCATTCCAGATAACTTACTTTATATTGTATATTTTTTTGTTTATGCAATGTCTCTCATCTCCTCCAATTTATTGCTTGGGTAAATTGGATGGAAATGAATGTTTTTTTGTATGTTTGTACTTTCATATGAATTCATTACATTTGTGTTTTGAAAATTTTAAGTTAAAATCATTTAAATTGAAAACATTGTTTTTGCACATTTTGATTTTAGAAACAATACTTTGATCCTATTATTCGAGCTGGGATGATTGAATGGAGGTTTAAAACAATGAGGTTAAATTTAACAAAGAAAAGAAGTACCAACAAAGAAAAAAGGCTATCTAAGAGAAACATCATAATCCCGTGGAAGAGGAGTAGTATAATCAGCAAGAGATAGAAGACAAGGTATAAATTTACATATTAATCTTTAAATATTTTTGAGTTTTGATTTTGTCATGGAATTTTATTATTTTTTTTCTGTATGTGTGTGTTTAGTAACTAGACCAGTGATAATTAACACTGTGTTGGGCCAGTGTGACCTTAACCTTACAGATACATATGTGACAAAAAAAATCTGTTTTCATATTAGTAAATTTCATAGCATATTTCCTATGTGTCTAGATTTCAGTGCTATCCAGTTTGTTCATTTATTTAGTACCATCTATCAATCAGATACATTTGCCCAATAACATACATTTTCTTCCGAGACTAGATATCCATGACGTGTTAGATTTGGAAGATTTTTTTTTTTTTTTTAATGATAGGTGATTTTTAATTTAGAGTAATATTGGAAGTATAGAAATATCATATAAAATATAATTCATAACATTATGCAATTTAGAAAAACAAGTTTGTATTTCTGAAATAGATATTCCTAACATGTATTTAATATGAAAACATTTTTGTTAAAAATAGTTCTAAAAATATGAAGCAATTACAATTGAATTTTCAAAATTCACTGTTTGTTGAAAATTTATCATAAATTTCAATGAAAGTGAGCCTTATCTTTTTCATTTTCTTACATAATTATCATTTTGTTAATTAAATTATGACTAAAGGTACAAGGTACCATTAATAATATTGAAAGTTTCGATTATCTTTGAGAAATCCAGAATTTGTGGTTTGTATGAAAGCTGAGAAAAATCCACCACAGTGCTCAAGTTTCCGAATAGTACAGTCACATTTAGAAGACTCTCTACTAACTACAAAACTGGCTTTTTTTGTATCGTTGACTGTTGAAATTCAACCATTTCTAAAAGAATATCAAACTGATAAGCCATTAGTACCATTTTTATATATATCACTGTTAACTGTAATAACATCAGTAATGTCTAGATTTGTCAAAAAAGATGTTTTAAAAAAGGCAAAATCATTGACACACATTGATTTAAAAGATGGAAATAATATTTTGACAGTAGGTGAAATTGATTTGGGTTATGGAACACGCAGTACTCTACGAAAACGCAATAAAGTGAGCAAAATTTCAGATGGTGCTGTTGTACAGTTTCAACGTGAATGTTTTAAGACTTTAACTTCCAAGTTTATAGCGAAGTCACCACTTTCTTTCCCACTCACTAAAGCATTGACATGCTTTGATCCAGCAGTCGCTGCAGATGAAAATGCTAGGAAGGTGAGGCTAAGAAATTTGTTAACAGTTTTAGATAAAAGTCGGTGGATAAATTCAACAATAGCGGACAAAGCTGATCGTGAATTTAATGCTATATGTTCACAGTCAGAAGTGAAAGAACAATTAATAAAATTTTTCTCGAGTTACTCAACGGGTGGATCACTTTTGGAGGGATAATTTTAATAAATTTGAAGACTCCAAATGCATTTGGGAAATTTTTAAAATTGCACTGATCATGTCTCATGAAAATGCAAATGTTAAGCGAGGATTCTCGGTAAACAAGGAATGCCTAATTGAGAATTTAGCTGAAGAAACATTATTGGCACAGCGAACTATATATGATAATTTTCATGACTGTGATGATGTTGGAAAATATGAAATAACAAAGTCTCTGATGTAGTACTACAAAAATGCTAGAGCGCGGTTAACAGAAGCCACAGAAAAAAGAAAATGGGAGGAAAGTGAAAAGGAGACTGAGGAAACTAAAAAAAGAAAATTGGCAGTAGCAGCAAAGCAGTTGGAAAAGATTTCTGAAATAAAAGAAACTGCAACTAAAGAAGTAAATTTACTTACAGAAAAAATAAAGTCGCTGAAAGAAGGAAATATTTAAAACATTATTTTTTGTACACAATTTTATTAGACAAACTTTTTGGAGCTGTTTAAAAAAAAAAAAAAAAAAAAAAAACTAGAACAAGTATTTTAATTTTTGAATCTTACTTATAACTTGAACTTTCTTCAAGAGTCAGAAGTCTATTTTTTTTTAAATATTATTTATAAACTTGAAACTTTTCTCAAGGAGACTAGAACTCAATTTTTTTATTTGAATCTTATTTATAATTTGAAATTTTTTTTTTCTCAAGAACTAGGACTTTAGTTTTTAATTTGAATCTTATTTATGAATCGAAACTTCGGTTTTAACCATTGTACATAAATTGAAATAGGACTCCATTTTTGAAATTTAGAAAAAAGACATCTTTTTGGCTTTGTAAGTATTTTATTAATTTTTCTTTTGTAATAAATGTTACAGATAAATTGTATCTTTAAATTTGCATCAGTGAATGTTATGCATTATGTTTTTAAAATATTATAAATTAAACCTTTTTGCCAATTGCTATTAGATCATTTTAAAAACAAAATCATTGATTTATTTGCTAAGACGGTAAACCGTCTTGCCTTTCCTCTCACTGATGTTTCATGTCTTTTCAAAGACTTATGCTTTTTATTACTAATTACATATTTTTATAATTTTTGAAATAAACTTAGTCATATAAAGTACTCATGGCCAAGTATGGGTGAACAAGTATTTCCATAAAATAAAATATAAAAATCTATTTTACTTTTGATTATTTCAATCAATTGGATCATTCTTTTGAAACTAACTTTAACATAGAGATATATCGGGGAAAAGTTTAAATATATCAGGGAAATTGAAAAGTATTTCTGTTGTCACCCTGATTTAGAATAAATTTAATTTTAAATGTAGTTTCTTCCCCCCCCCCCCCCCCAAATTTAAACTATTGTTTAAAAGGATATGTTTGTATACATTTTGAAAATTGCAACAAAGGTGAATTTCAACAATATTTTATAATGTTGCTTAAGACCTTTTTAAAATTTTTAAAAATGGTAATTTATTTTAAGATTGTATGAGGAGTAACATGGTTTAAACAAGTGGGTAAGTGTGATCGCACAGAGGATTTCATTTTCCATTTTATTCACAATTAGCCGAATTTTAATAACTTTACATGAAGGTAAAAGTTTAAGTGTATTGTTTTTATTTTATTTTATTTTTTTGCTTTCAGAATATGCACGGGGAGGCGTGTGTGTGTGCGTTTTTATTCTAGGGGACCATTTTGTGAAAAATAGCATTTTGTAATAAGAGTTGAAATCCAGTTACTCATTCAAACGAAGAATTTGACAAAACTTCTTTAAATCCTCTTGCTAAAGTTTGTTTTCAGTGAGCTGGTTTTATTTACAATTTACACATTTTAAAATAGTTTTTATGAAAACGAATGTTATGAAGGGGGCCTGTTTCATTAAAAGTAATTTTGTGACGAGGCCCATTTTATTAAATTTATTCTTGTGAAGGGGCCTATTTTATTAAATTTTTGTGAAAGGGCCCTAAATAGGTCCCAAATTTTGCTTGGAGTGACCCCTGTATACATATTCATATTTAGAATAAATTTAATTTTAAATGTAGTTTCATCCCCCCCCCCCCCAATTTAAACTATTGTTTAGAAAGTTATATTTGTATACATTTTGGAAATGGTAATGTGAATTTTCAACAATATCTTTTAATATTGCTTGAGACTTTTAGGAAGTTGCCTAAGACTTTAAGAATTTATTTATATTTACTTTAATCTAAAAACTAAAATATTTTAAAGGGTTCATAATCACTCCTTTACATTACAATTATTGCTATTTAACTTAATTTCAATATTTTCTTTTAACACAGGAGAATAGTGACCTCATGGAAGAATGCAATTCTATTGCCAGGAGTGGAATTCAACACTATCGAATCTCTCAAGGATCTTCAGCAGAGAAGAATACTTTTCTTGTGTTAGACAAGAGAATTTTAAATGAAAATATTTAAATGTCTAGTTAAAGGTGTTGTTGAAACACTCCATCTGTTGTTAAAAAGAATTGCTATCGATGCTAAGTTTGTTTGTTTTTTCTTTTTGTTAAATAAAATTATTAGTAAATAATGTTTTTTTTTCCCCCACAATATTCTAAATTGCACATTTGGCTCCTGCTTTTGACATTAAAAGCTACAATCTTATGCCATTTTAAAGTTTTATATTTCTTTAAAAGTTAGTAAATTTAAGAAACATTGAATACATTCAATGGTTAATTGCAACGGGATTAAGAAGGAATTACTGCAAGAGAGTACCTAATGGGCTGGTGTTTATCCATTCAAGACATTGTTCCGTCTAATCATTAACCAGTAGCTAAATTCTAAACAGTTATTCTTATATAATTTCAAGTTTCAACAAATGTTTTAAATGATATAAAGGATTAAGTTGCACATTTAGTCAATAAATCCATTTCTCAGTTATTTATGCATTTAACTTTTATACTACAATATTGAGTGGAAGGTTCTTCATAAATTGGTGTACAAAAAAAAAAAAAAAAAAAAAAAGAAATATTCATGACCAAAATTCTAGCTATAAGTTTTAGTATTACTTGAATCCAAATCGAATGCTAGTACACATAGTGCATGAAAAATGGATAAAATTCCTAACATTTGCATATCAAGACACATTTGTTGTATGTTTATTGGTCGGTAAAAGGCCATTTTAGATTTTCATTTGCATTAAAAGTTATTTTCAAATGTTAAATAGTGAAGCCAAAGCTTATTTTTCAATATTCTATTTATTTGTAAATATATGAACTGCTTTAAATTTACATTTAGCACTCGGTGCTAATTAATTAGAATAAATAAGCTTAACTATTAATATTTCTTTAAAAGTTAGTCAATTTAAGAAATAATGTGAATTAAATCAAGAGATAGTTACAACAAAGTATATAATGGGTTGGTGTTTATCTTTTTTGAAATATTTTCCGTTTTACTTATTAAGGCCTAACATTATGCTAGTGACAAGACCCTGTGATAATGTTAATCTCATGGGGAAGTTATTTTCAAATATCTTGCTTGGATTTTAATATTTGTACATGATTCTTTTTGCATATGATAGCTGAAGACAATCTGTATGCTGGCTAATTTTTACTTTTTTAATTTAGGTTTTATATTTTATTTTAAATATTTTCATTTTTGGAACCGATTCTAAAATTGATATCTTAATATTAAAAATAAAATAACCAAAATTGCAAAATTAAAAATTAGCCTGCATAAAGATCCTATGCCCCCCCCACCCCCCCAAAAACACACACACACACATATATATATATAGATATAAAAATCCAAACAACGTATTTGAAATTCCCCATAAGATTAACACTATCATCTGCAGGGTTGGCACAGTTTAAACCAAGTGGTTTTAACCCCGGTTTAAACCAATTGTTTTTTTTTTGTCAAAAAAAAACATTTGGTTTTTTTAGAAAAAATCTAATATATTTTCTCTTTTTTGTAATAGTAATTTCTACTTTTAACACTTCATCTCAGCAGTCAACATAAGACATAATGAGCCTAGGTCCTGTTTCTATGCATGGAGAATGAAAATTAACATGTGTTGATGAACATATCTGGTACCCTAAAGATTTCTCTTAAAACATGTGAAATTAGAAAATATAAAAAAAATAGATAAATAATATTCAATATTTAGCATAAAATATTTTCATTTAAAAAATGCAGATTATTTACAGCAGTTAACAAAATACAATGATCTTTAAGATTTTGGTTAAGTTGCAAAAGAAAATTTTCTGGATTGGGATTGGGGAAGATTATCCTTAATGAATTTAAAAGAGTAACTTAAGATATCAAATTGAATAACACAGCTTGCAAAAATTGAGTGCAAGTATTAGCATTTCAATAATACCAATCGATCTTTTCTGTTAGTTGCTGAATCTATAATGGCCAAAAATGTTGACTTGGACACTTGGAGTTATCACTCAGAAAACAAAATAACCAGAAGTATTTGGATATTAAATAAAATAACAACCACAGAATAATATATTCATGAAACTGCATCAAATATTTATTGATTATTATATTATTAATCAAAGGATTCTTCATACGATTTTCAAGGTATCAATGTTTCACTGTGTAGAGCAGTTTACTTTGAACATAAGACATAGCTGTTACTAATAATCTTTAAATTAGAAATGATTTAATTTTCTATATAATTGACTGTAATTTAATTTAAATATTTTCAAAAGTTATATTACTTATATAATATCCCAAAAATGTTTATTTTATTAACAGATATGCATCTGTATGCAATAGGAAATTATATTTTAAAAAACCTGGTTTAAACCAAATAAACCGGTTTTTTTGGTTTTTTACAAAAAAAAAAAAAAAAAAAAAACGGGGAGCAATCAGCTTTTAACATTGCATTTCTCTCATTGAGATTTTTCCTTCCCTTGGTGATTTCAAGTTTACATTTGAGATTTTTTTTTTTTAAGTTAAATGCTTAAGATATTGGTTTTTAAAATTGTAATTTTTATTTAATTATAAATCACAATTATTTTTTCAATAAAAAAATAGTCATTTACTATTAAATAAGAATTACAATTATATAAACCAATATGAAGCTATGAACTCATATTGGAAAATATCTAAATGCAAAATTGAAATTGCCAATTTAAAGAAAGAAAAAATCCCATTGACTTAACATTAGCACCACATCATCAGAAGATGACTGATCCAAACACCTATTCTTTATTTCTGATTGCCTTTTAAACAACACTTTGCCCCAAAGTGATATCGTAAAACAAATGAAAGGGGAAAATGAGACTGAGTGTGCTGTCAGCAGATAATCGGGACTTTACTGTATGTTCAATATTCTTTTCAAATTTGCAATTTTGAGCTCATCAGTATTATTATATTTAATAAATTTAGTAATTTTAAAATTACACTGAGAAAATACCGATGCTAAAAATGAAAAGTTTAAAAGAGTGATTCGAGAATAGTAATGAAAAATTCATGCAAGTTCTATGTAATTTTGTATAATGATTCAATCGCCTCTTTCCCCCGTTGAATTGAAATAGGAAACAGTTTACCTCAATAAGAAACAGAGAATCTATGTTGCAACACTCATACATAAATTTGTTTTTATGCCACTAAAAAGAAATTTAAATCTGAGCTAATAAATCAAGAATTGAATATTACAATTGTATACAAGTATGTTTTAAATATTGCTCTAAAAATCCTTATTTCCAAAAATTGCCTTTATAAGTTCTTATTTTATAATTTTTTTTTAATCAATATTTTATTTACTTTCATTTTTTGGTGAGAATTTTTTTTTAGTATTTTAATATTGAAAGTTTTCATTCAAAATTAAATAAGGCATAATGAAGAGATTTCTAATATGATTAGAAATTCAATAAAGTTTAAAAATGGGTAATAATGCAGCAAACACATTATTAAATAAGGCATGAAGCAATTTCTAATATGATTAGATATCTAAAAGTTTAAAGCCAGTGATAAAAAAGAACTTGCTGGAAAAAATAGTATAAAATTTATTATTTTAATCTGAAATGTGGCAAGAATTGTGTGTTATTTTGAATTTCGTTGATAAAAATCAATCGCAGGTTACTGAATTTCATTTAAAATGACATTATTTTATTTAATCAGTTGATTAGAAATAGCTCAAAGTTTTTTGTAATTTTGAGCGAGTTCTCTTAAGAATGATTTTATTAGAAATCACTCAAGGAATTGGATGAACTCTTAAATGAGTTGATTTCATCCATATATGAATTGTTACAAATTGCTCAAGAACTACTGGATTAAATCTAAAATGAACTCATTTCACTCAAATTTGAATTGATTATAAATCACTCAAGTGCTACTGGATTTAGTCTAAAAGGGACTCCATTGCACTCAAGTATATGACTTGGTTACAAATAGCTCAAGTGCTACCTGATTTAGTCTTAAATGACTTAATTTCACTCAAGTATGAGTTGGTTACAAATCACTCATGTGCTACTGGATTTTACCTTCAACGATTTGATTTCACTCAAGTATGAGTAAAATAGAGATCACTCAATCATGAGTTGCTTAAAAACAACTCATTCACTCGAGTTGTTTCAGCTCTTTATGAGAAGCTGACTTTCAAATCATGAGATGAGTGGATTTCGGCTCAACTTGAGTTATTTTGGCTCTTTCGTTTTAAGAGTGTAAATATTTGGTTATTTAACAATAATGTCTTAAAATAAAAATAGAGGGTGCCCGCTAATGTCCGTTCCCACCCTCTTAACTGCCGAACGACTGCGTCATATATTTATAAGCGTGGTGTCTAGGTATAGTAAAGAGGCTATACGCTACTAGATGAGACCGCTTACAGCGCCACCTGGTACAAAATGGCGGCATTCGCGTTCATATCGCGAAAACGGTTCGAAATATGGGATAAAAGTGAATGACGACACCTTGTGAACATGAATGCTAAATGAATCTCGGTCTGAATATGAATCTCGTTTTCGAGATAGGAATATTAACTCAGCTGTTTTGAGCCAGGTGGCATTGGAAGCGGTCTCATCTGGTATTGCATAGCCACTTTACTATACCTAGACACCACTTTTATAAATATAGCTGAAACCGTTCGGCAATTAAGAATGTGGGATGGACTTTAGTGGGCACCCAGTGTAATGCATTAGAAATAATGCGTTAAACATATTTTACAATTAAATAAAAACAACTCAATGCACACATGTAAGTTAACATTCATTTCTCTTTTGTATTTTCGTCTACTCAGAATTGCTCGAGAAATTTGTGTAGTCATCCTGAAAAATAATTTTTTTTAAATAAAATCATATTAAAAGAAACTTTAATGTTTTGTAGTACCCTGTAAAACATATAAATAGTACAGAAATTATTTTCCGTTGAAAAAATGCTGTTGCGTGAATAAATAACTTATATAAATTTTATTCAATTTGAAATACAATTTCTGCATATAGACAGTAATGTATCCGAAATTTTTATGTGTCCCTGTAAAAGAAATACAACTACTACGTACCTTGTTTTCAATTAAAAATATTCTATTGTGTATCTCAATAACCAATAGTAATTTTGTTGAAATTTAATTAAAATTTCTGCTTTTAGACAACTATCTTTCCGCGATCTTTTATGTAACCCTGTAACAAATGCATAATTTCTACGTTCGTCAAATTATAATTTAATAGAATTGTCATTGGAAAAACGCATGGTTTCAGCTCAATCAGATAACTGAAAGTGGTTTAAAATTGTCTTGAAAGATTTGAACTAATATTTTCTGTGGCCCTATAAAAACAAAAAAGCGTAACTGCTACGTTCCATAAATTATAATAATACTGCATCAGAACTGCATATCCTGAGCAAAGTTTCAGCTCATCAGACTATTGAAATTGGTTTAAAATTAACTTGCAAGTTTTAATCTAAATTTTTGTGAAGCCCTCTGTAGAAACAGTAATCTAAACAAACTTCTACGTTCTTTAAATTATAATAATATTGTATTGTCATTCAAACGACACATTTTTTCATTGTTTCGGCTCAATTGGATAGTTAAAAGTGGTGTGCGAGTCTTCGTAACGTGGTAGCGAGAGCGGATTAAGGCTTGTTTCGAAGGGGTGTAATTAGATTATAACTCAGTTGAATGAAGAATAAAAAATGAAATTTATTTAAAATAAAGGACGAAAGAATTCTCGCAATTTGAATTATGCTCTTTACACCTACGCAACAATATTTGTTTGCGTACAATTTAGAGAATAGCTTAGGTTGAAGGTGGCAGTCCTAAGTCAGAGTTCAATATATTGTTCATTAGTAAAGTGTTCATTCAAACCGGATGGTCTATCGGATCTTGTTGATCTATGGTGAAATATTCACAATCGGGGCAAAGGTTGTCCCGTGCTAAGAGATCTAATCTCCCGTTGAAAACAAAAGGCAGAGTACTCACGGTCCAACCGCAGTACCTCTTTAAGTCAGGAGTCAAGATGTTTCAAAGGAACGTGTGGTTCACTGCAGACCCAGTCTGCGCACTGCTCTCAGGATGAGAGACTTAACGATAACCTGAAGCATCTAATTCTCCGTAAAAGCTCGGCGAAGTCTCGCAAGTCCAACTTGCTGTGCTCCCCTTCTTTCATTAACTAACTACTCATTAAGAACTTTTTCCTAAGTTCCAAAAATTGTCTCTCCTGGGTGCCGGGGCTCAGCCAATCCCTGTCTTCCCTTCTTGTGAGTCGCCCGCGTGATTTCAGGTGGGCCACACCCCATTTTCTCACGCTTCTGAGACCATATGTTCCAAAGTGAAAGTCGGCTGAATCACAGTAATAGCTTAGAGGCTTGTGAATTAAGAGTGCTTCATAGCCTGTCCCGATACTGAAATTGATCACTGACCAGTGATTGCTCATCTGATTTCCGAAGGACATCTCGGCTAAGTGATTCTGTCAAAGACTGTCACGTCTATAGGATAGATTGTGATCTATCGAAACTTGAGATGTATTCCGGCGATTAGTGGATTTATAGAAAAATCTTCGGAGGAAAATAACACCTATATTCAGTCGTATGTTGGAAGATTGTCTTTTTTAATACGTGCAATATAGTGAATATTCAGAAGTTTGCACAGTGGTTTAAATTTGACTAGCAAGATTTGAACTAAACATCCATACATGCACCGCAAGTTAATATGATGCTTGTTTATTAATAAAAACTTACTGATCTGCAGATATCTGCAGGAGTTTGTTTAATTTTTCAATACTTTAGGAATAGTACTTTGATTTTAAAAAATGCTTATTGCTGAATAATGCTGAATAATATGTTAAAAGTCAAGATCAAATTTGTGAACAACATCAAGGATCATCCAGAATTACAATCTTTGAAAAAAGTGGTTACGCGGGTTTAATATTGCTTATTTTCAAACAAAAATGGGTTAAATCTGACCTTGATAAACCTGTGACATATGTTCAGCAAACTCGTGCTTTCAAATAAAACAGAATAGTCACAACGTGCGTTCAAACTTAGAGGAAGCTAATGCAACTTTTGAAACTCCCTGAAACCAACTGCACAAATGATGGCTTCTTTACGGTCATAATTAATCGACACCTCTGATTTTTCCGACAAAACTCGTACGGATCTCGAAAATACAGACATTCAGCTACCAGTACACGCGGTTTTGTCAAATTCCGGTATAATTGGGAAAATTAATTTTGTCCACCTAGATCATCAAAAACGTCTCACTGTGCGTCACAAGAATACCTTATTTTTTCTATAAGTACAGTGGTGGAAAATTGGCGCAGAGGTGGAGCCTATTGACACCACTAAATTTTTATGGTATTATTCAGTTTAATAAAAACTCAGAAATTTGATCATTAGATAAGTGGCAAAATACTACTATAATTTAGTGGTGTCAATAGGCTCCACCTCTGCGCCAATTTTCCACCACTGTTAAGTAATTTGTTTATCTAAAATGGAAAACTCTATTCGAATCCAAATCGCTTCCAAGCCTCAAATTTTATGCTTTTACGTTTAAACATGTGTCCGAAAGATTCGCGTTGGTCAACAGGAGTAGGGAAGAAATGACAGTCCGACTTCAGGAGGAAGGCTGAGGGAACAGAGCACGGAGCAGTTCCTGCACTGAGCCTCCACCTGTGACCATACTCTAACAGGAGGGTAGTTTTGAAGAGAATCGAATATTTTTGGTGAGATAAGGATTTGTTTTTGAATAAGAGCGGAATTTTTCGAGGATTGAATTTTTAGCGAGCTATAGTATGATGCGAAAATTTTGAGTTGAGCGTGTTACAGTACAATAGGATATTTTTTACTGTTGATGATTTAAAAAATTAATTAGAAAGAATAATTTAAAATATTAATTAAGAAATATGCTAATGAAGGGTCTTTAAAATAATTTCGGCGGTTTGAATATTTTTAGCGTGCTTTAGTGGGGGTTTTTTTACCGTGTTCAACGCCGTTGCTTATACCGAGGTGTTAAAGCACTAAATTACTTCTCTAACACGTGAAAGGCCGTACGTTTTTTAACAAGACTCTGGACTATCCCATACAGCCCATAGAAACCAAAAATGGATGGCCAAAGCATTCATAACAATGTCAACCTCAACTTATTGGTCCCCCAGCTACACAGATATTAACCGAATTATGTATGTGGCGTAATTGAGAGGGACTCCAATAGTCATCCACACAACAATGTTGCGGCTCTCAAGACAGCTGTTGTGTATATTTAGTGGCAAATCTTTCCGATCATTACATGCAATCAGTTTTGACAGCTTGTAGAGGCGGTTATTGCGGCTGGCAGTTGTTTCAACGAATGATGTCATCCGGTGTGTATTTGGTCACCTGTAGAAACCGTTAAAATAAAAAATAATGCTCTGTCTCTCGTGTATATTACTGTTTGAAAACAGTCATTGGTTTGTTCTCAAATACCTGACGCACCCTGTAAATTCTGTGAAGAAAAACATGCGTACAAACAAAAATTTGTTACGTGGAACAAAATTGGGTAATTTCTTTCCCTTTTTCTTATAATTCTGAAGAGGTATGAATAAGGGTCTAAATATTTTTATAGAGTGAAATAAAGTTAATAACATCTTCAAGTATTCGCTTTATTTTATTTATCAAGAATAAAATGAGTCAAGCGGCTCTTTTAACATATACCCTAATGTGAATTACCTATTGTAAATTAGCAGTGATTCGCTTCATGTAGCCGCTTTCAAAGTGTCAACTACTGAGTCACTAGAATTTCGTTCTACGACGTAGTTTGTTTACCTTGCACCATTGTTTACGACTGCTGTACGGATACTCTTAAAATAAGGTATTTATGTATATTTGTCATCTTTATATGTTACTAAATTCCTTTATAAACATGTGTAACTCTACTTTTATTAAAATTCTGTCATTTTACGCACTGTTTAAAAGTTTAATAACTTGTCGTTTAATGCAAGTAGGCATAACTGATTCACCTCCTTGATTTCGATTTTGTGCCTTTGGAATTCGTCGGTTACGGCTATTTTTATCGCCTTATTATGCTTTGGATGTTATGCATCCTTTATTTAAATTGTTAAAGATGACTATTACTCATGTACATTTCGTTTATTGTGCTCTTTATCATGAAAGGCGGAGGGGAATCCCCCCTCCCCCTCTTCCAGCGAAAGCTGATCCTGATGAACATTTACGCTTTTATCTGCTATCTGGCGAAACCACAGCCAGTTTTGTTTATTATATAGCATGTTTTCAAAGTTAACAATACTTATTTTTATTCAAATTTTAATGTCGTTAATTATTTTGGCAGAATGCTGCGTCCGCAGCATCTGCGCATGCATACGAATTATGTGCATTTTTAATAACATTCCTTGTTTTAGAATATTATGACGTCAATGGTGTTTAACGAATCCTGCTATTCCAGCTTTTGCTCATGCGTACAGATAAAGGATTCTGTCTCTCTTGAAACACACGATCCTGTGTTTGTTTACATTTTAAAACAGCGAGCGTACGCTCGCTGAGATAACTTAAGATGAGATATTCACTTCTATCATGCACTTTCACTGAACAAAACTTGTCCGAAAAATGAAATTATATGTTCATTCATTTAAATTATTATTTTATTTTTAAAAATATTCACTGAAGTTAGTTCATATTTATAACAAATATGTTTTTACATCTATCCTCACTGTCTTTCATAATAAAACTGAAATATTAATATAACTGAAATATTATTGGTTAATCTTTTTTACAATAATAATTATCCTATAAAGTTTTTGAAATATTATTTAAAGATAGTTTTAAAAAGTGAGTGGCAACATTGTGTATTGGCGGCGTGAGCAACATGAGATGGCATCCTTCCAGAAAATTCTAAATGAAAGCTACATTCCAAAGTCTTGTTTAAAGAACGAATGTGGGTTGATGTATTGAATCGAAGGAAGCATGCAGACTTGGAATCCTAGTATTTGAAGTTGGATTAGGAAGAAAAATTAATAGTTTATTGTTAACAGGTGAGGAACATTATACAGGTATTGCTGTTTTCCATGTTTTTAAAAAGATTTTTATCTTGCAGGTTTGGGAGGGTGCACGTTCATCTGCATTCATACATGTTAATTTGTTTATATTTAAATTGTTAATTTTTAAGTAATTTTCTAAAAGATTATTTTATTAAAGATTTTTTTGGTTTTTTATTTTTTAAATTATGCTTTGTTTACATTTTTTTTTTTTTGCTTAATTTTGGTTTATTTTAGCTTTTTTAAATTTAGTTACTGAAATGACAATAGTTTTTTCTGTATTGGGTGCAGGTTGGACGTGTGTTCAGAAACCTGCAGATTTTTAGCAGTAGGGGTGGAGTTAGGTTTTGTCTGTCCTCCCACTGAAGAAGAACAGACTATTTTTTGCCTGTGTTTTTGCTTTTTTTACCTGTTTTTTACTTGTTTTTTTTTTAAGTTTTTTTATAGTTAAGTATTACAAATATACACCTTCTTTTCTGATTTATGGTGTTTTTACATTTTAAAGTAATGAAATATATATATACATATATATTCATTCAACAAGTAAAAAGAAGTTATTGTTTCTATATAACATGAGGAAGACATAGTAATAATTTCTCGCATAAATAATTATATTTTAATTGAAAGATACTGTTTCAATTGGTATACATTTTAAAGAATATATAATCAGAAATCAAAAGCATACTTTACTTAAATTGTTTTCAAGAATAATTATTAAAATTATTGTATCCATTATTGGGGACACAAAAGTGTGAATTCATTGGTAATTCAAGCATTTTACAGGGGACCCTGAATTTTTCACATGTTCTCTATTTTAAGCATAAATTTTCTGGAAGGACCTAAAATTCGAAGGGGAATTAAAAAAAGGAGGGGGGATCGATGCGTTGACTTTCGTATGCCATTTTTGTGGGGCTCTTTGTATACTTTTGAAATAAACTTTTTCAACGGCCCCCACCGAAAAAGAAGGTCGGAGCACAAAAGAAAGAATTAATTTGCATCATTCACCTAATTAATGGCAGTTAAAAACTATTAATCGATAGATGCAAAAAAATGCGTAAAATGCCTTTCAATTCATTAGCAAAACCGAGAAATATGGAAAAATTATTAAACGATAAATGCCTGAAAATTCAGTAACATCTCATTTGATTCCTTAGCCTCATTAAATCATTAGTATTATTAAATCATTCACCTAATCCATTAGCATGATTGAGGCATACTTCAGAAACACTCAAAATTTACACTCGTACTCTAATTTCCGCAAAAAATATTTTCGAAAATTCGATATAAAAATTCTTAAGTCTCATCATTAATATTTTTAATTACTATTTCTAATTAATTTATTTATCGCCAGTAAACATATCCAATTGTACTAAAACACGCTAAACTCAAAAATTTCACCTCATACTATTATACATCGTTAGAAAAATTCAATCTCTGAAAAAAAAAAAAATCTCGAAATTTTTTCAAAGTCCCCTAATTAACCTAATATTTCTTAATTAAAATTTCTTGATCACTAGTTTTTAAATTATCACCAGTAAAATTATCCTATTGTAATATGACACGCTAAACTGAAAAATACCACCTCATACAAAAACACGTTAGAAATTTCAAACTCTCGAAATTATTTCAAAGTTCCTTCATTTACATATTTGTTAATTAATATTTGTTAATTACTCTTTCTAATTAATTTATTAAATAATCGCCATTAAATAATATCCTATTGTACTATAACACGCTCAACTTCAAAAATTACACCTCATACACCATAGTTCGCTAAAAATTTAATGTCCGAAAATTTACGCTTTTATTCAAAAAAAAAAAATCCTTATATCACTAAAAAAAATCCTTATCTCATCAAAAATCTCCCCCCTTTTAAAATATGCTCACGGGAAAAAGGCTGAGAGCTGAAGCTGCTCCGTGTTCCCTGCCCTCAGCCTTTCTTCTGAGGTCGAACTGTCATTTCTCTTCTACTATCAGAGAATTTGAAAACCACGTTAACATAGCAAGATGCAGTCTTTGTTTTTGTTTGATGATTCAGCACTTTAGTATTAATTTTAAATAAATTGTTAGTTATTTTAAAGCTTTATAAAAAGTATTCGTGAGACTCAAAATCATAAGTTAAGAAAATTGATTAAGAAACTTATCAACGTAAATATATAGATACAAATTTCCGAAAAAAAAAACTGTTCTACACAGCCTAATATTAGACCCATAATAAAAACAGCCAATTTTAAGCTCTTAATACTTGTAAACAGGAAAATAACATATGAAAGGAAATTTATAAAAAATTTTCATGATACATATAATATTATAATTGTGATTTTAGCGTAAAATGATTCACAGAAGAATAGTTTTCATAAAAACGGTAAATGACAAATCTGATAAAATTAATTTCGAACTTCGTCTGAAATTTAGCGAAAGAATGATTTTATATTGTAAGCAATAATTATATAATTTAACATAATGCTTTGATAATCCATATCTATATATAAAAGGCAAGTGTGTGTGGGAAAAGACACACTTTTCTCCACGACCTCCCCCACCACTGCCACCCGCACGCGGTTTTAGTAGTTAGGCCCTTGGTCTCAGGGCCATCGTGATGACTTTTTATTGGTGAGGGAGAGGACCTTAATTTGCCAAGTCAAATTTTAGTATTTGCCAACTAGTTTTACATTTTGCCAAGTTACCACAATTAGAAAATGTAATGTAGTTCTTATTTGTAAAAAAATTAATTATATTTCCAATTATATTTGTAATTTTTGGCAAATCTATCAGAGATAGAAAATGTATTATAGTTTTTATTGAAGTTTTAAACAAATTTGCCAACTAAGTTTGTAAATTTGCCAAGTGTAACAGCATTCAAGATAATTTTTTTTTTGGGGGGGGGGGGAGGCTCACCCCCATGTCCCTTCCCTTAGCGAGGCCCCTGCTGGTCTTCTGCTGTTAGTAAGGCAGTTTGGTCGCGGTGGGTGGAAGTGGGGAATTACAGGGACGCTCAAAAGGATTCCATTACATTGTAGCCTATGGGGAAAAATGGTTTGAGATAGTTTTGAATAATCTTATAGCCGTTCGAATATAATGAAATTGAAATGCTTTTATGAAGTGCATTTAAATATACATTCTGTAGCATAATGCGGTGCAAAGAACATTTATTATTCATTTAAAGGGACACAGAAAAGAATTCCGTTACATAATGGTATAGGGGAAAACATTGTTTAATTATGTTAAAGTATTTCACATACAACTAATTAAAGTACGGACCCACCTCATTTGCACGTTTGGCGTACAATCTCAAATTTGTTGAATTTTAACGACTTTTACTGCGATTTTCATTCGGATTTTTAGCGTTTTTCCCAGTTCCACGGCGATTTTTTGGCATTCGGAAAAGGAATTTGATTTCAAAGTTTTAGCGTAATATAGTAAATTTTTCCATGTATGAATTTTGAATTTTAGCAATTTTAAATGCGATTTTTAGCGAAGTTTTCGCTTTTTTTACATTTTACGTCGATTTTTTGTCATTCATGAAGGTATTCCAATTACAATGTTCTTTATCCCCATTAGAGTAAATTTAGACTCTTGTCGATATTTCAATATTTAGCGATTTTTAATGTGATTTTCAATGCGATATTTGGCAATTGTATGAATACCGCGGCGATTTTTTTATATTGTTAAAATGAATTTGGTTTGCTATTTTTAGATTTTCAGTGATATTTAATGCATTTTTCAAGGTTTCTTTTTTTGTTTGTTGAGTCTCACGGGTTTATTATTTTTTTTTTTTCATTCGGAAAAGAAACTTTGTTTCAAACTTTTAGCTTAATATAGTAAATTTTGCCATAAACGATTTTTCATATTTAACGAATTTTAATGCGATTTTTAGCGATTTCTTTTTGAGATTTTTTACGTTGCACATTGATTTGATTGTCATTCATGAAAGATTTTCGATTACAGTGTTTTGAGTCGATTTATTGTTATTAATGAAAGAATTCAGTTACAATATTTTACCCAATTATAGTTTTTGTTCGCTGCTATTTTTGAATATTCAGCGACTTTTCATGCATTTTTCAATGCGATTTCCAGCGTTTTTTCGAGTGCCATGGCGATTTTTTGACATTTGGAAAAAGAATTTGGTAACAAATCTTTATCCAACTATAGTAAATTTCGTCTTCAGCAATTTTAAAATTTTTATGATTTATAATGTGATTTTTAGCGATTTTTCGAGTTCTGCGGCAATTTTTTAACATTGGTAAAAGGATTCCGCTTTCTTAATTTTAGCCTTATATAGTGCATTTTGTCCTCTACGCTTTTCTGAATTTTACCAAATTCTAATGCGATATTCAATGTGATTTTTAGCGATTTTTGAGATTTTTGGCGTTCCGTGTCCCTTTTTTGTTTTCATGAATGATTTCCGATTACATTGTTTGCCCCCTTAACATTAAATTTTTACAGCAGCAACTTTCAAACATTTAAGTGATTTTTAATGCAATTTTCAGTATGGTTATATAGCCATTCTTCGAATTCCATGACAATTTTTTGACACTCGGAAACTTTTTGCCTAATACAGTAAATTATTTGAATGAGATGTTTTATCCCTTAATATTCAAATTTTCCCACATCGATGTTTTAATATTTTGCGATTTTTAATGCGAGTTTTCAGTTTTCACAATGATTTTTTGACACTTTTAAGAAGAATTATGTTTGAAATTTCGACCTTAATAGCAATTTGGGTTCAAACATTTATCCTATTATGGTAAATGTATTGCTCCGTTATTTTTGAAGAGTGGCAATTTTTAATGCAATTTTTTAGTGTTTATTTTCT
This sequence comes from Maratus speciosus, assembly GCA_963932465.1. Taxonomy (NCBI): domain Eukaryota; kingdom Metazoa; phylum Arthropoda; class Arachnida; order Araneae; family Salticidae; genus Maratus; species Maratus speciosus. The sequence continues at coordinate 275,326,736 of OZ010800.1, forward strand.
TTCTTTTTTGAGTTCGCGGAGACTTTTTGAGATACGGAAAAGGAATTCGGTTTCAAACTTATAACGTAATATAGCAAATTTTCTCTTGTGCGATTTTTGCTATTTATCTACTTTCCATCATGGCCCCCTTAACATTAAATTTTTACAGCAGCAACTTTCAAACACTTAAGTGATTTTTAATGCAATTTTCAATATGGTTATATAGCCATTCTTCGAGTTCCATGACAATTTTTTGACACTCGGAAATTGATTTCGATTTCAAACTTTTTGCCTAATACAGTAAATTATTTGAATGAGATGTTTTATCCCTTAATATTCAAATTTTCCCACATCGATTTTTTAATATTTTGCGATTTATAATGCGAGTTTTCAGTTTTCACAATGATTTTTTGACATTTTTAAGAAGAATTATGTTTGAAATTTCGACCTTAATAGCAATTTGGGTTGAAACATTTATCCTATTATGGTAAATGTATTGCTCCGTTATTTTTGAAGAGTGGCAATTTTTAATGCAATTTTTTAGTGTTTATTTTCTTTCTTTTTAGAGTTCGCGGAGACTTTTTGAGATACGGAAAAGGAATTCGGTTTCAAACTTATAACGTAATATAGCAAATTTTCTCTTGTGCGATTTTTGCTATTTATCTACTTTCCATCATGGATTTATATTTATTTATTTATTTATTTATTTATTTTTTAAGTTTTCTGCTTTTCGCGGCTTGACATTCGTCAAAGGAATTAGATTTGAAACATTTATCCAAATCCTGAAAAATGGCTGTTTTTTTTTTTTTTTTTTTTTTTTTTTTTTTTTTTTTTTTAATTGCCTCAAAAATCTCAAAATTTAGCCTACAAGTACCTTATTGCTATATTTATCAAAAAATAATATGAACCAAACTGTACCTGATAGGTCTTCCGAGATTTTAATTTCAAAGCACTTTCATTGCTAAAATGTTCAAATAAATGATTAACACCTTAATTTAAGAATAAATTTATTTGTAAATAAGAAAAGCGATATATTTCACATACATGTTAAAGAGAAAGAAGTTTATAAAAAATCTGGTGTCATTGTGGCGCTTGGGAATTAAAGTTAAGTGGTTTCATAAACATACCACCGCCCTTGAAAGGGTTAAAAAAGAAAAGAAATTATAATTAGAAGTTATACTGTCAATAAATATATATATATATTTTTTACTCTATGTCAATTAAAAAAATAGAGCATTAATATTTGCAAAGTTAATGTTTATTTGAATTTACATTTTTTTTTTTAAACTTCTCCCAGTAAAATAATAAAAATTAAAAATGTACTTACGCTAATTAAAAGTCATGAGTTTTTTAATGTGTATTTTATTGCATTATATTTTCTTATTTTACTGTTTAGTACATGTATAAATGGATTTAGATCATCCCCCTGTATATTAAAATTATGAGGGAATGATTGTGAGCGAATGATGAAATACTACTGAAAACCTTTTTATACAAAAATCATTAGTCTAATGTATATTTTCAGTTACTAAATAGCTTTTGAAACACATTTCTAATAATATAATAAGATAAAAAAGACATTTCATTAGTTTTTATTAAATTTATAAAAGATGAAGAAATGATGAATAATAAAAATACTTTGATCTAATACTTGAAAGCCATGTGCTAGCTATTTAGGAATATTTCTGAGCAAGCAACAAGATTGCTGCTTCACTTTACTCATGTACAAACTGTCCTAGACATATATAAATCATGTGCTGCTTCAGGGCCGAAACTAGGGGGGTGGCAGAGGGGGCACGTGCCCCGGGCGCCGCTTTAACAGAAGGTGAAGGGGGCGCCAAAATGAAGATTTTGTTTGACGTTTGATACAAGAATGTATATATATACGAAATTTGTATAAAAATGTATCGGAGACAGAAATTTTAAAAGGAAAACTGTACCAAATGTATTAAACTTTACAAATACTAGATAAAAAGATTCATCTACAGTACAAAACTGCAAATGAATAATAAAAAAAAAAGAACTGTTCTCTTAGCTTTTTTCATTCTCCCAATCCAAAAGTATCACGTCTATGCTTTTGCCTACTATCTTTTAAATCACTTCCTGTGTAGGAGACTGTTTTTCAAGGTCAGTCTCTATTGTGGAACACTGTCCACTATTGGTAACTTTCCAGCGCGAAGCGACCCCTCAGTCTGACTGAAAAAATTCCATGAAAGCTGTTTGTTTGTTTTCCTGTTTTCCGCTGAGCATCAGCTTCCTTTTTTTTTCTTTTCTGTCTTGCAATGGGCGATAACTGCTCGCGACAATAAAACAAACGGGAGGGGGAGTGCACAAAGTAAAATTCTTAGTAAAACCTTTTTTTCTTTTTTTTTTAGATATCGACCTCATTTAGACTATACAAAAAAAGTTTCAAATAATTAAAATGCAATTTAGTTCCTTTTGATTCCGTTTTCAAGGTTTTAATAAATCAATGTTTGACAAAGCTGATTACGTAGTTCAGTTTTATATTTTTTAAATTTAAAAAATAAGTTGTCTATTAGATACTTAGTAAAATTATTTTTGTTAATTTACTTTGTGGTGGAGAGGGGGGGGGGGGAGGGGTGCCAAAATCCATGTTTGCCCCGGGCGCCAAAAAGGCTAGTTTCGGCCCTGTGCTGCTTTCTACTAAGTAAATAGGGGCAAATTTATAGTTATGTGAGGGAATGATGACAAATACTAGGGACATCATTAAAAAGTGCCCTGATTCTTTCATTATATAAAATATAAATATAATTAAATGGCTAAATATTTATTTAAGTATGTTTAATGAATTGAGAAAAAAATAATTATAAACCTGCGTGATGTAATGGCAGAGAAAGCATTTTCTTTCCTACATGTGTGGATGGGGACGTAGTGAGGGAATGACATTTGCATAAAAAATACATTTAATTTATCATATTTTAATTTCAATAAGCAAATAATTACAGTTTATATGTATAATTGATTAATATTGATAGTTTAAATCACTTTTTCTTTTTGTAATTTTAAATACAGTAAACTCTGTCTAAGGCTGATTCGATCCGGACCGAGGAAATTTTCCGTAGTAGACAATATTCCGCCTTAGACAAATTTTACTCTATATTTATGGATTCGCAGGAGCTTGAAAATCTTTCCGATGTAGACAGATTTCCGTCTTACTCAGAATCCGCTTTACAGAGAGTTTGCTGTATATGTTTTCAAGACCCCTGGGGCATAAAATTGCCACTTTGCAGAGAATGACTCATATAGTAAATTTTGACTTTCGTGATTTTTCAAAATTTTGGCGATTTTTAATGCAGCTATTTTGCGATCCACTGTGAATTTTTGATATTCAATTTTTGACCTAACATATTAAATTCTACCCTCTTTTCAGTAAAGTTTATTTGAATTTCGTACAGCAATTTTCGAATACTTCTTGAATTCTTTATGTGATTTTAGTGTGTTTTTGTGATTTGTTACGATTTTTACACTTTGGTAAAATGAATCCAGTTTCAATCTTCTAACCCAATATAGTATTTGTTTTTTTCTTTTTTTATTGTCTTTTTATGAAGTTTATTCGAAATTTAAAGCGATTTTTAAATTTTTCGCCATTTTTTCTTACGATTTTCAGAACTTTTTCGCAATTTGTGCTGTTTTTTGTCGGACCCGGGCAACGCCGGGCAGGTTAGCTAGTTTAATATAATAAAGAATTTAGTGATTTAATAAATATTTATTACGCTGATTTTTTTTTCATTGAAAGACAAAAAACAAAGTTAATGGATGGTGTGTGTCTGTGTGTGTGGGGGGGGGGGGGGGGAGAGAAACCATGACACTAAAAAGCAAGAGGATAAGAGGATAAATATACGTTTTTCATTAAATGTAGGATTAGATTACCTTGTATGATCTTGTACCTCAATTTTTAATTAGGATTGGTTTAAGAAGTAAAAAATCACTGGATCTCATTAAATAGGAAAATACTGAATTTGATTAAATAATGCTTTGTGTATAGAAAATTAAGCTTGAATGTATAAAATCCAGTTAAATGTAATAAAAAGAAGGATATTAGTTTGTAAACTCGTATTTTATATGTACATTCATGAAAATATTTTTGAAATTTAAAATTTTCAGTTATTGATTAAATTAAAATTAATTTATTTTGTTTAGTAATGAGTATTTCTTGAAGTGTACCTTATTCAATGGTTAAACTTCTACATAGATAGCATCTAAAAGTATGATAAAATCTAAAACTAGTGTGAAAGTTAATCAAATTCATTTAAATTTGTCTTTTTTCATTAAAAAATCATATTTTCCTTTGTTATTTTTTCAATTATTAAAATTCATTAAGGTAATGGTTGTTCAAAAACTAAATGTTTAAATTTCTCTTTTAAGTTGAAATCTTCGTAACTTTCCTCTTTTAATTTGATATTCTGATCTTATAGTTGAAAAATTCTAAGGAAATCAGACTTTTCCCTTAAAAATTTATATTTTTCATTGTTTTACTTAATTAATAATATCCATTTAGGTGCTGATCGTTCAAAATTCAAATATATATGTTTAACTTTTATCTTTTAAGCTGCTATTCCTATTTTATAATTGAAAAAAATCTAAAGAAATCAGTTCTTTTTCCTTAAAATTGATATTTTCCTTTATTTTGTTTAATTAATAATACTCATTAAGGTGATGTTCATTAAAAATTCAAATATATGTTTAACTTTTATCTTTTAAGTTGTTATTCGTATCTTATAGTTGAAAAAACCTAAAGAAATTAACTTTTTTTTCCTTAAAAACTGATATTTTCCTTTTTTTTTCTTAATTAATAATACTCATTCAGGTGATGATTGTTCAAAACTAAAATATAAGTTTATATCATTTATATTACATATGAAAAATTGTAAAGAAATGTGTCTCCTTTTCCTTCGAAATTGATATTTTCTTGAATGGTAAAATTTTCCGATATACCTTTGTAGTTAGCGACGCCAAAACTCCTTTATTGTGACCCCCAAGCTTAAGAAATGTGAGTTCTTGATTAGAATTATGTTCTCTGAGACTAATCCTCATCGAAAAAGTCCTGTTGAATCTGATAAAAATTAAAAGAATTTGAAAAATTGTATTTTATATGCGTTTTCGTGAAAATTTTTTTTTTAAATGTGAAATTTCCAGTTATTGATTAGAATAAAAATTAATGTTTAATTAATGATACTTCTTAGGTTGTATTACGTTCAAGGTTTTAAATCTTGCATAACTATCGCCTAAAAGCATGATAAAATCTCAAACTAGTGTAAGCGTTAACCGAATTCGTTTAAATTCGTCTTTTTTCATTAACAATTCAATATTTTTATTTGTTATTTGTTCAGTTATTAAAATTGGTTAACATGATAGTTGTTCAAAAACTAAAATATATGTTTAAATTTCCCTTTTAAGATGAGACTGATCTTCATTGAAAAAATCCTCTTGAATCTGATAAAAATTAAAGGAATTAGTTTGATAAATTGTATTTTATATACGTTTAGGTGAAAATATTTTTTTTTATGTGAAATTTCCAAATATTGATTAGAATAAAAATTAATGTTTAATTAATAATACTTCTTAGGGTGTATTACGTTCAAGGTTTTAAATCTTGCATAAATAGCGCCTAAAAGCATAATAAAATCTCAAACTAGTGTAAAAGTTAATCGAATTCTTTAAAATTCGTCTTTTTTCATTAAAAATTCAATATTTTCCTTTGTTATTTGTTCAGTTATTAAAATTGGTTAACGTAATGGTTGTTCAAAAACTAAAATCTATGTTTAAATTTCCCTTTTAAGATAAGTTAGGTGAAAAAAAATCGAAAGAAATCTGCTTTTTTCATTATAAATTGATATTCTTCATTATTTTGCTTAACTGATAATACTCATTAAGGTGATGGCCGTTCAAAAACTAAAATGTGCGTTTAACTTTCCTCTTTTAAGCTGATATTATGATCTTATAGAAAAAAACTAACGAATTCAGTCTTTTTCCTTAAAAATTGATATTTTTCATTGTTTTGCTTAATTAATAATACTCATTAAGGTGATGACCGTTCAAAAACTAAAATCCATGATTAACTTTCCCTTTTTAAGTTGATATTCTGATCTTATAGATGAAAAAATCTAAAAAAACAGACGTTTTTCTTAAAAATTGATATTTTCCGTTGTTTTGCTTAATTAATAATATTCATTAATTTGTTGTTCATTCAAAATTCAAATATATGTTTAACTTTTCCTCATTTAAGTGGATATCCTTATCTTAAATGGATCTATTAATTATCTATTAATTAATAATATTCATTAATGTAAAAGCTGTTCAAAATTCAAATGTACATTTAATCATTATCTTATTAATCTAGTAGATCTAACGTTCACCCCTCATATTATAGTAGAAAATTAACCATAAAAACGTCATTTTTCCCGCTAGGGGACGTTCGAATAAGGCGGTGGCGGTGCCGTCTGAGGGGGGTGCCGGAGGTGGCACGGTGCCAAAGTAGCCCCTCCGGCTGACCCCGTACTCTCGTTTTCCTACTAATTTTATCTTTTTGGTAAAAACAACTTTAAAAGTGTTTTTTTTTTTTTCATTGTTTACAAGTGATAACGACGGACACATTTTTTTAGTCATAACTTGCGTAATAATAGAAATACTTCTATGTAAAATGTTCTAAAATGCAACAAAATAGGATTGTTCTTTCATGTATAATTTTTTCGAAAAATCAATTTTTTGGTGATTAAACAGTTGCATGCCTCTGAAAATTTCACGATAATAAGATTTCAAATATTTTGTGGCTGAATTTTCATTGGAAATAATATACATCGAAGAGCCATTACATTATGACCACCTTCCATGTATAACAATGAGGTCGTCCAGAAACGAAACCACGGCGCGTGCGCAGTTAATATTGGGGTATATAAAGCTCCCATGCATTGTATTTAAAAACATAGCGTGATTAGCTGCTTAATGGGAAAAGCAGCAGATTTATCAGACTTTGATAAAGGTCAAATCGTTATGGCTTGGCGACTGGAAACGTCGATATCGGAAACAGTGCGTTTGGTGGGCTGTACACGTGCAGTCATTGTGAGCACGTACCGAAAGTGGTGTATGGATGGTGAAACGACAAGTCTCCAGCAGGCAGTCTGTCGCCCGCGGCGCATTGATTCAAGAGGAGAGCGGAGATTGTCACACATTATTCGTCGTGACAGAATAGTTCCAACAGCCGAAATCACCAATAGCTAGAATAGTGGTGACCCAGACTGTGTTACTCAACACACATTGCCACGTGTACTGTTACGTATAAGCCTATGCAGCCGGGGCCCTAATCGCGTTTTTTCGCTGACAGCACGTCATCGCCAGCAGCACCTGCAACGGGCCCATGAACATCGGAATTGGACCATAGAATAATGGAAGAAAGTTGCATGGTCCGACGAATCATGTTTTCTGGTCATCACATCGACGGGCACGTGCGAATATGCTGATTTCCAATGGTAACCCTGGCTCCAGGATGCACAGTCTGTCGGAGACAAGACTGCCGGCGGCTATATATTATCGTGTGGGCTATGTTTTTATGGAGCACATTAGGACCATAATCCCCATAGAACAATCCCTGACGTCTTTGCGCTACATGAACATCGTTGCAGACCATGTACACCCATTGACAACAATGTTTCCGGCGGGTTAATGCATTTACCAACAGGATAATGCACCATGTCATTTGGGTGGAATCGTAAGGGAGTAGTTCGAGGAGCATTCTAGTTTCTAGTGTGTTTCAAGTCATGTCCTGGACTCCAAATTCACATGACATGAATCCAAAAGAACTTTTGTGGTTTCACCTGGAAATCCTTATTTATGCTGCTACGTTACAACCTCGCAATATGCGAGAATTTCAGGAGCAGTTGGTGTGCGATTGGTACCAAATGCCTCAGACTGCCTATAAGAACTTTGTCGAGTTGATACCAGGTCGGGTGTTGACGGTTTTGAGGGCGAAATGTGGTCCTTCGTCGTATTAAACAAGTGGTCATAATGTAATGGCTCTTCGGAGTGTATGTATATATATATATATAAAACCATTATAAACCAAAACAATTATCATCAACAAATGAGAATATATAAATTTTAAAGGAATTTATGCAAATTAAAAATAATGTATAAACCATTATAAAACTCTTTTAAACAAATCCCATAACAAGTATGACATGGAAGTGAAAACACAGTATTGACAATTAAAACATGGGAAAAATGAAAATATTTGCGGAACCAAGGCAGAATCATCAGGCCCAAATAACCTTGCTTTCCACAAATAACATTTAGGTTTTCATCTTTTCATTAGCCATAAGAAGCTAAAAAATGCAAAATAAGAGCTACCGCACGAAAAAAAAATACAAAAAAAAACAAAAAAAAAACAGGAATAACACCAGATAATTTTTTTTATTTTTTATAAATACAAAGGATTAAAATGGATTAAAAAAAGAAGCATATCACCAATTGAAGAACCATTCATGTCATAAGTGAAACAGCATAAAAGGTATAAGAAATGTTTTGCATATGTTGCCACAAATATCTAAGTAAAAATCCATGAGCTTAAACCATGGAGCAAAAATATGTAGTGTAAGCAGGTTGAAATAGTAAAATTACATTATTTTCACCAGTGGAACAGAAGTAGTACTGCCCTCTATCGTTGAATATTACATTTTATAACTTCCAAAGTATTCACTAATGGATCATATTTAGTGCTGACCTATAATGTAACACTAGAAAGCCCGGAAGGAGTCGATTCGACTCCGACCACATGATTAAATGTCGATTGAGGCCAGAATTTTTTTCATAAAATAAGTTAAATTTAAGCGACGCAGAATTACGTTAAATAAATGAGTGAAATAACTTTAATAAAAATTCTGGAGTGAAATATTTTTATGAAACTTGAGTAAAATTTCCGGGCGTTCTAGTGTTAAATAATACATCCAGAAAACTCAATCAAAAAAACTGCGACCTCTCTTCACCAGATCTATGCCAGAACTTTCGTGTTTCCCTCAAAGACACCTTCCAAACTCAGAATATGGGGATCTCCTCCTGTGAACAGGGCCCCTTCTCTTGTCTAAAAACTTCTCCCTCAGATGGCATTCACTACATACGAGATAGGGAATTTCTTTGTTTGCCTTATCTGTGGTATGCGTCCTTGAATAGCAAGGGAAGTTGGAATTCTTATATACATTTGAGCTTGTCCATACAATACTACCTAACTAAAATAGCTCGGATCAACTTACAGATAAGGAAAAATATTACCTTAAACCCTAAGTACGCACAAAGTGATACATATGAAATACAATAATCAAATAAAAAGATAATATCAGATAATAGTAATCTTAATTATTTACATGTTCATTAGTGTCAGAAACCTGACAGTTGTTGTTAATGAGATTAGAAGAACATCAACTCTTTATTCTATATATATTATTCGGGAGCATATTACGATATACTCTAGGTGAAATTTGGCGGTCGCCACTCGCCACGTGGCGATTAAAGTTGTAAAAGTGGCGATTAAAAAAACGGCCATCGATCGCCACCCTAATCGCCACTCGCCAAGTAGCGATAAAAAATCTGTTATCGCCCCCTTTTAATAACACATTTACTTATTCAATAAAATCCAAATTACATTTTATTGCATTTTAATTGATTATTTTTTTTTTTTTGCTGCGTACACCTAACTGTTGGAATTTGGATTTAGTTATTTTTTATATAAAGAAAGTAATAGTAATTTGATTGACAATGGTTTTTATGAACATATACAAATAATCTAAAAATATATACTAAAAAAAAATAATATAACAGATTTTGTGTTTTTAAAGTAATTTTCTTGAATTTTGACTACTTCCCTATTCTTATCCTGAATAGTTGGCTGGTATAAAACTCTGACTTATAGAAAAATATGTATATATATACAACGACTATAGTTTATGTAGATGTCAAGAAAGTTTGAAACACTATAGTGGCCACTAACTTTAAAAAGTGGCTACTAATGAAACTGAGTCTACCGGCCACTGGCTACTAACTCAATTTCCCAGTTTTCACCTATACGATATACTGAAATATGAAGACGTGTTTTAAAATGTGTAAATGTATTAACTTGAAATTTGTATGCATTTCGTTTGTCATATAGATCAGTTATTGTTTTGTTTCCTTTTATTATAATATTTAGATCTAAAATGTTAAAAGCATTGTTGGATAAAAGGTTTTCCGTTAATTCTAAATTAGTAGCGTAATCTACTGGAAATTCAGAAATATCACACTGATCAGTAACAATTAAAATTGTGACAGCAATATAACGACATAAATGTACATCACTATTACAATAAGTACGTTCATAGTGATATAAGTATAAAACTGATAATAAACTTGAAGTACATCCACCTTGAGGTATACCGAATTTCTGTTGATAAATTGCATTAACTTGCAATTTATAGTTATTATAAATAATGAAATTAGTAAAATTTGAAAATAATCTGTATATCGATATTTATTGGTAGACTCAATATATGATGATACTTTTTTATTAAAGTATTTATTATATTTGTTATATATGTTATTATATATGTTACTAAAAAGATCTTTGAAATAAAATGTCGTTATGTTGTGCAAACTGTTTCTTTTTAAGGCTGTTCTCATATCCAAAGGATCAACATTATGAAATAAGTTTTAATTGATTTTTGTTCGGAAACGCATGATACTGGTAGTTGTTGTTATTTAGAAACTATGTAATCGAAAGACGCTTTCCGTTTTGTTTTGTTTTTCTTTTCTTTTTGTAAACATAATAGATCTGTCAGAAAAATATTGTCAAATTTAGCGTTTTGAACCGGATTTCCCGACGAAAGCAGAAAAAACAATCAGCGAAGGGAGATAAACGACTTGTCTCGCGATCAAAAACGCTTATAACTCGATAGGTAATTCATTTATCAAAAATCCCTGCCGGCCCGGCCTACAGGCGGAGGTAGATTTCGAAGTTAAGTACTTTATATGCACCACCGCAAAAACTCAATCATGATTAGATATAAATCCACTTTAACAGCTTTATCTGGCCGCTTTTGACGAGTTTTTATTTCCTTTTTATATAATAGCCGGATTTATCAGAATCATGCTAAGGCGGTATTAAAAAGAATACTTTTCCATGCTCAACAACTCAAAATTTTCTGGCACATTTTCAAATTAATTTTTAATAGAAAAAATACGAAACTTGCTGACGTGATTTTTGAAAAGATTTATAAGCGACATGTGTTTTTATTTTTCTTTCAATTAATTGAAACTTGATTAATAAACAATTATTTTCTCAGTAGGGCAATATTTTTGGTTTCTAACACAATTGCTTCGGAAAATTCCGTTCAAAATGCCCACTTTGACATCATTTTTTGAAATATATTCTGCCTGTATCAAAAAATCGATCATTACGGTACATTATATAGTTTCTGAAGAAGAGAATCTATCAATTGGACGCGTTTGAGAGCAAAAATTAATTTAAAAATGAGTAAGAAAATAAGCCGTTTGGATTTGAATACATTCTTAATAAGATGATTTTTTTTCTTCAACAGCTATGTATTTTTAATTTGTTTTTGCTCTAAGAATGGGTCCTATCAAAAACTTCTCTATATAAATGTTGAAGACAATATTAAGAAGATGTATGATAAATTCATCGGGATTTTATATCTTGTGAGTTGACGGATTTATAGAAATTTTTCTTCTTCACACCCCTTTTTTTGTTTTCGTTTTTAAATTCTTTTTTTTTTTTTTTGCGGTACGAATTGGTGCTATCAAAAACTTGTGAATACAAAAGTTGTAGATAATATTAAGGAGATGTATAATAAAATTAATTGGATCTGATATCTGGAGAATTGACGAAGTTAGGAATTTTTTTCTCCTAAAAACCCTATTTTTTTCTCCCATTGAGCCCATTTTTAATTGTATCCAAAATCTGTGATACGTAAATTTTTGGTCCTATTTTTAAAAGTAATAAAAACTTTAAGCTGATTTGATATGTACAAAAATTAAGTAGTTATGGGTTTTTTTCTGTTTTCACAAAACACCTCCCTATTTCCATCCCCTTGGTCCAATTTTGCCCATTCACGAACTTGACCGAGATTTTATGCCCCTTGATTTTGTGTATCGGTTTGGAAAAGATTTGTGCAGAATTGTGGAAGTTATCGTGTCCAGAAGAAAGTGATATATATATATATATATATATATATATAGATAGATAGATAGATAGATAGATAGATAGATAGATAGATAAAATTTTTTACTGATGGTGGTTTTGGGTTCTAAGGGTCATGATCCGTGTAGATCTGCAAAAATTTTTCAGAAATTCCAACATAGGAACGACGCCAATAGGTAGTATTTCATACGAAATCTACCTAATATTTCATACGAAATCTACCTAATATTTCATACGAAATCTACCTAAAAAATAGAAAAATCGTTTCGATTCCAAATAGTCAGGTCTGCCAATTTTATATTTTTACGTTTAAAAATGGGTACGTCATTGTGTCAGAAAGTTTCGCGCTAAGTTGAACAGCGAACTTAAGAACAGTCTTAATAGCAAAGATGTATTTACAAATTAATAACTAGTTATAGTCCTTTAAGCAATTACTTTGAAGATTATTTATTTGTTTAGTTATATATTTTTGGAAACAATAATTGAAGAACACCTACTTCACTTGTTTCGTGTGGTTTTACAATTTAAATTATGGTTAAGAGTGCGATAAATTGGTGAATAATAATGGAGAATAATAATGTTATTAATAGATGAAAAAACTTTAACAGACCTGTTGAATATTTCTGTAGTTAGTCCATATGGATAAATTGTGTTATAATATTTCATATATGATGACTCCAGAAAAAAGACGTTCTAATTTATTTATTTTTTATTTGTGTGATTTCAATTGTGGTACTTTTATATCTATGTTATATATAGATAGATACATAGATATATATCAATCGTCGTTGAATTTTAGCGGTGGATTGTATGTTTTTAGCTCACAGGCAATCAAAGCTTGAGAGCTAACGTGCCCGCTGGTTCTGTATGTACGCATGTATGTGCGCAACTCAATAAATCTTGATAGAAATATCCGATTCGTTTCAAATTTTGAATATAGGTTCGTTCTGATAAGGCGCTTCCCTGATTAGTTTTAGGGTTCATTGGTTAAGTATAAAGGGGGGAATGGGGGGCTAACCTTCCTCTCCTTAATTTAGATAAATGCGTTTTCCATGCAGAATTATACGATTTGCTTCAAATTTGATATACCGGTATATTCTGATAAGGCGCTTCCCTGATTAGAATTGGAAATTCATTGGTCAAGTATAAAGAGGAGAAATAAGAGAGCTACCTCCCTCCCCTTAATTTATTTTTCGAGGGGCATTATTCTTTGAAATAAGAATATAATATACAATTAGTGTGAATAGCCTGTGAGCTTAATACCATAGTTTAACTAAACCCTTTCTTTTTATTTAATTTGTTATTATTAGAATCTGAACGATGTTGATCAATTCTTTTATGTGTTGGACCAGATGTTTGACCAATATATTTCAAATTGCATAAGTTGCATTTTATACTATAAATCACATTAAGGGCTTTATAAAATGTTGATAAATTAGGATCTGAAACACTTTGTGTCTGAGAAGCATAGGAGCAAGTCTTGCATCTAGCATCTAAACATTTTCAAAAATAAATAATGGTGAAAGAGTAGAGTATAAAAATTGACTGCACTGCAAATAGAGGCTTCTTAAATTCAGACATATATGTGACTGAAAATGGAATTCAGACACTTAAGTGTCTGAATATGAAATTTCAGACGTCATAGATGTCTGAATTTAAGACACATAAGTGTCTTATTATAATCATGTTACAAATGGACTGAAAATAATGTCTGAATAATGACGAACCGTCTGAAATTAAGACATTTAGAAATTCAGACACTTATGTGTCTGAATGTAGTACAATTATATTATATGTGTGATGACTGTATACACAATTTTATTGCTATATATATGCCAGCATAATCATAAAAGGTTTTCAAATGATGACAGATGTTTAAAATACTTTTCAATCCAATAAGTTTAGTATTACTTTATAAAACAAGCAATCTGATTAAACAACAGGTCGTCTGTCAAAACTGTAACTGTCCGCTTACTAAAGTTTAATAGAGTTATTTTTGGTGCAAAAAGTAATTAACGACTTGATTTTCACAAAATATAAAGTTTTCAAAAAATTACTTGTACTAATGGGAGTATTTAGGGGTGGGAGGCGGAGGGGGGAGTTGTTCAAAGAAGGGCTTCTCTTCTAAATACTAAGAAATACATGTGCTTGCAGGGGAAAAATGCATGGAGGGGAAATATTAAGAGGGCTGGTCACTCAGCTTCGGAATTCTCCCCCGTAATGTTAAGTCTATGGACTTTTGATGCATTCGTATATTTAAAATATCTTGTCGGGAAATTCATATTTTTAACATCTTTTTTCTGTATACTCATCTTAAAGGATGTCTCTTTTTTTCTTAGTTTTCAAAATATTTCTAAAATCTATGCTGAATTTAATATTTTATGTATTAAAAGCGGGCGAACAGTGAGTAAGATTTTAACACTTCATATAAAATTAAGTCTATACTTTAGAAATATTTTGAGAAATAAGAAAAAAAGAGACATCTTTTAGGAAGTGTATACAAAAAATAGAAGTTAAAAATATTAATTTCCCGAGAAGATATTTTAAATATATGAATGCATCAAATGCCCATAGACTTAACATTACGGAGGAGAATTCGTAATCTGAGTGACCAGCCCTCTTAAGCAGCTATGCCTGGAGCCCACAGCCTAGTCTGCTTAACTAAAACACAGAATCTAAACATGAAATAAGCTAAACTAAGAACCTGTTTTCGGAATGCCTCGTGCAAGAGGATTTTCACATAAAAGAATTTAAAAAATCTATGAATTAAGAAATAGAAACTCATTTTTGAATATTTAATGAGAACATTTTTCAAAATGCAGAATTGATTTTTCTTTTCTTTTTAGGGTGCTTTGCTCTTCTGAACTCCTCCCTTCCCTCTAAATTTAAAAATCAATATATAACTATCTAAATAATTACATCTAAATATCAAAATAATGAATGCAATATCTAAGTATTAATTAAAAACATTAACTATTAAAAAACATATAGATAATTTGGGCCAATATCATAAGAGTTCGTCAGGAAAATAATTAATTGAAGAGATAAATTAATAAATATATTAGCAGATTAATATTCATGTCGATTTAAAAATAATTTGGAAATATATGAACATCTAAAAAAAAAAAAAATAATGCTACGCAGGATTCAAAGAGGAAGGCTCACTCTGACGAAAAATTCTTAGTTTCTTTTTCTCTTAGCGTTTTATGTTTAGTCATTTAGTAGAATAAATTTTATTTTTTTAGACAAAAAGAAAATGTAATTAATTAAATTTCAAAATATAGGAAGGGGCAATGGCCTTCAACCCGCTCTTCTGCCGGTGATTATGCTTCATCAAAACACAGGGTGTTTATAAAGTCCCGGACCCATTTTGATGTTTAAAAACTCATAAAATAATAAAGATAGATTAAAATTAATAACATAAATGGTTAGATAGACTCAAAAAGTTTCATGACCCTTGTCAATTAACTTCCACGTGTGCCCCATTCGTCGCATGGAAAATATCAAGTCGATAGTCAATTTCACGCCAAGTAGCGGCAAGCATGTCGGCATCCACATAGGCTATTGCAGTTGTAATTCTGGCTTTTAAGTCATCAATGTTCGACACTCTCCTCCTGTAAACATTGTCCTTTACAAATCCCCAAAGGAAAAAGTCCAGCGGCGTTATATCAGGTGATCTGGGTGGCCAAGGGATTGGACCATCGTTCGTACTTCTTTGAGTGACCATTTTCCAGGAAGATGGATTGGGCGAGGAGTTCCAATTCCTTGGCCACCCAGATCACCTGATATAACGCCGCTGGGCTTTTTCCTTTGGGGATTTGTAAAGGACAATGTTTACAGGAGGATAGTGTCGAACATTGATGACTTAAAAGCCAGAATTACAACCGCAATAGCCTCTGTGGATGCCGACATGCTTGCCGCTACCTGGCTTGAAATTGACTATCGACTTGATATTCTCCGTGCGACGAAGGGGGCACACGTGGAAGTTCATTGACAAGGGTCATGAAACTTTTTGAGTCTATCTAACCATTTATGTTATTACTTTTAATCTATCTTTATTATTTTATGAGTTATTAAACATCAAAATGGGTCCGGGACTTTATAAACACCCTGTAAGATGTATTAATTGCAAGTGTTACAACAAAAATTTTATATAAGTTACGTTTTCTACGTTTTCCCTCTGTCAAAAAGTATAAAAACTGTAATAATAATAATATACAGATAATTGATCATTTTAACGCATTTCGGAAAATACCAAATAAAGAAAATAAAATGTTTCTCATTTATGCTTATACAGTATTTTATATCCCGCTGATAAAAAGTGATGGGATTCTTCTTGAGATGTGCGTGTTTTATGCCAAACCCCCTCGTGCGTGAAACAACAATTTTCTTGTGAGGTATGTCCTACATAATTATCCACTGTGAAATATGTTTATGAGTGCTTCAAACAAACTATATTAACATTCCAGTGCGTAATAACCAAGAAATTAACTTATTCCAATATTTCTGCACAAACCCAACAGATGGTAGCACCACAGGAAATATGCTGTCTTATTCCTCTTCACAGGGCAACTAGTGTATGCACGGAAACTACAAAGTGATCCTGCTAAGCTTGCAAATTTCTTTGTGATTTAAACTTTTCATGAACTTTTCAAGGCAACAAAGCTTCAGTTCGTACGCTGGTTCCAGCCAAGCAACTACATACGGACCCCCAGGGCAGCAATCCATTGTTTAAAAGAACTTCTCCCCTGCGCGTATTTGACGTTTAAAAATCATATTATCTAATCCATTTCCTTTTATATTTTTTCAGTGTATCAGTATTTACTCAAGATCGTGTTTGAAAATTAAAGAAAAAAGTGTTTTAAAGTCCATCTCATTCATGAAGAAAACCTCTATCACAAAAATAATGAATCAACACAGATTTATCTTTAAATAAAATTCATTTAAATATTTCAGCTGCTCCAATACTGACGGAAGATGCAAAATAGCTCTTCGTCTACTTAGCAGCAAAAGGTAAGAAAATTTAAATACTCTATTGTTAAATAAAATAAATAATGTGAACAATGAAAAGGTCCACAATCAAACACAATACAATTTTATTATTTTAAACTTGTAACATCTTTTTCATTACATTAGTCGCATTTTAAGTAAGATTGTGGAAATTTTTTATATTCACATTATTTATTTTATGTTAAATCAAGGTGAAAAATTGCGTTTCGCCTTATGAGATTATACTCTATTGTTTTTAATGATTTAAGCATTGTGCATCTAAACTGGGTATTTGGCGCAAGCTATCGAACTCGCTCCCTTCAGTTTTTTTATTAGATTAGTCCTGAATATAAGAGGAGTATAAAAAAAAAAACCCAGTAATTAATCTATTTATATAGTTATGATAAAAATGAAAAAAGAAAAGATGCACATATAAATATGATATCAATTGAAATATATGAAAATAATTGTGTATAAACGTATATTGACATTATTTATGAATATTAAAACTGCAATGTGTGACATTATAAAAAATATTATATGAATATACAATTGATTATTTGAATATATATGCAAAGAAAGTTATTAAAACTTCTTATATAAAACACCGAACTATATCAAATATATATTATCAAAGGATATAATTAACCTGAATAACACGATATGGCAGTAGCGAAAGATATCGTGGTTATCGAAAAAATAAATGACAATAACTATTGTAATTGGTTTTTCAATGTAGAAAATTTATTTGTTAAAGCCGATTTATTTAAATATGTGATACAAACACAACAGAGCACCTCCGATGATACCCATACAAAAATTCTGCTAAGGCAAAAGCAATAATATACTTGTGCATCGATGATGCACAGATAGTGCATGTCAGGAATCTAACATCCCTAAAGGAAATATGGGAAAAAATGAAAAACGTCCACCAGAGGACGTATCTATCATCGAAGTTGTTTTTATTGCGGAAATTATATTCCCAAAGACTAAATGAAGGGGGGACCTAAATCTGCATGTCAACAATATATGGACAATCCGCGATAAGTTCGCTGCGATCGGCGAGCTCATAAATGATTCATATACCGTAGCTATAATGCTATGTAGCTTGCCTCAGTCTTACGCGCCTCTTATAACAAACATGGAGGCAAGGGTCGAAAAGGACCTAGACCTTGAATTCGTCAGAAATAAGCTGATTGATGAATACTCACATTGAATTGAAAATAAAAACACTACACACGTCCCAAAGACACTGCGTATAAAATAATAAATAAAGGAAACAAAAAGTATTGCCATTTTTGTCAACGGGAAGGACATAATCGTGCGGAGTGCTATAAACTAAAAAATAAACAGAAAAACAGTTATCAGAAGTATGGTAATAATAACATAAATAAGTTTTACAATAACAACGCCAACTTCAAGAACAATTCACGAAACCCTAAAAACCCGAATAGTAGCAAAAACGACTCTTCGAATTTCTGTTTTAATAGCAAAACAAATATAGATGATGAAGTGAACGAATCGATCATTCCTCCCTTCCCGGTGGAAAATAATTTTGGTATTGAGTCAGTAAAAATTAACCAGACACAAACAACAGATTCAAACACATACATAATTGACTCCGGTTGCACCAGATACGTTACATCCACAAAAGTAAACTTTGCTACATTCACAGCTGGGAACTTCGGGAATATAACAATCGTTAATGGGAAAAGGCTTCATTCACAAGGTATGGGCGACGTAAAACTAAAAACAGACAAAAAACACTACATTACACTAAAAGACGTACTATATTGCCGAGAACTAAAAAGCAATTTATTATCAGTTAAAAGGGCCACGGAAAATAACATAAAGGTAATTTTCGAGAAAAATGCATGCTTATTTGTCAAAGACGATAATATAATCTTGACAGCCAAACAAAATGATAACCTTTACGTGTTAAATCCCGAAGATGAATACGGTTATACTTTCAGTACTCAAACATTCTGTGATAATATAAACTGTATATCAATGTGGCACTGAAGACTCGGACACAAAAATGTTGATGATATTAAATACCTAGTTAACCACAAATTAGCCGAAGGGATAATAATTAATAACTGAAAACACGACACGCGATGCACCAAGTGCATTGAGGGGGAACTCTCAGTACTGCCCTACCCTAAAGAAGCCACAAACAGAAGTAAAGAAATCTGTACTCTCGTGCATTTCGACATCTGTGGGCCCATGCAAACAGAAACGATAGGAATAAAAAGATATTTCATAACATTCACGGATGATTATAGCAGGTATACAATGACGTACTTAATCGCGCATAAATTGGAAGCCGTTATCAAATTAAAGGAATATACAGCGTTAACAAAAAATAAATGTGTCAAGTTGATAAAATCAATAAGGTCTGACAATGCAAAAGAATATATCAGTGATGAATTCGAAAACTACCTGATCGAAAATGGAATAGAGCGTCAATTAAGTATTCCCTATTTTAGTCCGCAGAACGGGGTCTCGGAGAGTTTAAAAATTGAACGATAGTGGAAATGGCTAGAAACATGTTGTCAGACGCTAAACTACCTAAACATTTCTGGGGGGAAGCTGTCATGTCCACCACATATCTCATTAACCGACTGCCAACAAAAGCTAACGAAAGCAAGATGACACCCTATGAACATTTGCATAAAAGAAAACCGGATCTCTCGAACATTAAAACATTCGAATGTAAGGTATTCGCCTATATCGATAAACCTAAAAGGGGTAAGTTAGATGAGAAAGCCATCGAGAGAATAATGTTGGGATACGATTTCAAGAGCAAGGGCTATAGGATCTACATGGGTGAAAGCAAAATTATGATACCTAGAACCGTAAAATTCTTCGAAGAAGGAATAAAAAATGAGCAAATTAAACCCGCCAAAGAAAATCAGAACGACAAACCAACACCAGCAGAATATATCGAAATTGAACTGGAAGAACTTAATGACGATCAAATTGAAACCCCAGGTAAAAATTCCCCCGAACTTAGGAGGTCGGAAAGACAAAATCGCGGTTACCACCTAACCGTTTTGGTATAAGCGTAAATCTGTGTCAAAGTCATGGACAGACTTACAAAACATCAATGACGCGGAAACTAAAAATAAATAGCTGGAGGCTACTAATGAGGAAATAGAATCTCTAAAACAAAATAACCCATGGAGACTAATAAAACTAATCCCGGGAAAGCGCGTCATTGGCAATGGACGTGCAAGGCAAAAAGGGGAGACAATGGGTCAATAGAGCGGTATAAAGCAAGATTGGTCACTAAGGGATATGCTCAAAAATATGGAAATGATTTTGATGAGACCTACGTACCCGTTATTGCTCATACCACCCTGCGAGCATTCTTAAACACAGCGGTGTACAGTCGTGGGAAAAAAAAGTAAACACCCTCTACTAACTCTTCGACAAATTATCGTAGACGGAAGTTACTGGTACCGAATGATTGGAAATAAAGTCTACTTTTAAATGATGCATATAAAATTTGCTTAGGGGGCCATCTACATATTAAAACGAACCCAAACCTCATTTTTTGCGATAGCAATACCCAATTTTAACAAAATATTTCAAATCTTCGGTTCAAACTATGTCCAGACACCAAATTTCAAGTCATTTGAATGATAAGTTTTTGAATTATAAACATTCAAAATTTAGTGATTCTAATGTTAAATTACATTTTCATATATTTATTTATATCTCCTGAAATTATGCTCCTAATGTGCTAATTTTTTGTGTAGCAATAATATTAATGTGCCGAAACATAAATAAGCTGAATTTGGAATTTTTATAATTTTATGATATGAATTATGAAATTAATATTCGAAAAAATTATGAATTGCAACCTACAACTTTTTTGATGGATTTAGATTTATTAAGTCCTGCTTTATGAAAATCCGAAATTTCACATTTTTCGTCCAAATAATTTTCAAATCATGCTTAAAAAATGGCAAAATGATGGTTTAAGGGGCCATCTATGATAGAAGTAAGTAGATGTTTTGAAATTTCTTCTGCTGTTCCGTTGTCTAACAGGCTTCATTGACTGCATTGGTGCCTTGATCAAGAAGGAGGCTCTCTCGGTTAACAATCGACTACGGAACTTCAATTTGGATACAGCCCTTAAAATACGCACGTTTTATAATAATTAATTTCTCGGAAACATATGGTACGAATTGCATAAAAATTGGTTTTTAGGCTAATTGAAAGGTGTAGAGTTTATGCTGTCAGAATTGGGTATTGCCATTGAAAAAAATGAATTTATGGTTTGTTTTAATATGTAGATGGCCCCCTAAGCAAAATTTATATACGCCATTTAAAAGTAGACTTTATTTTCAATCGTTCGGTACCGGTAACTTTCTTCTACGATAATTTGTTGAGAAGTTAGTAGGGGGCGTTTACTTTTTTTTTCCACAACTGTACAAAGATCTGAATATAACTCACCTAGACGTCAAAACCGCTTGCTTACATGGCGATTTAGAAGAGGAGCTTTATATGTTTCAGCCAAAGGAATACATAAAAAAGTGGGAAGAAGATAAAGTGTGTATAGTCTAAATAAAGCAATTTACGGCCTTAAGCAGGCAGCTGGGGCATGGAACCTAAAAATCAGTAAATCGCTAAGAGAATTAAATTTCGTAGAATGTGCATCAGACAAATGTTTGAATTAAAGGGTACAAAATGGAAAAATTGCATACATAATCGTATACGTCGATGACATCTTAGTTGCGGGAGATAAAGAAGGCGCACACGAAATATACACTGAACTATCAAAGCACACTGTTAAAAATATCGTGAAAAATTACCTCTGTTTTTAAAGGCTATCTATTTTCTGACCAATAAGAACGCTACATAAAAACTTATGGAGTACTTTCATTGGTCAAAAAATAGATAGCCTTTAAAAACAGAGGTAATTTTTCACGATATTTTTAACAGTGCAGTATGAAATCAAAAATTTAAGACAAGTTACACAATATATAGGAATAAACATAAAGGAAACAGAAAACGGGAATCTAGAATTAGATCAGGAACACAAAATAACACAGCAGAAAAATTCAATTTGAAGATCTAAAATTTATTATAGATAAGACAAAACCCCAGTCCTAACGGCATATAGCGATGCCAATTGGGGCAATGATAGAGTAGACAGGAAGTCTCCTATTGGGAGCTTATTTAAGTTAGGAAGTAATATATTGGTATGGTTATCCAGAAACCAGATTGCGCTCTCATCCACGGAGATTGAATACATCGCTGCCTCTAATGCAAGTCAAGAAATCTCGTGGTTATTAGACTTATTAAATGATCTCGAACTGTGTCATCAACTACCTGTAACATTGTATGAAGATAATTTGTCAGCTATAAAATTGACTGAAAATGAAGAAGCACAAACAAGGACGAAACACACAGAAATAAAATTCAATCATATCAGACATCTATGCCAGAGCGGTACTATGAAAATAACTTACTGCCCATCAATATTGATGCTAGCTGACATCCTGACCAAGCCGTTGAAGAAAGCACATTTCGAGTGCTTGTGAAATAAATATTACACGCTCGTCGGCTTGACACGAAAAGCGGGGGTGATGGAATTCTTCTTGAGATGTGCGTGTTAGCCAAACCCCCTCGCGCTTGAAACAACCATTTTCTTGTGAGGTATGCCCTACATAATTATCCATTGTGAAATATGTTTATTAGGGCTTCAAACAAACTATATTAACATTCCAGTGCGTAATAACCAAGAAATTAACTTATTCCAGTATTTCTACACAAACCCAACAGATGGCAGCGCCGCAGGAAATATGCTGTTGTATTCCTCTTCACAGGACAATTAATGTATGCACGGAAACTACAAAGTGATCCTGCTAAGCTTGCAAATTTCTTTGTGATTTAAACTTTTCATGAACTTTTGAAGGCCCCAAAGATTCAGTTCGTGCGCTGGTTCCGGCCAAGCAACTACACACGGACCCCCAGGGCAGCAATCCATTGTTTAAAAGAACTTCTCCCCTGCGCGTATTTGACATTTAAAAATCATGCTATCTAATCCCTTTCCTTTTATATTTTTGCACTGTATCAGTATTTACTCAAGCTCGTGTTTGTGAATTTAAAAAAAAGAAGTGCTTTAAAGTCCATCTCATTCATGAAGAAAACCTCTTTCACAAAAATAATGAATCAACACAGATTTATCTTTAAATAAAACTCATTTAAATATTTCAGCTGCTCCAATACTGACGGAAGATGCAAAATAGCTCTTCGTCTACTTAGCAGCAAAAGGTAAGAAAATTTAAATACTCTATTGTTTTTAATGATTTAAGCATTGTGCATCTAAACTGGGTATTTGGCGCAAGCCATCGAACTTGTTCCCTTCAATTTTTTTTATTAAAAATTTTTAATTCTCGTCATACTACATGATCTCATTATCTACACTCTAAAAAAAAGGGGGGGGGGATTACAGCGGATTTTACTGTGAATCGCTAAAATATAGCATTTTTTAACTTCAGTATTGATTTACAGCAAATTGCTGTTATTTTAACACTGTCAAAACCGCTCGAATAACATTCCATGTGAGATATCCACAGGCAGTGTGAAGCCAAAGCAGGTTATTATTAGCGTAGTGTCGTACGAGTACTAGCGTCGTTCTGAATATGTGCTTATTATTGAATTCAAAGTGCCGATTTTGGATGCCTAAATACAATACTGGAGTGCTTATTTTAAAAATTCAGGGTAAGTTTTATTTTTATGTTTATTCGTATCATTGATTTAATAACTATTAAATACGCCAGTTCTCATATATAATGTAAGATACAAATTTTGTATTTGAGCACATGCATATAAACGTTGACTGACAATAGCTTTTGAATCATTTGTATAAGGATTGAATATTTGTCTTAAATTATAACAAAAGAGAATTTTTCCAATTTAGGTTTAAAAAAAAATATTATTATTCTTTTTTTTTTCATCATAGGACTTAGTCATTACTTACTTATGTGTCAAAGTACTAGATTTAAAAAAATCCTTATTCTTTAGATATGTTTTGTTTTTCTATTATTTATTTTTCGCAATTCCACTTTATCCGTTTTTATTTTTAATATGCCTTACTAATCTAAATTAAACAATATTTTTTTTATTGTCCAGAACCTTTAAGTTCACTTTTTGTACTAATTTAAATATTTTTATTTATTTAATGTATTATCATAGTTTATTAAATTTTGAAAAACATTCTTAGGACCGATGGTCTGATTTTCCCTCGGAGTTTTTCAGATTAGATATTTTGAATGTTCTCAATGTATGTTGTACGCAGTATATTCGAAGTTGACATACGGGAGATTCTTTACAATGAGTTACAATAGTTTAAAATTTCCAATTTATTGCTTTTTTCGGTGCATTTCCTTATTTTATTTCTTATATTTCTTTATGGTGCTAAATTTGTATCTTACATATGTATAACAGAATTTATTATACTAGCAAAAGCCATGCTTTGTTTGGATTCGCGAAGCGTTATTTAATAAGATAAATATTTGAAAGTAACAATATTTTTTAATATTATTTTTGCATCTTTATTAAGCAAAAACGTTATTTTATGTTTTTGCGCATTTTAATTTTAGAAATGTAAATTGAGCCAAATAACTAAAAATTTCCTTGGATTTTTTTATTTATGATATAAGACTGGTGTAAATAAAAATATTTTCGAAGCAAAATTTTGCAAAATATTTTTAAATTTTCAACTAAAAGCTCTTTTAAAGATGTTTTTACATTTTACAATAGCCTCTGGTGGTTTCTCAAATGGTTTGAAATAGGTATGTTTCCAATCTTTGTAATTCACATCAAATAATCTTTGATAGCAATCTTAGAATAATTTATTCGAAGAGAGCTTGAAGAAAGTTACTTCGCCAAAATCCTATTTTCTGGAAATACATTTGAAATCTGCTCTTGTTGATACTAAGAATTATCAACTGTAAAACTTTTCATTCTAATTTCTTCTTTTTTTATGTTAGCATATGAGAATTTTTTATATCGTAGAATCACTCGTAGGGAAATTTTCTATTGAATGCTAAACCTTGAAGGGTTTTCACTCTCGACAACGCTACGTACGTTAAGCCAAGTTAAGGGTGTATTCGAAAAAATATTTTTCCACCCTCAAGAGCTCGAAATTTTCTGATACATTTTCAGACTCATTTTTAAAAGTAAAAACACGAAACTTGCTCGGGTGATTTCTGAAGACATGTTTAACATGCCGTGTGATTTCATTTTCAGCTCAATTAATTAGAATTTGATTTTTAAACAATTATTTTCTCAGTATGACCATTTTTTTTTTTATTCCCAGATCTCCCGTTTCGGAAAATTCGGTTCAAAACGCCAACTTTGACAGCGTTTTTTACAGTATTTTCTGCATTTATCAAAATATTAAGAAGCACGGCACCTTATATAGTTTCTAAATAAGTGAAATTCCCAGTTTGATGTGTTTGAGAGCAAAAAGGAATTTTAAAATGAATCAGAAAATAAGCAGTTTGGATCGGAATACACCCTTAAGTTGTCTCTTTATCCCCAATATCTACGACTGCTTTATCTAATGCTAAACCTTGAGATTTATGAATTGTACCTGCAAAAGCTAACTGCAGAGGACATTGTTCTCTTGAGCAATTTATTTTTCCATTTTTCCAGAATTTAGTTATTGGTGGAATCGGAACGCAGCCTTTCTCATAAGTTGAATGACTGTAGTTTTCATATTTAACCATGATTATTCGCGGCATCTGGTCTGGTGGCCCGCGACTTTCTTCATAAGTAATATCTGCAACATAGCCTAAAGCCCCGTTTACTAAACCTTTTTCAGCCCACAAATTAGAACGTAACATTACTATTAGACCCAATTGATAAAGTAAGAAATGGTTCAAGTCCGTTTGTCATTTCAGATTCGGCCAACTTTGCTTTAGTGCAATTATGAAGAGCTTGAATCAAGGCAACAGGTTGACGCAGTTCTTTTAATTTTCCATTATTATACCCTTTTACGTCTTTGTTCGTTGAAAACAGCCTAATTGCATCTTTAAATAAATGCTGTTCGCTTTTTGAAAGAGACTGTAAGCTTCGATTCATTAATATTTCATAGTCTTCAATAGTGCATTCTCCATTGCTAATTCGATCAAGTATGCTACAAAATATTTGTTGAGTTTCATCTTGTCGGAAGGATGGTGATTTTTTTTTTCGAAATTCCTCCTGAAGTTTACCAATCGAATATGGACTAAGATCTCTTAGCTTTTGATTTAGTCCCAATAAAAGTTTTGAATGAATCGTTGATCCATTTATATTGACTGCGGCAACACCAGTTGGTGCAAGCAATTGAAAAGAAGATGGACCAAATGTTTCATTTAATCGAGTAGTGAAGTAATGTATTAAAGTACTTTTCCCAGAACCTGCTTTTTCTTGGACAACAATTCTTTTTATTGGCATTTCTCGCCCATGACCTTGCAAGAAATTGGGCTGTTCTTCAAAAATATTTATTTTTTTTCTGTTCGTGGGAAAAGACGAAATTTGGCAAATTAGAAGGAACAGTGACACAACCACTTTTTTCACTCTCTTTCACCTTTTCATTTTAAATAAAATCTGTAATTTATTAAGCAAATCTTGACTTTGAATGTAAGCTAGTTATACTTTATATCAATGTCCCTTCTGCTTAAATCTAATTTATTCTGTGTATTATTTTGTCTTGAAGCGACATTCATCCAGTCAAATGGTTGATCTATTTCAGCAGATTCTATTTCTTCAAATTCGTCCTCATCTTCTAAATTTTGCAACAGATATTCCAAATCCAATCTCTGAATTTCATTATTCTCAAAATGCTGTCCATATATAACGTTCCATGAAGTATTATTTGGATTCATAATTTGAAAATCACGCCAAGGAATATTCAACATAACTTGTTGCTTATAGAAATCTTCATTATTTACATTATTTGGATCATATTTCAATTTCGGTATAATTCTGGGGATAAATGATTTTTTTCTGATACTGAAATTTTCACCGCGTTTATAAACGTTTGTGAAATAATTCTGCAAGGACATATTTTCAAATCTCACTGGGCATTGCTCGTACTTTTCCAAAACATTTGAAACGGATATGCTTCCATCCTCCTTATTCATATATAATTGTTCCCATGCGTTCCTTGCTAAATTAATGGTGACAAACTGACGAGATGACTTATACAAAGCTCATCCTATTAACACCCAAAATATTTCCTGGACAGAATAATCACATTCGGCACACATTTTTATTAAAATCTTCTGAATTATCTGCTGAACATTGATATTATCGCGTGATTCTTGAATTGTTTGTCAGATGAAATCTTTCATCCCTTCTATTTCTCTTTGAAATGTATTCGGATTCATTAGTAAGGAACTGAATTTTACTTTCAAGAGGAATTCTTTGGGAAATTTGAAACGTCAAGTGACTTCCAAAGAATCTTTTTTCTTTTCTTCTTAGCTTTAGAGCATTTATGCATTCGTTCTGCACGTATTGAGTGATTATAGTTAGCAGCTTCATCAGGCACATCCGTAAAATGAAATTTAGATGGATGTATATAATAAACTTGATTAGGATCTGGTTGCCAAGTCGATATGAATTCGTCAAAGTATTTTACAATTTTACGTATCTTTTCATTATCATTTGAACTAAGATTGTTTACATCAGGAGCATCTTCAAACCAGAAAAGACCATGCATATGAGGACTACCTCTATGTTGAAACTCAATAAGAAACCAAAAGTCCTTGACTTTGAAATGTTACTTGAAAAAATGTTCCATAAAAGAATCCAACCGCTTATGAAAAAAGTAAACTACGATTAAAGGATTACAATTCAACAATTATGATTTTCTGATGAATTCAGAATTTTGGTTACAATTAGTGCAAACATAGTCTGCATCAATAATGCGGTAAATTTCAGGCCAGTATAAATCAGCTGCACTAAGTGTAACGAAAACAGTAGGAGTTCCCAATTCCTCAACCATGTCTAACAACTCTCGTGATCTGATAAACCAATAAGAGCTCGGTGATCTTAAATTAGCATTGAAAGATAGAATCGACTTGTACAATGTAGGATTTTTCTGTAGCCGTTCCTGGAGTTTTTCAACTGTTTCAACATCATGAGCGAGAATTTTTTTTTTAATACAAATAATTCCATTTTGTAATGCTGTCCAACGCATTATGCTATTGAAAGCAAAAAATCTAAATCTTGGATGCCGTGGCAAATCTTCCATCGTCATATATCATGAGAAATTTAAAGTATTCTTTTGGTGTAATTTTATGAACTCTAGCATCTCAAAGATAACCTCTTCCTGTTGGAAATAACATTGGAAAATCTCTACAAATATATCCATCACATGAAAATTCATTTATAGGCTTAGTATCTATCTGAGCCAAGGAATGACACTGCATTCATCATTTCCTTTTTTAATACCTAACATACTATTTATTCCCTCGATTACATCTGAAAGTCACATTTGGGGCTCCGGATATATATATATATGTATTCATAGAGATTCATATATATTATTTGTCCATGGACATTGATCATCTACAGAATTCAAAGTTTTTTTCAACTGCACTGTTAAAAATAAAGGTTGAACTTAGAACCAGAAAGATAGTTAAACCATGGACCTTCAAGAGAAAGCACCATTGCGTCGGTTATTTTAGAACGAAGGCGATTAGCGAATTCCCAAAAAAACCTGTATCGTGGTTCAACTTCTAAACCTAACTGTTACTGTAACTACAATGGCGACGCGAGAGCGAGAGATGGGGAAATCCGTCCGTGCATCGTGCTCGTGCTCGTGAAACGTGTATTATCTTTTGCTGTATAAATTTTAATCATTAAAATCTAGAATTGTAATTCATATATATTTCTAAAAATGTCGTGAATTGTGGTCTGGGAATTGTAGAAAATATGATCTGGGAAAACCTGTAAAAGCCACAGAATTTTATTTAGAGTATGAACATTGTACATTGTTGGAGAATGTAATTTAATAGTGAATTAGTCTAAATACCAGAACTTAAAAAAAAAAAAAAACATTGTTTAGTCTTTCAAATATTTATTGCAATTAAATTTTCATTAAGCCACATTTGCTAAAATGAAATATTGGCTGCAAATTTGATCCTACACAACTTAAATTAAAAGTAACCATTAGGCTTAACACTACTTTTCTGTTTGTTTTTTTATGAGGAGGGGGGAGACCCTGGTATTTTTCAAGAAATCTTGATGCAATTCTGGCTTGAAGTGAGGTTTGCCAAATGTTAATGAAAATTAAACTGAACGGTAATTTTTTTATACGGTCCTTGACATAAATAACTAAATCTTAAACTGATATTTTACCAAATGTTATAAACAGAAACCAATTGGGGTAGGGAAAAAAACAATTATTTTTGTCGTATAACAATTTTATGGCTTATTTAGGTATATATTTATGCTTTTCAGTACACATATTAAATGATTTAAAATTGCTTCTGATTATGTGCTTTAGATAAGTTCCTTGTTTGTATATACTAATGGATAAACTGCCTCTGAATATTAAATACAGCTATTTTTATGTAGAGGCCAATAGAGTATTCTGCTGTTAGTTAAATTTTGACTATGTACTCTGACAATATAGATGTCAAATTAAAGTAGATCAAAATTTAATTTTTAACAAATAAAAATGTCATCTTTAAAACTGATGTAAGACTAATATTTGATTAAAAAATAATTTGTAGAAACAAAACAATAGTTTAATGCAGGGTTGTAGTGGGTAGATGCCCGGGTACCCGCCCAGCTGCCCGCCCGGGCTGGGTTTTTTTATAAAAAACCCACTTAAAAAGCCCGGGTTTTTTTAAGAGTATTTCTGGAAAAGAACAAATGATGTATTTGTTGTTCATGGTTATTTTGTTTTATTTATTGACTTCTTTGAATCTTAGAAAATATATTTGTACTAATTTACTTGCAGTTTTAGATTGGGAACCCCATAACTTTAAAATGTTTTAGCTTTTAATTTAAAACATAAATTTAAGCTTTTCAGTTAGCTTCAAGAGTATTATATTTACTAAACTTATTATATTTATTAGATTATTTTATGTACTTTTGACTGCTGAATCCAAAAACGACCTTCATTCAGGGGTCGATCCAGGCGAAAATTGGGGCCTATTTAGGGCCCTTTCACAAAAATCTATTTAATAAAATAGGCCCCTTCACAAAAATAAATTTAATGAAATGGGCCCCTTCACAAAAATAAATTTCATAAAATGGGCCCCTTCATAAAAATGAACTTAATAAAACAGGCCCCTTCACAAAATTCCTTTTAATAAAATGAGCACCTTTTGTAACATTCTTTTTCATAAAAACTGTTTTAAAATGTGTAATTTGTAAATAAAATCAGGTCACGAAAAACAAAAACTTTAGCAAGGGGATATAAAGAAGTTTTTGTTAATAAATTCTTGGTTCGAATTTGAGTAACTGGATTTCAACTTTTATTACCCAAATGTTATTTTTCACAAAAATATTATAAAATTCACAAAAATAACTTTTACTTTTCACAAAATGGGCCCCAAAAATAAAAACCTGCATCGACCCCTGATTTTTAACCATCACATAAGGAAAAAGTTTTACATCTGTTTTATAGTATCTGATGTTTGCTATATTTTAACTTTGACATTTACGATTTGCAAAAAAATTATAACGTGATGGTTAAAAATGAAGGTCATTTTCAGATTCAGTGCTAAAAAGTACGTAAAAATCAATTATCAAAAGTTAAAAAACTCAGCCGTCTCCTCTATTTTATAGTATTTGATTTTTGTTATTTTTTAACTTTGACAATTTATGATTTGCAAAACATCCTGCGATGATGGTTAAAAATTAAGGTAATTCTCAGATTCAGTGCTAAAAAATACATAAAAGTTAAAAAAACATAACCATCGCATTCTTGTGTTATCTAATCTAAAATTTTTCTTAAAACTTCTTGGCAGTAATCTATCCGAAATTTTTTGTGTTTATCCTATAAAATAAGTATGAATGGTAACCACCGAAAATCATAATAATATTAGATTGTCATCGGATTTACATCAATGTACATGTAAAATTTAGTCTTGATCGGATATTTGAAACTTGAAAGTGAGTTAAATTTCGACTACAAATTTTGAACTGGGAAAACATACATACGATCGTTGAAGTTAAATAAAATAACATAATATTTGTTAAAAGAAATCATGAAAAGAAATAGTCTCATCCTTACAAAATAACACATATGTTAAAATACAATAATTTTAGCCAATCTGAAACTTAATAAAAGTTAACTCAATCATAACACTTTACTATTTTTTTCAAAGCGCTGATACACATGAAAAGTTCTTCGAATACTTTAAGCACTTAGGATATGACCCCTCAAAGCATGGCCAAACTCATTTGTGTTCAGATACAGAAAAGGGGTATAATTCATGCATTTTTAAAGTTTCATAACTCAGTCAATTTTAGTGTTACATGAACGGGACTTTTTTTGTCTGTCTTGTCAGTGTAATAGGAAAATTTTACTAAATATAACGTATAGCACCGGGGGCAATTTTAACTGTAAAACAGTTTAACTGTATAAACAGTTAAATTTCGTAATTTTTAAAGAAATGTTTTTATTGACCCAAATCGCTTTTAAAATATTTCTTTGCCTCAAATGAAAACATTTTTGTAATATTTAAAGTATATGTGTATGACTAGCGGTTTAGGAATTCGCCGTTGGACACCGTTGAGAGTGGACACCCTGTATATACATAAGAAACATTTTTGTTGTAAGATATTTTTATCAACATTTGCTAATCTTATGACAATTTCAAAGGAGCAAGTTTTTTTTAAGTTATATTTATATTTTATTATTAAATAACACACAATTGATAGCTTTGCAATTTAAAATTTGTTTGTTATTTAAATTAAAGGGATCATATAATAATATATTTTAAGAACAGAGAAAAATATTGAGATCCTTATTAAGACTATGAAGTCATTCCCATCTATTAGACTATAAAGTGTTTGTTTACAAAGATTGTATTTGAGATCAGGATTGCCACTTGTTTCAGCAATCAAATTTCTTCTGCTTTCCTAAGCAAAAAATTAAATTTTCCCTGAGTAATTCCTCTGAGAATTTTCAAAATTTCAATGGATAAATTTTGCAAACTACCAAAATTTAGTAGCCAATTTACCCGGGGAAAATTGCCCATTTAACCCGGGTTTTTTAATAAAACCCGCCCGGGCTGGGTTTTTAACAAAAAACCCGGGTTTTTTACAACCCTGGTTTAATGATTAAATTTGTTATGTATCATAAATTAATATAGTGCAAAAACAGAATATTCTAATAATTTGTTCACTATTATTATTACTAAATAAGTTTTCCTCTTCTAAATAATCAAACTTTGTTGGCAAGACTTAACCATGATTTAGTTACATGGGTAGTGTTAACTCTAAGCCGCTTTAGCAGGGCACAATACCCTGCAGCCTTTATTTCTTTTTTGCACCTGGCAGCTCTTTTAAACCCTCCCAATGCACCTGTTTATATATATATACTTTTTGACCGAATTATATTAATGAAGTAATTTTTAGGCCGAACATAGCCGAATATTTTTTCAGAATGAAATGTTTTAAAAAATTAAAATTGCATACCTAGGCTGAATAATTGGTATTCGGTTATTTGGCCAAACCACTATTCGTTGCATCACTAGTATCAAGAATCTTAAATTTTATTGCTATACACCTCTTCCAAAAAAAGTATAATGCCACACTATATCCAAAGGTCAGTGGTGGTTAATTTCTAGAAAATCTTATCAGCCAAGGATTTATTTCCCCAGCCAGTAAAATGCAACATACAGTTGAAAATTTTTATGATAAAATTTATGCAACTCAAAAATAGTTGATGCCGTATTTTGTGGAAGAAATGCCGCACTCCTCAAATTGGCCTGAATAACCTTAAAAATGTCGTAATCCCCGCACCTGTTGTAAACGCCGCATCCATCGGAACGCCACTTTTGTCGACAGCGTCACATTGACCTAACTTTAATCAAAGTTTTCTGAGTAGTGTAGGATGCCTCGTTTTTAATATCTTAAGATGTCTGAAGCTTTATTTAAAATATTTAAATCCAATTTTAAATATTTTTATGAATTTTTAAATTAAGGAAACTCTGTTGGTATTTAAAAAAAATCGTAAACACCGCACTTAGAAAAAAATCAACTTTTAAACTCTTAAATGCCGCGGCGTTTCTTCCATACAATATGGTACCTGCATTTTCATATATTTTTTTCCTGTAAAATTAACAAATATAAACAAGAGAGGAAAGTTTAATATAAAATAGAACTTAGTACCATGTTTGCATAACAGTAATTAGGAAATTTGAAAAATGTAGCTAATACTAAGAAAAAGTTTTTGCGTATCTCTATAGTTTGCAGTTTTCAAAGACTATTAAAAATTCACTCACCCTGTCAGAAAATTCACTCGCCAGTGACAAGTAAAGTGATGCATTTCCCCACCTCTACCAAAGGTTAATTTGTTTGCTATTTTTTTATTTTCTAATGCACTTTCAGTCACAAGATATTTTCTAAACTAGGCTTATCTCTGATTGCATGTAAAAGTTTAAATTTTCTTTCTATGGACATAATTGTTTAACAATCTGTTTTGTATGTATATTAGCTTTATATAAAAAGAAAAAATAAGTTAAACATTTTTCTAGAATCCAAATGTTGTTCAATCATGTTTTACACTTTCATAAGTTTTTATTTTGTTTAAATGATTAACACAGAGATAATGTGTTTAATATGTAAGCCTCCCCCTCGCCCTTAACAGCGTTCGAAATCCTTGGTAGTCCGCTGGTCCGAGACCACTAAAAATTCAATCGGACCACTAATTTAAAAAATTTAGTGGTCCGCAGGGCAGGGTTGGATTTTTGACGTCAAAAAGTGGTTTTTGACATGACAAGCGTCAAAAACTGGTTTAAACTGTCATAAACTGGTTTAAACCGTCGAAAACTGCCAAATACATGTAACACACTAAAACATTTTAACAATAGGTAAACATTAAATAAGTCAATGATTTATGTGATCTTTTATTGAAATTTAATAATTTAAAAAATATTATTTGCAATAAAATATTTTTTTTGGACTTTTCAAACAGAAGAAAATAATTTTGTACAATTAAATAATCCGAAGCAATTTTACCCTGCAGCATGCTACAGCACACCACGTGTTTCACACATCTATTTACACCCAAAAGATTTTTGAGTTTAGAGTGTATGAAGTGTTAGAAAATAGTTTGTCTCTTAATTGATGCTGAGCTAGTAGGACTTGATAGCAAAAGCATTGCTAGATGAGCAAGTTTTGAAGCAGACTCAAAAAGCTGTTGCATTTAATGATACCTTTCCACCAAGCAATGGAGTCCTCTCTATAGCACTGAAATAAGAAGACGGGAAAGGGGATTGTTTAGCTTCATACACAATCAGTATGGGTAAGGATCCATAAATTTTCTCTGAAGCTCAAGTGAGAGCTGAATCAACTGATACAGCAGTCAACCCTTGCTCCTGATGGTTGGGATGCAAAGTATAAGCCAAACAATGGTATGGTTTCATGATTTGATCCCTTCTATTATGCACTTTTTCAATATGGGCTTAAAGGAATTTCCTTTTAGATGATTGGCCAATTTTGTTCAGTTTTAAAATCGAAAACATTTTTATATATTGAAAGAAAGCATGTTTTAAAAAGATTTTGACTTTAAGCTTTTTTTTTTTAAATTTCTTCTCTTATTTTGTAAATGTTTAAAATTAATAATCCAATTTCAATTTTGAATGGAATGGTTATTGCCTAGACTGGAATAACATCGATGTATATTACCTTGTTATATATACAAAAAAATCTGCTTTTTAAGTTTTTTATTTCCCATAAAAAAAGCTAGCTAATGCTTTAAGCTCTCAAAAGTAAGAGAAATTAAAATGATTTTAAGTAAGAGAAAAAATGTACAGCTCAGGTGAGCTTAATGCCTACTTTTTAGAAAAACAATTTTACAAAAAAAATTTAAAAATTTTACCCTGTTAAAAAGTTGTACTTAACAATAATACTTTACTATGTACTAATTACTAATGTACAGTAAGAGTGAATTTAAAATATTACATGTAATGTTGTCATGTGTGACATTTAATTTGAATTTTTACAGATCAATTTAGTATTTGAGGTTTTTGATATGAAGGTTTAAACTATGGTTTAAACCCGACATAAACTGACACATGTCAAAAACCTGCCAACCCTGTAATTATTACTAATACTAATTACAGTAATAGGGAATTTTAAATATTACATCTAATGTGTGACATTTAATGTGAAATTTTACAGATCACTGTAGTATTTGAGGTTTTTGACGAGGTTTTTGACATGACAGTTTAAACCGTCAAAAACTGACACGTGTCAAAAACCTGCCAACCCTGCCGCAGGGCCAGTAACTTTTTTCCCTCTCTGACAGGTAAATGTAAATTTTCCCGTCCCTGAGAAAACCGAAACCAAACACCAACCACTGAATTTTATTTTATTTAAAAAAATAAATATATAAAAAAATGCAGTAAAACTTAGTCAGTTGAAATAAATAGTCGAAAATAAAATACATAATTAATAATTTTATAGTTTTTGTTTATGTACTGTTTATTTAATTTTTAGCAAATCATAATTTTATATTTTATTATGCTGCCGAAAATTTTGGATAACTAAAGTTTGGTTTATGTTCTAGGAGGAGGAGGGGAAGGGTGTCACTCAAAGGGTTAAAGGTACTTAGTAGAATTTTATGCAGCGGGCCAGTGACGATGTGTGCGGACCAGTAAACTCTGATGTTTACTGGTCCTTGGGACCAGTGACTTTTTTTTTGCGAATTCTACCGCTGCTTAACATATAAAGATGGAAAGGATATTGTTAACATCAGGGTTCTGTCCAGACTTTTCTCACAGGGTCCTGTTTTTGTGAAATTGTGAAGTTTTTCTTATTTTTGTGAAAATTCTAGTCATAATTTTGTGAATTTTAAATTATCGATGTCTTCATGTTCCATCCTTCATATATAAAAAGCTAAGTAATATGCTCTTTGGTGAGTTCAACTGCTTACTTGCAGGCCAGATTTTATTTCTAAATGACTAAATTTGAGAAAAGTTCAATTTGAAGGTGAAAAAATTCTGTGAAAGGTCTATTTAGGAGACAAATAATTTTGTGAAGGGCCCTGTTTTGAGATAAAATCTTTTGTGAAGGGTCCTTTTTGGGGATAAATTTTGTGAAGGGTCCTGTTTTAAGATAAATTATTTTGTGAAGGGTCCTTTAAAGGACCTAAAATTTTCCTAAACATATCCCTGAACATGGTTACAAAAAGAGATGAGAAAATATGGTGTAACATAAAATTGTAACCATGAAATGCAGTTTGGCCCCTAGAAAAGAAAAAAAAAATGCAAGTATGTCCTCTTACGCCTTACCCAGCAACAGAATTTTTTTCTGCAGTCTGCAACACAAGTAGAAACTTTAAAAACAGTCTGCAGAACTTAAGGACAAACGCCTTCTTTCCAATCGCTGATGCACTCTCCCCCCTCCAGTATTTGCAATTAACATAAAAGGAAAGTACTTTTTTAAATAATTTACCTTTGTCCTAAAAATTTTTAACATCACTATCTGAAAAATCTTTCGTAAAATTTGTCAAAATTTCTGTGAAGTTAGAAAACAGAATAACAGTAAAAATAACATATGAACACCATTTTCTAAAATTTTTGAAAAGATTGATACAATGTGATAATATCAAAAATTATATATAGATGTGATAATACAGGGATGAAAGTGCACTAAAGCCACTTTGAATCAGCAAAAATCTAATTTTGTAGCAGCAAAAATCTAATTTTTTAGCAATAAAAGCTGTTATTGGAGCAGATTGAAATTCTTAGAAAATCAAATTTGAGTAATTCATGCAAATACTATAAGTAACTCTAATACAATGTTTTATTTAGCAATCTTAGCTAGTTGTGCAATTCAAAATTTAACATTCTTTCACTCAAAACATGGCTAACGAATATTTAACCTGCCACTCAGCTGTAAAAAAATCTCGTGAAAACATCAATGTTGCAGCAAATTTTTCCGTGATTTTTTGACGGAATTCACTTTTTTTCCCTCGATGCTTTTGTACGAAATTTTGTGCGTTTTTTCGCAATCTTTCGACGATGTTAGCGTTTTTTTTTGCTACCTTTCGACGATGTCTGCCTTTTTTTATTGTGATCTTTCAATGATGTTCGCATTTTTTCGCAATCTTTCAATGATGTTCGCTTTTATTCGCGATCTTTCGATGACGTTAGTGTTTTTTTTTTTTTTTTTTGCGATCTTCAGACGATGTTTGCGGGGTTTTTTTTTTCGGGATCTTTTGACGAAATTCTCGTTTTTTGCCGATTCTTTGAAAAAAATACGCTTTTTCTCCACGATCTTTTGACGATATAAGTGTTTTTTCACGATCTTTTAGCGAAATGCATGTTTTTTTAGCGATCTTTGCGCGAAATTAGCTTTTTAATATGATTTTTCGATGAAATTTGCATTTCTTCCGCGATTTTTTGACAAAATTCGCGTTTTTTCCGCAATCCTCTAACAGAATTCGCATTTTTCCTCGATCAGTTGTCCAAATTAACGTTTTTTCCCCGATCATTTTACGAAATTCTCGTTTTCGCCATCTTTTGACGAAATTCGCCTATTTTCCACGATCTTTTGATGAAAATCTTCTTTTTTTAACCATCCTTCGATAAAATCTGCATTCTTTTCGCGATCCTTTGACGAAATTTGTGTATTTTCCGTATTCTAGAATTTCTTTTTCCAGACTTACTGATTAGTTGACAATATAGAGAATCACCTATTAGATTGGCACATGGTCATTTGACACCGTCTGCATAACCCTTACTGTGGCTTTGGCTAATGCTAAATCGAACTGGTGTTGGGTTACTATTTCACGAATTTCATCGAAAGATCACGGAAAAGCACGAATTTCATCGAAAGATCACGCAAAAAGCACGAACTTCATCGAAAGATCACGCAAAAAGCACGAACTTCATCGAAAGATCACGCAAAAAGCACGAACTTCATCGAAAGATCACGCAAAAAGCACAAACTTCATCGAAAGATCACGCAAAAAGCACGAACTTCATCGAAAGATCACGCAAAAAGCACGAACTTCATCGAAAGATCACGCAAAAAGCACGAACTTCATCGAAAGATCACGCAAAAAGCACGAACTTCATCGAAAGATCACGCAAAAAGCACGAACTTCATCGAAAGATCACGGAAAAAGCACAAACTTCACCGAAAGATCACGGAAAAAGTGCAAATTTCACCGAAAGATCACGGAAAAAGCACAAATTTTATCGAAAGATTGCAGAAAAGACACTACTTTCATCAAATGATCACGGGTGAAAAACTCTAATTTCATCAAATGATGTGGGGGGGAACACTAATTTCATCAAAAGATTGCAGTAAAGGTGTGAATTTTTGTCAAAGGATCGCGGAAAAAACGTGAACTTTTGTCAAAGGATCGCGGAAAAAACGTGAACTTTTGTCAAAGGATCGCGGAAAAAACGTGAACTTTTGTCAAAGGATCGCGGAAAAAACGTGAACTTTTGTCAA
Source organism: Maratus speciosus (assembly GCA_963932465.1). NCBI lineage: Eukaryota > Metazoa > Arthropoda > Arachnida > Araneae > Salticidae > Maratus > Maratus speciosus. The sequence goes on from OZ010800.1 coordinate 275,365,563, forward strand.
AGGACCGCGGAAAAAACACAAACTTCGTTAAAGGATTGCAGAAAAAATCTAATTTCGCCAAAGGATTGCGAATAAAACCCACAAATTTTGTCGAAAGACCGATGCAAAACCGCAAATTTTTTCTAAGGGCACAGAAAAAACCCATAATTAGTGCCGGGAGGAGATCTCCCCTGACCTTCCCCTCTGCTGTAACGTTTCAGAAAATTTACAGGGTTGCCATGCCACCTGGAAAACTGGGAAAACACAGGGAATTTTAAATTACCCTCCAAAAACAGGGAAAATGCAGGGAATTTTGAAAAATTCCAAAAAAATCTGGAATACACAGGGATTTTTTTTTCTGGTATTTTCAAACATAAATTATTTTTTCTCGGCTTTTTTTTTTTTTCTTTTTTTTTAAACTCTGAATCATCCCAGATTTAGTTATATATTGGAATTTAGATTTTTATGTAAAAGGAACAGTTGAATTTTTGTTTGCAAGGTATTCTCATAGACTACTTTCTCAAAAACTCAATTTAATTTTTTTCGATCAGATTTTTAATCTGTGTAATGTAATAATTGATTTGATATCAGAAACAATACTACAACCACATATATTCTACAAATCCAATCGATTCTGCTTTAATGACCAATCAGTTATCCAAAATATATCTATCTTCAATTTTTTTCCATGATCGTTTTATAAAATTCGTGGTTTTTTCATGATTTCTGCCCCCCCCCCTTCCTGAAATTAATGTTTTTTGCTTCGCTTGATTGTTGATTCTTTTTTCAACTGATTTATCAAATTGGCGATATTCTTTCGCGGCCGATCAACAAAATTAGCTATGTTTGTTTGTGCAATCTTGAAGTTCATGATACTTTTTATGCAATCTTTTGACGAAATTTGCGTTTTTCCCACTGACCGATGGATGAAATTTTTTTTATTTTTTTTCTTGCAATCGATTGACGATTTTTGTGATATTTTCCAGCAACTTATTGGGACATTTTGAGGGATTTTTTTTTAGATTCATTGAAGAATTTCGAAGGGGCTCCCCGCGTTTGAGGCTATTTCCCCGCAGTTGATTAACATAATTGCCGATAGTTTCCAGCTACCTATCAGCGATTTTTTGTAGGTTTTATTTTTTGGACTGATTGACTAATTTCCGAAGTTTTTTTCCACTCTGTGTAAAAATTTCGCAATTTTTTTCCTTGCGATTGATTAACAAATTTCGTGAATTTTTAATTTCTTTTCTTGCGACTGATTGATGATTTTCGTGTTATTTTCTAGCAAATGTTTGTCGAATTTTGTGGAGTTTTCCCGCCACCAGCCGACTATTTTCGAGGTTTCTCCCCAGTGACCTACTGGAGAATTTCGTAATTGTTTTCCTATGATCGATTAACATAATTGGCAATATTTTCCTGCTACATTTTGAGGGTTTTATTCTTGAGACCGATTGGGTAATTTCCAGGGCTTACTGGCAGAACTCGCGTTTTTTTTTTTTTTTTTTCATGCTAACGTAAACGATTTACGCAATTTTTTTTTTTTTTTTTTCTGTGAACGATCGACAGATTTCGCAATTTTTCCCCTGCGAGCGATTGGAGATTCTTTTTTTTTAGTTTTTCATGCATTAGATTAAAGAAATTCACGATTTTTTCTCGCGTCTGGCTGAAACAGTTTGTTTTTTCCGACTGACTGGTGAATTTTGCAACATTTTTTTTTTTACGATCGATAGACTAATTTTACGATATTTTCCCGCAATCAATTCTAGAATTTCAGATCCAAAGACCAGTTTCAGAATTTCGAATTTTTTTGTGACCTATTGTTAAAATTTGTTAATTGGAATATGCCGACGACCAAATTTCGCACATCCAAAATGGGCAGGGTGCATTAAAATAATTACCATTTAAATTAAATATTAATATTAAAGAATAATTATTTTGGTTAAAAAAAATAAAGCTAAAAATCCATGGTACGAAGGGGAATTCTTATCAATTATTTTGTCAATGAATTTACATACAGCCCAATCTTTTATATTGTGACCTCTTCGCTCAAAATGCCAGTCACTCTGTTCACAGAAATAATGTGGCATTGCTTCTGAAACAACTGAATTGCATTTTGTAAAGAGAGTTCCATTCATGGGTATCATCATTAACACGTTAAGCGCCACGTCAGCCACTGGTGACTGACAGCAAACTTTCCGCTTAAAACTAATCATTCACTGATGGCTGACGTCTAAAATATGATACAAAACTGAAAAACTATACATTGTTTTAAATAATTACTGAACAAATATTTAAAATTTACCTACCTTTTATTTATTATAGGATTATACTTTCTTAAAAATTACTTTAAACATTATAAGTTTTCAGCGCTTCAGTGTCGGTCATCGTGGCACTCAATGTGTTGAAGCCAGTGAGTTTTTACCGCGGTCCTTTGACGAAATTCTCGTTTTTTCCCCCATTCATTTGACAAAATTTCAATTTTTTCTTGCGATCCTTTGATGAAATTCATATTTTTTTGCAGAGCTTTGACAAAATTAGTTTTTTCCTCTATTCTTTTATGAAAATTGGATTTTTTTTCACAATCTTTTGACAAAATTCAGGCTTTTTCCGCTATGTTTTTGAAAAATTATTTTTTTTTCTTGCACTCCTTTGAGGAATTTGTATTTTTCTGCAAGTCTTTGATGAAATTCTTGCATTTCCCGCAGCACTTTGACGAAATCCGTATTCTTTTTTGCAATCCTTTGACAAAATTAGTTTTTTCACACAATTCTTCTACAAAAGTTTTTTCCCCCCCCATCTTTTGACGAAATTAGAGTTGTTTTCACTATGCTTGTATAAAATGTGTTGTTTCCCCATGCACATTGACGAAATTGCATTTTTTCTATGATTCCTTGATGAAATTCTTTTTTTTTATTTTTACGATCCTTTGCGGAAATTAGTGTTTTTTCTGCAGTCCTTTGATGAAATTTGTGTTTTTTGCACGATGCTTTGATGAAATAGATATTTTTTCTGTGAACAATTGACGAATTTTTTTTTTTTTTTTCCCGGGAGATGATTTGTAAAAATTCGTAATATTTTTAACACTAGAACCGCGGTACTTTCGGTATACCTAGAACCGCGGAGCGGGTCAGTTTGACGCAAGATAGAAAAAATATATAAATATGCATAAATGTATCTTAATTAACTAAAATAGTATATTTTCATATAATAATCGATTTTTCAATACGTTTACATTATATTTAATAGATTTTTCCATGCATTTACATTACATTTGATATAAAAAATCAGCTCAGATTACCAGTTATTTTAGAAAGTGATTTCTTCCACATTGTAGTTTCTTAAGTATAACATATACTTTACCCAAAAATAAACGTAGACTTCATAACTTTAACAGAAAATAGATTGTCTCATTAAAATAAGTTTAGACATAATTTCTAATAATAAAGATACATAAAAAATAGATATACGAGTTAATTACTAGTTTAACAGATTTGTTTAATCCAATTTGTGTGCATCGCATGCAAAACTTAGCAATAAATTTTATATGTTTACCACAAATGGGTGCATTATATTATATAAAAATATCGTCAGTTTTAATTTCACATTTTGAAGTGTGACACCGGGCTCGTTTACACTAAGTTTGAGGTTTTCCGTCGTTTTCAGTGGTTGCTTCTCACCCAAATGACACCTTTTTTTCACCTACAGAGAACACACTTTTCTCCTAATTATTCAACAAAGTCCTGAATAAATTACCGTCTACAAATAGAATGTCTAGTTACGACTTTGTATAGAACCCAAGCTTTGATAGCTGCAAGAATCAAAATATTATAAAATACATGCACCGCCCACCTAAGTGAAACAGTCTTGACAGTATACATCCTGGTCAATCTGATAAATCACATCTACACCGAATATAGTTGCTTTGCAGTAATAAACTGCATTTTTTAGAATTATCTGAAACCAATCTTTGAATGCAGTGTACTGTTAACATATTTATATGCTTTTTTCTGGTAATCAGTATGGGTTAGTACAATAGTCGCCTGATATTTTGATTTTGACATTTTTACAGAGAACTCGTATTTCTTTTCACGAAGGTTTTACAGTTCCTACAAAGTTGCTGTTTTTGGATTTCAATGCCTTTGCAAGTTTTATAAGTCATGGTGTATAATTAGTTTTCAGTGGCATGATTACAGATATCAGAAATCGTGTCAAATTTGTCTGTCTTTAGATGACTTGATCGGTTTGATTTTATATCGAACTTATAAGGTTCCCATTATTTCAAGAAATTTGTCTTTTGGTATTGTAAGCTTACGATTTCGTGACATCTTATCTATACTTACAATAAATGCAGGATAAAACTAACTTCAAGAATTCTTATCTGTTGTAAATTTCCATTGCATTCGAATACTCCTTTACACTGAGGATATATGTGGGACTCACAACCATTGTAAGACAAGTTCCCACTTTGAAAAAAAGTAAGATAGCCCATTTAGAAGGTGAATAAAATCTGTTTTATCTACTCCCACAGTAAACCAATTCTGTAACTAGATGACATATATGAGAAAGTATGTGAAAATAGACTTGGTTCACTGTGGGAGTGGATAAAACTGATTTTATTCACCTTCTAAATGCACGTAGATTGTTTTTTCAAAATGGACTTTGTTTACTATGTTTGTGAGTCCCTCATATGTCGTTACTTCTGAGAAAATGCATCTCTTTTTCCTCATTTATGCGAAAAAACCTATAACGGGTCAAATTGACCCGCTTCGCAGTTCTAGGTATAAATGGTTATAATTGGGAATTTATTTATTATGCGTTTTTACATTTGATAAGTCGTTGCTTACCTTAAAATATTAAGTCAGAACAGGAAATGTTTTTCCAATTACTATTTTTGGCGCGATGACAAATTAAACATCGATTCGGGTCAAATTGACCCGCTCCATGGTTCTAGTGTTAAGTGACATTTTTATGGTTGAATTTTCTGACTGATGGCCGATTTTAAATTTTCGGAAAATTCAGAACGGAATCACCTCTGGCAAACAATAAATATATCGTGTACATAAAATTGGGGAATATTTTTAATTTTTCGGTATATTTTTTAAAAAAAATTTCTTTTTTTTCTAAATATTTTCCCGCAAAGTTCCGAATTTTGCAGAAAATTTTCTGTGTATGCATGCGTCTATATTATACAACTCTGATGTGAATTAATAAGAGCCTTTTAACTGAATTGCAAAAAATATTTTAATGTTTTTGAAACAGGAAATATGATAAAAATCGGAAATTGTGAAAACGCAATTCTAGGCACTTGTAAAAATTGTGAAAAAATATTTTGTTGCTTTAAATTTTTGAAAATTTTATTATACGAATAGAAGTTTAAAACAGTTTTGAAATTATATATTTAAATATAATAAATTTAAATTTAACAGAATTTATAATTTCTTCTTTTAAATTTCCATAGGATTTATCCAACTGTGGGACACCAGCCACCTTAATTAAGAAGCTGCAGGTTTATCAGGACTGCTGAATTGTGTAATTAATGTAAGTACATTTTATTGTTTTTTTAATTAACAGTAGAGTCAGGTGGGTATAAAATAGTTATAAAATGAACTTTTTTATTCTTAGTTTGCCAAGAATATATTTTAATCTGCAAAAAAATTACATTGAAAGTGCTGATGTGCCAGTACTCTCAAAAAATAGTAAACATCAGCAAAGTACTATGTTATTAGAAACTAGTCATCCTTGGTGACCAGTTTCGTCTCCCTTAAATTCTTGCTAAGCATTGTATCATGTTACTTTTATTCATAATTTAATTTATATGATCAAATTATATGAACTTAAATTAATTAAATGATAATGTTTCTCACAAATTAGTTTTTAACATAAAATGTAATTGTTAATTTGCATGAAAGTAAATAAAAGGTAAAATTTTGATCTAGTTAGAAATTTTATTTTCATGAATATAGTTGATTTGAATTTTTTTATATAAAGACATTCTTATCATATGCCTTTACTATGTACTGTCTGTAGCTGAGCAATTTAAAAATCTTAGGGGGAGGCTCAAATAGTTTCTAACTCAGTATGATCAAAATAACAGTAAAACAGAAAAAAAAACAATCAATGATAAAACATCTCATTAATAAGTAATTACATAGATTAATTAATAATTAGTAATGTGATAAATCACGTATTATATATTTAATAATTTTGAGCATAATTTCACTGATGAAAATTAATTAAAACTATCAATAGAATTTTGTAAATTTTTTGTGACCAATTGACTTTCTTGATACCCCCCCCCCCCCCCACACACACACACATGATTGATTGATGAATTCAAGATTATTTTCTGTGACCTATTAATGAAATTTGTGATAGTTTCCTTTTGACATTCGGCGAATTTTGCAGTCTTTTCTTGCAGCCAAATGGCAAAAATCAGTTTTTATCACTATCTATTGTCAAATTTTTCCTCTCAACCAACTGATGCTTTTGAAATATTTTTCCACACATTTGACTTAAGAATTTCACAATATTTTCCATCTACCTAGCAGTTGGAGAATTTTCAACGGATTGGCAAAAATTGTGTGTGTGTGTGGGGGGGGGGGGTGTCTACAAGCAATCGACAAATTTCGCTCTTTTTTTTCCGTTTATTTCATCCGATCGACTAAAGAATTTAGTTTTTTTTCCTCACTTTTGCCGTTTCCCTGTCGACTGATACACAATTGTTTGCTGCTGAACTGGGTATTCAGCATGAAATAGTGTGGAAGGTTTTGTGGACAGAAAACATGCCTTCCTTAAATGTGTAGAATATCGAACTCCTACTCAATCCTGATTACCCACTTCAGGTAGAGTTCATATTCTGGATGCTTGATGTCATACAGAATGATTCAGTTTCCAGCCCCTGTTTTATGAGCAATGTCGTGGTCAGTGTGCATATGTAGTGGTCCAGAAATCCCCACTGCACTGTCTTGTCGAAAGTGTGCCACAAGTTCGGTAACGTCTGAGGAGATAATCTTGGAGATCATCCGTTGGGACTGTACCTTCTGCCTGAATTCTTCAGTAGTTCAAATTACTTTGTTTTTCTACAGCACATCCTCCCAGATTTTATTTTGAATCAAAAATCCTTACCCAGTGAATTTAATCATTTTGCAATACATTGATTCAGTGGTAGAATTGATTTTAAAAAAAGTCACTGGTCCCAAGGACCAGTAAGCATGAGAATTTAATGGTCCGCAGCCATCATCACTGGCCCACTACATAAAATCCATTAAGTCAACCCTTTGAGTGACCCTTCCCTTCTAGAATATAAACCAAACTTCCTTTGCAGTTAACCAAAATTTTCAGCATAATAAAATGTAAAATTATAATTTACTAAAAATTAAATAAACAGTACATAAAGAAAAACTATAAAATTATTAATTAGATATTTTATTTCTGATTATTTCAACTTACTATGGTTTAATGCAATTTTATTTTTTTAAATAAAATAAAATTGTGTGATTTGTGTTTGGTTGCAGTTTTCTCAAGGATGGGAAAATTTAAGTTTACCTGTGACCCTGTGAGAAAATGAAAAAAGTTACTGGTCCTGCGAACCACTAAATTTTTCAAATTGGTGATCCAATTGACTTGGACCAGCGGACCACAAAGGATTTCGAAAGCAGATTGATTTTTCAAATGCTGAAGCTTTTCCTTGTAAATGAGAATTTGAAATGCTGTTTAATTTTTGAAATATTTTTCCTGTGTGAAATTATTATTATTATGTCTGCACAAAAAACAATTTTATGTCTTAAAATATTTACTCTTTCATTTTAAACAGGTGGAGAAATTAACCTATGCTTGGAGCTATTCCACTTTGCCTGACTTGAAATCCTGTTTCAGAACTAATAAAAAGCTATACTAAGCTTCAAGAATTCTTTATATTTTATGACCTCGTCGTATTTGTGATCCTCATTTGGGCAAGAAAGAGGCTATTTTTTAAATGAATGGTCAGACTGGGTGCAGCACCCTCCTAAAACTGTCTGAGAGGAACTCTGTATGTAAAATGGCATTATATTTGCAGTAAATATTAGTCTGACGTACTATATATATATATATATATATAATTTAATGATTATATAATTTGTATTTTCAATAAATGGAGCGGCATACCGCAAACCAACTTAATTGTGTTGTTATTTTATTGTGTCTGTGACCATTTCTTTTTTCAGCTATTGCAAGGCTGCTGTTGGTGAATATTTTCCTTTTCTACTACTATTATTTAAAAAAATAACTTCGTCATAGATTATTGTTTAGGAATACTGAAAATGTACATATATAAGTAATAATAATCACTTTTGGCGACACTGCTGTTATTAAATTAATCCTGTAAAGTAAGTATTTAATATACTATGGAAACATATTGTGTATTAGAAAAAAAAGAGCTTTAAAATTTATTTAAAGCAATACTTTTCTATTAGCTGATATTAGAGGTTAAATGAAGGATTCTGCTACTTATAGCTGCCTTTTTTATGCTGATTATTTCAGTGTTTACGCATATACAGTAAACTCTGTGTAAAATGGAAATCTGTCTAGCTCGGAAAGATTTTCAAGTCCCTGTGAATCAATAGACATTGAATAAAATTTGTCTAAGGCAGAATATTGTCGACTATGGAAAATGTCTTTGGTTCCGATCGATTCTGCTTTAGACAGAGTTTACTGTACTTAGATTATGTATCCATTATGTTTGTGATTTATTTATTGAAAAATGTTATATTCATTATTGAATGTTAAGCAGAAACAAATGCTGAACTTTTTGTTGTTTTTTTATATTCAAATGAGTTTATATTGCATAATCGAGCTGTGTGCAATATAAATTTTTAAAAGAACCGTGCTTGAAAAATCAGTAAATTGAAATGTAGATTCAATTTAATTGCATTTGAAATTAAAAATTTTCCCCTTTTAACGACATAAAAATGAAAATTATGCGACGATAGTTCAATTTGAGAAAAGGGGAAATGGATTGCTTAGATTATTGTTACTGTCAATATGTGTCAGCAATAGTGTAGAAAAATCAAATTTTTATTTAATGCTAATTTAAAAATGAATGTATTAGTAATAACAATTTTTCATAATTGGGATTTTGGACAGGACATGTCAATTTTACTGTCCAGAAGTTCAAAAATAGTACTGTCAGAATGTATATAACTTAAAATATGTGAAACAATTGAACCTTTTATATTAACTATACGAGGAAATGTCTAAAAGTATTTCTTGTTTTGTAAAAAGAAAGTAAAAATTTGAAAACACTATAATATCAATTTCAGCATCTATAGATTCATAACAATAAAACAAACAAAAAAAATCTACAAATCATAAAAGTAGCAGCTAAGTGCATTATGGAAACACTTTTTTCAAACCTGTGCAAAAATTAATATTGTTTAAAGAAATTCTTTCAGCTTTGTTTAAAGTAATGTTTAGTAAACATATTTTTTTTTTCTGGATTTTAAATTAAAAACATAAGGAAAACAGGGTATGTATTTAAATCTAAGAAAAATATTTTTAAAAGATATTTTCATTATGAATGATTTGTGAGTAAGCAAACACTAAATGGATTATAAGTGTAACTGAGTGCAGAGAAATATTCCAAAATGTACAAGGACAGAATAGTAATATTTGTGAAAGAAAAAAAAAATGCGATTATTTTGTGAAATTGGATCAAACTGGTTTACATTTGTTTTTTAAATATATTTCAAAGACAATAGAATCAATAATTAAAACTAATAATTTTCAGTGTAATGAAAACTAAAAAAATTATGCTTTCGTACTGCAACATAATCTTGCATAATCTGAAATTTTGTTCATTATTATACCATAAAATGATAAATTGAAAACCAAAGTCCTAGTTAATTCACTCCAAAGTGAGGGGGGAAAAAAAGAAAACTACAATCTGGTGTAACCTTTCCCCATAAAGTTGAGAGAAAAACTTGGATCGTGGTTCAACCTTTTACCAAAAATTTGGAATAGAGAAAACCTTGAATCATGGTTAAACCTTTTACCAGAAAGTTCGATTAAAAAACCCACCGAATCGTGGTTAAACCTTTCACCAGAAAATTGGATTTAAAAAATCCTGATTCATGGTTCAACCTTTCACCAGAAAATTTGATTTAAAAAAACCCTGATTCATGGTTCAACCTTTCACCAGAAAATTGGATTTAAAAAAATCATGATTCATGGTTCAACCTTTCACCAGAAAATTGGATTTAAAAAAAAAATCCTCAATTATGGTTCAACCTTTCACCAGAAAATTGGATTTATTAAAAACCTGAATCATGGTTCAACATTTCACCAATATAATGGTATTTGTGAAAGCACCAATAAACTAGTGAAACATATCACCAGTATCTTGGTTGCAGCTAAATTTCAGCTACTTTTCACCATTTTCTTGGTGAAACATGGAACTTCATTTTTAACAGTGTGGTGGTAAACTAATCTGCTGTTGCTCTTGACTGAGTATTATTCGCTGAAAAATATTTTTATTTTCGGTTAAACTTTGCAAATTATTTTCATCAATAGTAATATAACGATACCAAGGATTATTTTCCTTTAGATATTCTACAGCAGACTTAACGTTTTCACGGTTTATTATAAAATCTTTGACTTCTTCACCATCTTGTCTTCTAACAAAGATGTACTGTGATATCGTATCTATGGAAAGAGGTAATAAAGTGCAAAATTATGTAATATCTTGATTAAAATTAATAACTTGTCCACTGTATCCAAGCTGACCACATTTAATGCGATAAACAGTAACAACTGGATGAACTTGGCAAATTAATTGCTCCTCAACGAAAGTTAAGCTCTTCAATATTTCCGGTTGTGGACCTGGATCCATATTATTAGCTACAGAAAAAATATTTAATTCAATATTTACTAAACATTTATGGCAAGTCTTACAAGATCCGTCAGATTGAATATGCATGTCAAACCAACGTCGATGACAAATTTTACAAAAATATAATTTAAATTTTTTCTGTGCATTTTAAAAATTTGAAGCATATTTCCTAGTACATGCATTCTCTATCAGAAGAGATTCGTCATGTCCTCGTTTTTTTGCGCTGGTATTTAGCCTCTTGCCTTAAAGCTCAATCATGTTCGCGGTATTTTCGACCAGTAAGTGTACGTTTTCTCGGCATTCTTTATAATAGAAATAATGCATACCATAAATTGTTTTTAAACGACAAACATATTAAAAATAATACTAATAGTAATTACTTATTAATAGCAAATATGCTTCATTTGGTTAGATTTTCAACCTTCGAATTCGAATAACACTTTATAATAACGAATTTAACAATTAGTTTTATGTGTTTACAATTTTTTTGTTATCACTTTATCAAAACAAACAAACAAACAAAAAAAAAATCACAGTATAATTCTTTTAAAATGCATGAGTTTCGTGTGCGTAAATTATTTCACATAATAAAAATAAGTTGTGTATTTGAATTCTTAAAACTAAAAAATACTTAATTTAATGTAAATAATTGAATTTTCACAAATTTTATGATGATGAACAAATAATATTGATGATGGGCAAATATGGCTGCGTATATGACTTAGAAAGAAAAGTGGTCAAAGATGGCTTCATATTGATAAAAAAAAAAAGGCTCAAAGAGGGTCGCAATTAAGACATTTGAAATGTCTGAATAACGTTCTGACGTAAGAAGTGTCTGAAAAATTTAAGACATTTTAAAACGTCTGAAAATTGAACACTCTTGTTTCAGACACTGAAGTATCTGAAATTCGGACGCAAGAAGTGTCTCAAAAATTTAAGACATTTTAAAACATCTGAAATTTGAACATTGCATTTCAGACACTTTAATGTCTGAATTTCAGACATTTCAGTTTACAGTGTGGATGACGCTACAGGAACAACCCTATTATTGTTCCCGTACCGGGCTGCGTCGATGCATAGTGTATCTTGCCAGGATCGAGAATTCTATTAAGAACTGTCATTAATAATTTTTTGAAACATAGAAAATACACAAAATATGCAAAAATTAAGGAAAGAAAGAATGTAAAAAAAAAAAAAAGAACTATATCAATATCAATAATTTCAGATAATCAGTAATCTTGATTAACAATGTAATTTAATAAATAATAGTAAAAATTCTTCAATACTTAATACAAATGGATGTATATATGGAAGTATACCGTCAACCCCTTTGGCTACTTTGAGCCACTTTTTCCTGGTTCTACTCACATTTCCATTATTAAAAAATATTATATGTGATTTTTCAACGTCGAAATGGAGTTGTAAACAATTAACATGAAACAGTGAAGCAAACTGTATGATTTTAAAGAGGAAATTTTTAATATTTTTATTTTTTAACAATTTTTAAAGTTTTGGAACAAAGTAGCCCCTGCTGGGGGCTTCTTTGGTCCATTCACTTAGTTTTATATAAAATGAATACATTTCATATGTAAATGAATAAATTTTTATTGAAGCTCCCTTGCTATAGCAGTTGCTAATAAAGTAATGCTGCAAACTCGATAAACATTTTTTTTTTTTTTTTTTTTTTTTTTTTTTTTTTTTTTTTAACATTTAAACACAATAAAACAATTGTTAATATTAAAGAAACGAGAAACAGTTTTCGTCATGTTATCCTCAGCAAATGGAACAAAAACAATTAATGTAACATTTTACTACAGTAACATTTGAAAAAAAAATGTTACATAAAACATGTTTTAACCGATTTGGTTGTATAAAAGGCATTTCTAAGTAATTGGGGCTATTTTCGGACCAAAAAAGTCCTGGCACAAAGTAGCCCCGAAATACTAGTTTTCATGTCATCTTTATGAAAGCGTTAACATTTCCTGTGAAAATAAAAAGGTAAAGGAAAAACTATGATCACACATGGGTTACAGGTTACTAAAGGTGATATTTTGACACTTACCTTATTTGTACACTGTTAAAAAAAAAAAAAAAAAAAAAAAAAAAAAAAAAAAAAAAAACGTTAAATTTACGGCAAAAACTGCTGGCAGCAATGTTACCAGCAGTTTTTGCTGTAAAAATCGCAGTAAAAATCGATGTAAATTTTATCGCATATTCTCCGTCATTTCAACAGTTATAATTTCAGTAAATTTCACAGCTATTTTTCTGTACCAGTTATCACAATGAATGCTGTAATTTTAACAGCCATATTTCTGTACAAATTACCACAATAAATGCTGTAATTTTGACAGCAAATTATCCATAAAAGAACTGAAAGAATTATGTGAATATAGCGGCAAAATATCCGTAAAACATACTGAAGGATTTGAGATTTTACCTGCAGAATTTCCGTAAAAAATAATAAACTTACTGCGGTAACTTTTGCTTCACATTCTACGTTAAATTTACACTGCGCAGTGAAATGCCGGAAAATCTGCAGTAGTATTTAGATCAGATTTTATTTTTATTCTTACACAGAGTTGCCAACTGCTCCAGATTCTGGTCACCTTTATTTTTCAATAGAAATCGTTTCTTTATTTAATCAGTGTCTTTTAGGAATTAAAGACGTAAAAAAAAAAAAAAAAATTTTTTTTAGAAATACTGGTGACCAGAATCCAGAGCAGTTAGCAACTCTGCTTATATTATCCAATCATCCACTTTAATAAAATACTGAGGACTGGTTCTTTCGCTAATCGTTGCCACAGATTAATCTCGGAAAATGAACCATTTGAAGTTACTGAAAAAATTAATAGATCGAAAAGTATTTGTCAGAAAATAGTTCGACAATTATTCCTTTTTTGATGAAATGAATAAGGAAGTTGCTCTTAGGTCACAATAAATCCAGTAAATCGCTTCCGATTTTCAGACAACATTGTTGTACAAATAAAAGTATATGTTACACAGAAAATGCTGGGAGTAAAATTGCAAAATGTTTTGAGCTGTTTGAGTATGTAATGTTCGTTATTGGGAAAGAAAAAAGAAAAGGAAGCGTGTACACTCTAAAAAAAAAACTGTAAATTTATGAGCGTTTGCTCTTCAATTTTCACGGGCAACAGTCTTATTTGATGAAAAACTGTCTGATCAACTAAAAAAATACGATACGACCTCATACATTTTCCTCCGCTAGCGTGTAATCCTTCATTTTAGTCGTGTTTTGAAAAATAACGTCACTTAACCCCGACCGTAACATATTTCTTAACCCACCAAAAAAGCGATTCCTGTGATGATTATCTAACGTGCTACGGAACAGTAAGTAAAGTGATATTGTGTATTAACCGAAGGCAGGGTACTATTACTTTTCTTTAATTGTACATATAAAACTATCTTTTAAATGGTTATAAAATAAAAATAGTGGAAGTATGAGCAATTTTAACAAATTTTGATAAAATGAAATTTTTAATCACAGATATGGAAGCTTTTCATGCTAAGATATACTATAATGATTACGATATAATGTAATGCTCCTCTTCCTTAAATATAATATATACAATAATAAAAGAACAAATATTATTTGCAGCAATAAAAATTAAATTAAATAATATTCAAAAGGCTTACTCTTTGTTACAGTAAAAATAATAAATGTTTGAAAATTCACTTTCAAAACATGTCTAATTAAATTGTTTATGGATAAAGTATTTTCTTTCCTTTAAACTAACACATTCCTTTCTTTTGTAGTTGTAAGAATTAAATTGAAGAAATCACTCGAGATATATGTAATGCATCTTCTTTCTTTTCTGTGGATCAGTAACTTTTTCTCGCAGGATCTTATGCATGCACAAATTTTACTTATTTTACTCTTCTTCATCTTTTGAAATTACCATCCCGTCAATAAAGCGATGGTCATACGAACATATGACATAGTAATTAGCTTAACTTTCTGACATAAGTTTTAATTTGTTTTTGTTCGAAAATGCATGAAACTAGCTGGTGTTGTTGTTCAGAAACTATGTAATTGAGCTGGTTTTTTTCCATTTTTTTTTGCAAACGCAATAGATCTTTCAGAAAATAGTGTCAAAATGGGCGTTTTGAACAGAATTTCCGCACGAAGGAAGAAAGAGCACTCAAGAGTGGGTGAAAAACGTGTTTGTCACATGATCAAAATAGCTTACAACTCAATAGGTAATTGATTGATCAAAACATGGAGAAAACAGTTCGATTCCAAATCGCTTCCATGGTTAGGCTTTTCAATTTTATACCTTTCCGCTAAAAATTGAATTTGTAAATGTGTCAAAATGTTTTATGCTTGTTGAGCAGATCAGTTAAGAACAGCCTTAACGCGGTTATTTTTTCAATCATTTACATAGGTGTTGCTTTTCTCCGATTAAAATTTTTTTTACGAAAAATTTGCAGCTGCAAAACACTTCTCTGTTACAGATAGGATCGCAATACATTATTTTACATTGTTTTTATAAGAATTGTGATATTTCCATAACAGTATATTTTGTTAAATAATCTAATTATTCTTGTAAATATTTTACAAAAAAAGTTCTAACTACCGAATTATTAAATCAGTTTTAATTTTTAAAAATTATCTAAAAATGAAATCATTATTATATAAGTTGTTTTTGATATCTTCAGACGTTAACGAAGATAATTATTGAGGTGGAACAATTTTTAGATTCATAATTTGAGACATAAAGGGTTAAAATATGTATTTTTCTAAATTTATGCTGAACAAAATTATAAAAATGCCGTAAATATTTCGAAACAGTGGCTCGTGATTTGTGGATATTTTCACATATCATTTAACAAAACATTTAAAAGAGATTCTGAGCGCATTCGTTTAATGGGTTAGTCTCAGAACAGGGTACATTTTATGGTCCTTGACCATCAGGCGCCGAATTGGACAGCCCTGCCTTAAGAGCCTACACTAGTCACTATAAAAGTCCCGTATGATAATGTTAAACCTATGGGGAAGTTATTTTCAAATATCTTGTTTGGATTTTAATATTTAATATTTTTTGAATGATTATTTTTGCATAGGATAGCTGAGGACGATCTACAACCGGGCTAGTTTTTACTTTTCCGATTTCGGTTTCAGATTTCAAAAAAAAAAAAGAAAAAAAAAAGAAAAAAGAAAAAAAAAACTTTAACTTTCGGAACCGGTTCTCAAATTGAAACTACCTTAATAAATAAAAAAAAATTAACCAAAATCGAAAAAGTAAAAACTAGCCCGGTTGTAGATCGTCCTCAGCTATCCTATTCAAAAAAATCATGAAAAAATATTAAAATCCAAACAAGACATTTGAAAATAAGTTCCCCATAGTATTAACATTATGATCCGGGTCTTTTTGAGTGACTAGTGTAGGCTCTTAAGGGCCTACTTCAGTCACGCGAAAAGACCCGTTCTCTAATGCTATGGAAGAAATTTATAAAGATATCTCGTTCGCATTTCACTATTTTTAGATGTTTTTTTTTTTTCTCAGTGGCTAGCTGAGATCGATCTGTATGCAGGACGTTTTCTACTGTTTCAATTTCGTTTACAAGTATTTTTAATTAGGACACTTTCATTTTCAGAACCAATTCCTAAAATGAAAGCATCCATCCTCTTGAAAAAAATTCCCAATGAAAATCGAAAAAGTAAAAAACGGCATTTTTACAGATCGACCTCAGCTAGCCACTGAAAAAAAAAAAAAAAAAAAAAAAAAAAAAAAAAAAAAAAATCATCTAAAAATATTGAAATGCGACCGAGATATCTTTATAAATTTCTTCCATAGGAATAGCATTAGCTAACGGGACTTTTCGCGTGACTGAAGTAGACCCTTAAAGTGTACATGGGAGGTGAAAACCAGACGATAAGAAGAAAGCATAGTGTGCCGTAACTATAACCCGAGGAAAAAATGCACATAAGCAATAAATGTGTCTAAGTCATGCGTAAGTTAAGTCAAGAAATATAGAGTTTCCTCATAAAAGGGGTTATGAAAGGTTCTGTATAAGCATTCCAGACTACCGTGTTGCGCCTGAGTGATTCGGACAGCTATAAATATGTCTTGTGGAGGATTAGGATGTCTTGAGATTCTTCAGTGAGGTTAGCAATTATACTATAAAACTATCTCACAAGCTTGTTTCAGTTTTCTTCGTAAAATGTATTATGAAAGGGTCTGTATCGGTATTTTAGACCACCAAAAAGAAAAAGAAAATGTTTTTTTAAAAACTTACTTGTTTCTTTGAAGGATTTGCTCTGTTTGATATTTCTTTCTGGTGACTGTTTTTAGTTTTTCCACCCTATAGAGAAATTATAAAACTGTATTATTCATTATCCAATACATATTTTAAAATTTTGTTTGCAAAAATATTATGCATCTGTAAACATTCACTGCTTATTTCTTAAGCCATTTATATTTTTTATAGCAGAATAAATATGAATAATAAATTCAAACCTAAGTTAATATTTTATTTAAAAAAAAAATTGTTAGCGGAAATTTTAAATATACTTCGAATGTTTTTGTGAAACTGTCTGCATTAGTTATTATTTTCCTTATTTATATATGAAAGCATAGCTGCCAACTTGTACGGATTTTTCTCACCTCTAAAATTTAATAGAAAATTTTATCAAAAACAATCTGACTTTTTCTAACGATGAAACGATACAAAAATTTCTGTTAAATTTTATAGAGGTAATAAAAATCCGTACAAGTTGGCATCTATGTGAAAAGTAAACATTTGTAAAGATTTGCCTTAAAATTTAAAAATACCACCCCTTAGAGAGAAAGTCTGTTTCTCAGTAATTGCAATAGATTCTGTTGTACTTATTTTCACCTCTCGTGTACAGGTACTTTTATGACACATAGTCCCAGTCCCTTTACCAATACTACACTGCTCAACCGCCTACTTAAAATCAACAGCCCACTCATATTGCAAAATAGTTTCAGTTGTTCAAATAATAAATAAACTTCATTTAAAACTCTTAATACCAACTTATTATCTTAAGACGATAATAATAACTAAACAACATAACGAACTTATAAATCAGTTTTTAACTGAAAATATTGAAATGGTCGCTTTAACCCTCTCGTTGGGTAATTGTTTTATTAAAATAGCTTCAAAATAATTAAAATAGCTTCTTTGCCACCGGTTTTTCAAAACAAAAATTTTTGTCTAATTTAATCGGGAAAATGCTTCGATTAAATAAGGCAAAATTTACAAAAAAATAACAATAATAATAATAATAATAACTGGTGGGAATAATCAAAGAGGATTAATCAGACGGGAAAATGCATGACCGAGAAAATCTCGGGTTGCGTAGCGAGAGAGTTAAATGTAGTTGTTCATCGAGTCAATTAAAACAAATTAAAAAAAAAATTAGTGAAACTAATATGTATTATTACCCTCATTCGCAGTATGGTATAGCTTCGGTTTTGTGTTTTTGGCACCTTCCTCTGCAATGACACTTCTAAGAAAACTAATTAATTCATGACCATCTGCCACCAAGCCCGAAAGATCAAAAAGCAAAAATCAGTTGTACTGTTAATGTAACATACTCTGATGTTGTTGAGATAGGAAGGTCTTTGTGAAATTTTCACCCGTACTCCAATAAAATATAAATATGTACGCTTTTTATTATTCATTCAAAATTAAGTAAAACTATTATAAAATTTTGTTGTCATTACAGCAGATGTTAAATTTTCCCTACATACTGTTAGATAAGTTAACTTTTAGATCAGATAACTTTTAGATAAGATAACTTTTAGATCTTATTGAGATAACATCATAGAGTTTACCATTAAAAATATGAAAAAATTGTATAGCCTTTTATATTTATACCCTTCAAATAACTATATCTAAAAAACTATTTTAAACTAAATGATATATATATATATATATATATATATATATATATATATATAAGGTTCTTCTTTTTGTGACATTTGAATAATAATAATAATAGTTTTAAAATAAAATAATAGATGGCAGCACCAAAAATTTTGTCTTTTTAAAGCGTCTATTAAAGTAATAATTTTAATTTTTTACACCAGGTGGTATTTAACGCTGAATATTGGCAATATTGTATAATTGATATTAAACAATTTAAAATTGCTTTTAGGTATTTTAAATAATGTAATTATTTTCTATTTATATTATATTAATTGTATTTATCACAGTATTTCAAAATGAATTAACTGAATCCATAGGTTTTAATTTCTGTGTTAACTTAACTGTTTTATTCACCTTAATCTTATCATGCTTATGTGCGGGAATCTATTTTGAAAATCTACTGGGAATTTATTCGGTAAGGTGTGTAAGATTTCTATTGCTATAAATTAAATATTTAATGGGTTGTAGTGTTTTTTTTTTTTTTTTTTTTCAATTTCATGCTATTTGTTAATGTTCTGTTTTCATCTTGAGACCATTCTTTTGGTTCGGGTACAGGAGAAAAAAAAATTTCAGATTTTAGCTTTTTTCTCATAGAAAACAACCGATTTGCTTATATCATTGAATTCTGTACTCTTAAAAACGTAATTCAATACATAAGTTTTTCAATTTTTTCGGAATCCATATTCTTCTTTTTTTTATTCTTCCTTATTAATTCTTGTAATTAAGTATAAGGTACTTTATTTTATACATACAGTTCTATATTATAGGTTTGTGGCATCCATTTTTATTGTCAATTCATTCACAATAATGCGGTTTTTGATGATAGTTTGTAATGTTTAATTAATTGTTTTATATATATATTATTTAGTTTAAAATGGGTTTTTAGGTATAGTAATTTGAAGGCTATAAATATAATGGGTTATACAATTTTTTCACATTTTAAAGCACAATATCTCAAAACATTGTTCGAAAGAGTGAAATTTGCAATTTTTTTAATACCAGCAACTCAAATTAATCTAAATATGAGTTTAAAGATTAAGAGTGTCATTTTGAAAATACCTGGATTTACATGAATTGGAGTGTTACACATAATTATAAGTGTGTAGATGTTAGAAAAAGGTTGGGGATCTTTAATGTAATTTAGGGGTGCACTTTTTATTTCACTAATTTCGTTGCATATATATAGTACTGTAAAAGCATTTAAAAAAAAAAAAATTAAATTTTACTTTTTTTTTTTTTTTTTTTTTTGGTAAGGAATTTTGACACCCTCTACCCACGTTTCAGCTAAATTAGCAACGCATGAAGATTTAAAAGAAAACAGAATTAAAAAATTGCCTTAAACAAAGAATACAGGGTGAAAAATGTCTACATTTACACTAACTGGTGTGTAATTGCAATTTACACAAAATTATGCCTATTTAGATAATCTTTCTATGTAATCTACAAATGTAAATCTTTAAAAAAGACAGTGTCAAAGTGTTAGGTGTTAAAAAATATGACAAAAAAAAAAAAAAAAAAAAAAAAGCTCTCATATAATTCAGGGGACCACATTTTGTTTCAGTTTTTCAGTTGCCCAACTATGGTACTATAGTACCCCCCCCCCCCCCTTTCCCATCACATGCACCCGTTTCGCATAAATTAGCGGCACATGAACATTTAAAAGAAAACAGGATTAAAAATCATGCCTTCTCCAAAGGATTTGGGCATGTTGGTGGTTGTGCTTGTGTGTGTGTTTGAGGGGGAGTGGGATCACATAACGGAAAATTCTTAGTTCCTGTTTATTTTAGTGTTTATACTTATTCTATGTCACTTAGAATAATAGATTTAATCATTTTTTAAAAAATAATCAGACATTAAGAAATTTTAACTATTAAGTTTTAAAATCCAGGGAGAGGCAGTAGTTCTCTCCTTTCCCTTTCTGCTGGAGTTTAAGGAAAGAGAATTGTACCGGAATTGTACCAACAAGGTATTATTACCCTCATTCGCAGTGGTATAGCTTCGGTTTTGTGTTTTTGGCCCCTTCCTCAATTTCTATTAGTTTTTATGCTATATTTTTTAAGCAAGAGTTTTCTGCCGCTGCTGAAATTTTCGCACCCGGTGCAATCATTCACTCACTGCTTCTACCCCCACTAATTATTTCCACAGTAGATTGCCCCACACTAGATGGAACTCTAATTAATATCATTATTAGAATTTCAAACGAAAAAACGGAACTGCATTGGAGTTATAAATCTTAAATTATTTTTTTTTTATTTGTTTAACAATCTAATCTAGTAAAATATTATATTGTAATATGCACTTTGTATAATTGTAATACGAACGTATATTTTGAAACAGTATGATGTATGTCCAAAAAAATTTTTATTTATTGATTTCTTAAAAAGTAAAAAATCAGTCTCGAAAATTTAATTACAATATCACATCGTCTGCGTTCTGTATAATAGCAAGTAAACCTGTGAACAAAGAAAAAATTATCTGCTAGTGTGGAACGTCCGCCATGTTTAGAAGACGTTAAGATTGGAGTATCGGTTCTCTTTTATTACCCCAAAAAATTAAAAAAATAAAATAAAATTTTAATGCAATAAGAAATAAATCCTGGCTTCATAACTTTCATAGAATGTTTCATCGTCATGTTTCCAACACTTCGGATTTTCTTTTATTTACTATTCTCGTTTTTTCCGAGAAATAAAGTTGGATATTTTACAACAAAGGTATGTAAATATTTTGTTCTAATGAAAAAACTTTTAAATCGACAACTAATGTAAAAATATTTCACAATTCAGTTTTTCTTCTTGAAGCTGAGATTTTTTAAACTTACAATCAAAAATTGGGTAATTTAAATGTTATTTCAAAGTATTAATAACATTATTATTTAAAAAATATACGATAAAATTTGGTGCTTTAGTTTTCTAATATTGTCCGCTTTTTTCTGTATGAATAAATACTTTTTTTTTTTGAGATCAGATTCCTTTCATTATACAAAACTGTGAAATAATGTTGATAGTTTCTGTGTGTTATGAAAGTATAAAAAATATAATTATTTCAACTAAATTATGACCATTTTATTAAATTAGTAAAATTTACATAACAAAATCTTAATTATTGTCCGAATTCTAAAGAAATCCCAAAGGTGGATTCGTTCCTTCATGTTGAAGTACTTACAGGTTATGCATGCTTATGACTACTCTGTCAAAATTATGACTATGACGAAAAAGAAGTATTCATATATGTTTGTGCACTTATTCAGAGTTAAAAAATAATTACATAGTTATATATCTGTAATATGTCTGATTTTCGCTGGAATTAAATTATTTTTATTAGAAATCGAAATAACCGTATAAAATAAAGCTTTCTTTAAATTGAGCCCAAGATTTTTATTAAATTAGTTAATGTTTTTTATTTCAGTATTTGTGAATTTATTATCTTAAGAATGAACCTAATTTGTGTACATAAAAAAAAAATAAATAAAGTTAAACAGATTGAATTTTTTTTTCGGAGTTCATCTATACTTTTTTCGTGTGTGTCTGTAATTATAAACAAATTTTGTCACTGTTCTAACATGTATTATCTAAACCTTTAAAAAAATGTATAAAATATATAGGAAATTACAATAGTTTAATAGAAATGTTGCACGCATCTTTTTAAGGGACTTTTTTTAGACAAACCACTTTAAAGTATTACATATTATTCTTTAGTACACATGTCTTTCGAAAATTTAACTTTTTTTTACAAAGAACAGGTCAGTTTATATTTAAAATCCCCTTATAAGAGCCTACGCTAATAACACGAAGGTACTCGCCAGCTAATGATAAACCAATGGTAATGCTCTTTTCATATTTCACGTTTCCATTTAAAATTTTCAAATGTATTTTTTTAAGCATAAGATATTTTAGGTGTTACTAGTCATAGTCACTGAAATAAATAGATAAATAAAAACAAACGTGAAATAAGGAACATTCATTAAATAAAGAACTACCATCAATTTAACATTAGCTTGCGAGGTCGTCCGTGTTAGTAACTTAGGCATTTAATATTTTTTATATTGAAATATGGTGTAGATGTGCTAGTAATCGACGTTCGTATGAAGTTTCTTTTAAAATTATTTTTTAATAAAACTGGTAGATGTGCTGGTAAGTAATGGACACCCTTCAATATTTTTCATTTATAAAAAAAATAACCAATAAAAATTTAGCTTTTATCATTTTTTTCATAACTGCCCATTGCATATTTTATAATCTTGTATTATTGTTGACACTCTTAATCAAACCAATCAGGAAGCAGAAAATAATGTTTCGAAGTTCCACTGTTTTTTCAGTGAGAATCTTAATGAACATGCTAAGAGACTGGCTTCATTTAATAAATTTATATATTCTTTATTTTCTTCCAAAATTTGCAGCTTTTTGTTTTGGTAGTAATAGAAAATTTTGAATTTTATGTATTAATAGCCATTTGTAAAATTTTATTTATTTTTAAGATTTTAAGCGGGGTGTCCATTACTGTGATGCTTAATTAGTCATTTTCCAGTAATGGACACTCCATATGTAAACATTGCTAAAAGTGCAATTTCAGTAATATTTATTGTGCATAAAATATTTTGGCTTAAGGGTGTATTCGAAAAAATATTTTTCCACCCTCAACAGCTCGAAACTTTCTGAGACATTTTCAGACTCATTTTTAAAAGTAAAAACATGAAACTTGCTGGGGTGATTTCTGAAGACATGTGCAACATGCAGTGTGATTTCATTTTCAGCTCAATTAATTAGAATTTGATTTTTAAACAATTATTTTCTCAGTATGACCATTTTTTTCATTCCCAGATCGCCCGCTTCGGAAAATTCGGTTCAAAACGCCAACTTTGACAGCGTTTTTTACAGTATTTTCTGCATTTATCAAAAAATTAACAAGCACGGCACATTATATAGTTTCTAAATAAGAGAATTTCCCAGTTTGATGCGTTTGAGAGCAAAAATGAATTTTAAAATGAATCAGAAAATAAGCAGTTTGGATCGGAATACAGCCTTAACTGAAAACCCATATAATCAAATTAAATTTTTAAATTACATTTACCAAAATGTAATTACACCAAAACTTTTATATATAGCTGCTTTTAAGTTAGTATTTTATCTGGTTAATAAAATTTCAATATTTTCTTCTTTCTTTTTAAGAGTATAACTCTGCTTTGCATATTTTATAATCTGGCCAGCAAACCAGTCATGAAGCAGAAAATATTGTTTAAGGGTAACAGTCAAAGAGGAGCTCATAGCGCTTGCTTAATCCCTTGCCAGTTAAATAAAAACAATTATGTTACATAAGTTGATAAAAATCCCTTTTCTGTCTATTTCTGTATATTATTATGTGTATATATTTCTGTATTCTGTCTATTATGTGTAAAATCTATTTCTCTGACAAGAAAAAAATATTGTAATATTAATGAAAGTTATAGTAATCATGAAACTAGTAAATCTGCAGATCAGTGACCTTAAACATCAGTTCTACAGTTTTCATTTTGAAATTATTTTATTTAGTATTTAAAATATCCAACTCACAGTATCATTTCTTTCATATTTGTAATATTAACTATTACAAGTAATATATCAAGTCTTTGGAAGTTTAATTGTTAAAAACAGTCGAAACTACACACTAATACTCCAAAACTTCCTTTTTTAAAATTATTACCTTTTAAATCCCCCACTGACTCAATAATTTGATAGCTGTAATTGTCTGATATTTAGTATTTTACACTATCCATCTAAAATAATTAAAATATCGATCTTCTGATAATTGCAATAATTAATGAAACAGTGAATGATTATCACTACTTGTATCCTAATTGTTAAATTTATTTGGAAATAACTATTTTGTTTCATTAATATGCTTTCATTAAATTCTGGTTCTAAATACAGCCACGAAAACAATTATATTTATTACTTTTTATGGGGTGTCCATTACTGGGACAGAGGGTGTCCATTACTAGAACAAAGGGTGTCCATTACTGACATTTTAGATGCTTTGATATATTTATGTTCTTTACAATTAAATTTTGATTCATATTGGGAAATGAGACTATGAGAAGGGTTAAATATTGTTAATAGATTAATATAATATTGAAAAAACTGGAATATAATAATTATATAACTGTTAAATAAAAAACAATTTTTCAAGAAATTCCTTAAGAGTGACCATCTGGAACATCTACCTTGTTATTAGAATTATTATATTCCAGTTTTTTTTTTTTTTTTTAAATATATATTATATCAATCCATCAACAATATTTAACCAATCCCAAACTCACATTTCTCAGTCTGAATGAAAATTCAATTGTAAATAACTGAAAAAAACCAAAATACCCCAAATTTCAGTAATGGACATCCGACAAAAAGTAATACAGATGATTGTTTTTATTATTGTATTTAGGTTCAAGACTTAATGAAAACCTAATAATACAATAAAATAGACATCTTCAAATAAATTCAATAATTAGGATATCAGAAATTAATAAAATATTTATGACAATAATTAATTATTCAAATGATTTATTGTTATTATCACAACCATGAATATTTTAATTGTTTTAAATAGGAAATTTCAGAGAGTTACAATTATCAAATTTTTGATAAATGGAGGTAGAAGGGCTTGTAAAACAATTAGAATAAAATATCTTGCAGTTCATGAAATCTTATATCTTGTTGCAATTTCTTAACAGTTAATTTTTCTAAAATAATATGATATATTATTTGCAGTAGCTAGTTGTACAAATATCAAGGAAATGTAACTACATGTTCAGTGTTTTACATTCTAAGTAAAATGATTTAAAAATAAAACTGCAGAACTGACATTAGTGGTTTCGGATTATGAAGATTGCCAAATTTTCATTACTACATAAATGCAATTTATTTATTTACTTAGTTTGCGGATGGGGTCGTAGGGACGGAAAGGTACACGGAATGGAAATATAATAATTTTAAATGTGAGTTTTAGTCTACTAGTGTTGCAGATGTAAATAAAGAAAACAAAACAGTGCATACGCTAAAACCATGAAAGTTCATGGCTGAAATATGCACTATAGTTTTACTTGAGAAGCAGAGAGTATACGGAGGTTCTTAATAAAACGAAAGGGTACATCGTACATGTCCATAACCTCCATTACACCACTTATGGTTTCAGTTTACATATTTAAAAGAATAAAGATCTTTTATGTTTTATATATATATATTTTTTTCCTTCTAAAAACTAAAACTTTGAAAGGTCATTATCACTAGCAGTATATTTTAGTATCACAAATGTTATTGGATAATAAAAGGGAAAAAAATAGAATGCTTTATTGGAAAATTTAATTTATGCGATAGACTGTTGAAATTCTTTTTTAGTTTTTATTTTAAAAGATATATTTCATACTCTGATTTTTGATACGTAAATAAAATCTGCAATTGTGTGGGGGAATTTTTTAATGCTTCAATTGTCAATTTAAAAAGACGTAAATATATGTCTATAATGATTTATTATGTTGCAAGATTATGAGCATTTGTATTACAGTGTATGTATGATGCAGATATAAGTTTTTTACAATTATCTTGTTGATATCATAACTACAACCTTGGCGTAATCGTAACTTTGTTGGACCGCTGTAGCAAAGAAATACTCAGTTTTCTCTGCCCCAATTAGTGCGAATTAACGTGCGCCCACTGTATTACAACCATATATTTTATTTACAGTAATCAGTATAATACTATTAAATCAAATCAAATATAATATTTAATATCGCCTTTCTTTTTTATCTATATTTATAGCTATTTTATAATTGAATGAACATCAGTTACTTAGACTTCATAGATATGTATATGCCGTATTTTATGGAAGAAACGCCGCGGCGTTTACGAGATTAAAAGTTAATTTTTTTTTCCAAGTGCGGCGTTTACGCCATGTGCGGCGTTTACGATTTTTTTAAATACCAACTGAGTTTCCTTAATTTAAAAATTCATAAAAATATTTAAAATCGGATTTAAATAAAACTTCAGACATCTTAAGATATTAAAAACGAGGCATCCTATATTGCTCAAAAAACTTTGATTAAAATTAAGTCAATGTGACGCTGTCGGCAAAAGTAGCGTTCCGATGTATGCGGCGTTTACAACGGGTGCGGCGATTACTATATTTTTAAGCTTATTCAGGCCAATTTAAGGAGTGCGGCGTTTCTTCCATAAAATACGGTAGTTCACAGTTCATTAAATAAGATATATTAATTTTATCCAGCGCTCCACTAGTTTCAAGAATACTTAACAAAAAGTATGTCATGGTACCAGAAAATATATTTTTTATATAAATTTTATTCTGATAAATCAACAAAAATTTGAATAAAAATATTTCTTTGGTAATTTTAACGCTTACAAAATGCTTTTTAGAAGTACAAATAGCTGTTATTGAAAAAATTGTGATAAATCGCTCGACTCAAATGTAATCGTTCATTACAATAGACAAAAAGGTCACAAAAAAGAGTGGAATGAAGTCTGCTGGAAATTGAATATTGATTCAGTAACATTTTTTGGTACATCTTTGTTATAGCGACCGCTATAAAAAAGGAGAGGGCATTATAATAAATAAAATGAAAAGTGCCCAGTTAAACTGATGGCATTGAGTTCACAGTCTATTCACCACTAATTGTATACTCTTACTTCAAAGAATAATGCCTTTCGAAAAATAAATTAAGGAGGGGAATAGCCCCCCCCCCTCCCTGTTTGACATCTTAATACTTAACCAATGAGCCTCCAAATCTCTCAGGGAAGCGCCTTATCACAATAAACCGGTATACCAAATTTGAAGCAAATCGGATAGAAAAACCCATTTATCTAAATTTAGGGGGGTAGGCCCCCGTTCCCCCCTTTATACTTAACCAATAAACCTTCAGATCTAATCAGGGAAGCGCCTTGTCATAATAAACCAGTATACCAAATTTGAAGAAAATCAGATAAGAAAACCCATTTATCTAAATTAAGGGTGTATACACCCCCCCCCCCCCCAAGATCTCCTCTTTATACTTAAACAATGAATCTCCAAATCTAATCAGGGAAGCGTCTTATCAGAATTAACCGGTATACCAAAATTGAAGTAAATCTGATAATTCTGCATGAAAAACACATTTATCTAAGTTAAGGGGAGATTAGCCCCCCATACTCCCTTTATACTTAACCAATAAACCCACAAAAGTAATCGGAGAAGCGCCTTATGAGAATGAACCTAGAAAAAAAAATTGAAGCAAATCGGATATTTCTATCATCTTTTCTCTTTGAAAATGAACTTTTGTGCGTTCGACGGATCTCAGGGTTGCATTAAATAATATTTTTATATATTTGTGTCACCTTTTAAGTAATTATAAGCATGTTGTAAAGTTTATTTTAGACTACTTCTGAAAAAATTCCTATTCCTAAACAATATTTTGTAGTAGTTATAAATACAGTTAAAGCTATTCAATTTTCAGTATGTATAGGGTTGGGAAGGAAATGCATAAATGTTTCTGAAAAAAAAAATGCACTTTAAAATATTAAAAACAGTATGCGCTGTTACAGTTGTTAATCTGAGTGAGGGAAATTGTTTTTATAACTTTAATTTAAAAGACAGTCTTCACATTATATATGGAATTGAAATTATGCACAGTCTGCGCATAAATTGTGACCATACGATTTTAGAACTACAAACCAACTCTAAAAAAAAAAGATGGTTCTTGTTGCTAAAATTTCAGAGTATCATGTGTTATGTAAAACGGGTGTATCGGTGATAAGAAAATGATTTGTCTAGGTATTTAGATTTGTTTGTAAATTGCCAAAATACATTGTGGGTATACTGTTTTCTGGGCATCAAATAAAGCTACCAGAAAATATAATTTCATTTAGCATATAAATCCCCACCAGTGGCCGAGAGGTTCTGCTCTCGAAGCTGGTAGACGGTAGGTGCTGGGTTCGAACCCAATCGCGCCCGTTGGCCTAATCGTTCGAAGTTTTCGTGGTATTCTTCATACCTTGGATTTCCAAGCGTTAATACGGGTTAGGTTCCCTTAGAAAGACCCCCACGAAGGGCACCCCCCCCCCTTAATGTCTATATCCATCGTGTTGATAATTAGTCGTCATAAACACAGCCAACCATTCAGCATATGAGATTGTTCTTTATTCAATTTTTTTCATCATAAAAACAATTAATTCACAATTTAAACATACCAAAACATGCTGTTAAAGCTAAATATACAAAAATCTGTTTATTTAGATTATTACACAAAATTCCATGTAATTTGATTATTACACAAATCTGTGTTTTGCATATTATGCAGAAATATGCGTAAGAACAGAATGTTACACAAAAATCTGTATATTTTGCATATTATACAAGTATATGTGTATTTTAGATATTACACAAGTATATGTGTATTTCAGATATTATACTAAGAGCTGTGTATTTTACATAAAACACAAAAATATGCGTTTTTTGCATAATACACAAAAATATGTGTAATCACAGATGATGACACAGATAAATGTTTAAGAATATTACACATAAATATGTGTATTCTTAAGCAATTTACACATTAAAGTGTGTATTTTAAGAGTGATTAGATAACTTTTACACACTTATTGTTATCAACAAATTACACATTAAAATGTGTATTTTCAAATATATGTGTATAATATTATGTGTAAATATAATAAATAGCAATTAAAGTGCCCTCAAACTTGCATAAAATTTAAAATACATAATTGTGGGGGAGAGTATAGAATAAAGACAAATGTATAATCATTACATGCACTTAAGCTATTGTGATAGAGTTTACTATGTGTGAGATATTAATATGATATTGACCGTATTGGGCTAAAAGTTGAAAGTTACATTATTTATTAATAAAAAAATAATTTAAATAGATAAATAAATAGAACGATCCATGCAGGCGTTGAAATGTGCTGAAATAACAACCATAATAAAATATGTATTATTGCAACGTAATTATTATACATAACTTATTGTATATTAAAGAATATATGAATTTTTTAGGAAAACCATGATTTAATGCATCATAAATTAGTTTTTTAAGATTGTTGTTGCACTCTTCCTTAGTCCACACGCTGATGAATTTTCCTGAAGCCACGATCACTACTCGTACAGACTTCGGTAAAATGTCCTTTTATTTGATATGCTGCCACCACCGATATAAATACGTGATATCGGATACGATGTGAGAAGGATTATCAAAAATACTAAATTTATTCAGTTAATATTAAAGAACAATTTAGTTACAAGTTATTTACAAAACACAACATTATTTGTTTTAAGGGCTCGAATATAGACGGTCCGGCCAGATACTCGGTTATATATCAAGTACTTTCTGCGCACTGGGTCAATTTATTAAAATACACTATTTCTTTCTTACCCTACGGTATTTCATTAGGTTTAGCGGAGGATCACACAGAGCCCCTCCGCTCGGAACTTAAACCCTTTCCCGCAACTCACTAAATTCCACTCCAGAAAACTCAATCAAAAAAACTACGACCTCTCTTCACCAGGTATACGCCAGAACTCCCCGTGTCTCCCTCAACGACCCCTTCTAAACTCAGCATACGGAGATCTCTTCCTGTGAACAAGGACCTCTTCTGTTATCTAAAAACTTCTCCCTCAGATGACATTCACTACTTACGAGATAGGGAATTTCTTTGTTTGCCTTATCTGTGGTATGCGTTCTTGAATAGCAAGGGAAATTGAAATTCCTATATACAATGGAGCTTGTCCATACAATACTATCTAACTAAAATAGCTCGGATCAACTTCAAGATAGGGAAAAATATTATCTTAAACCCTAAGTATGCAGAAAGTGATGCATATGAAATACAATAAACAAGTAAAAAGATAATATCAGATAATAGAAATCTTAGTTATTTACATGCTCATTAGCGTCAGAAACCTGAAAGTTGTTGTTAATGAGGTGAGAAGAACATCAACTCTTTATTCTATATATATATGATTCAGGAGCATATTAAGATATACTGAAATATGAAGACATGATTTAAAATGTGTAAATGTATTAACTTTGAATTTAAATTCTTTACGTTTGTCATATAGATCAGTTGTTGTTTTGTTTCCTTTTAATATAATATTTAGATCTAAAAAGTCTAAAGCATTGTTGGATAAAAGGTTTTCCGTTAATTCTAAATTAGTTGGATAATCTACTGGAAATTGAGAAATATCAGACTGATCAGTAGCAATTAAAATTGTGTCAGCTATATAACGATATAAATGTATATTACTATTAGAATAAGTACATTCATAGTGATGTAAGTATAAAGCTGATAATAAACTTGAAGTACATCCACCTTGTGGCATACCCACTTTCTGTTGATAAATTGTATTAACTTGCAATTTACAGTTATAAATAATGAAATTAGTAAAAGTTTGAAAATGATCTGTATATCGATATTTATTGGTAGAGTCAATTGATGATGATACTTTTAAATTAATGTATTTATTATATTATGTAGAACTAATAGATCTTTGTTATTAAAGAGATCTTTGAAATCAAATGTCGTTATATTTTTCTACACATTTAAGATTTGTTTAGAATATTGACCAGTTGTTAGCTATTTTTTATAGAATGTGTATTATCTATTGCTTTGTAAGTGTATATATTTGATTAAGGAATTTTAATAGAAATTTATTTGCTGTATTATTGTATGTTTGTATCCAATAGTGACAGTTCTAAATTTAATTGGTTTCTGATGAAATTCGGGCATATTGAAAATGAGTAATTTATTGGAAAAGATGATTTGTGTTAACAGTAACCAGTCCCGAAACATTATTCCTTAAGGGTGTATCCAAAAAAATATTTTTCCACCCTCAACAGCTCGAAATTTTCTGAGACATTTTCAGACTCATTTTTAAAAGTAAAAACATGAAACTTGCTGGGGTGATTTCTGAAGACATGTTTAACATGCCGTGTGATTTCATTTTCAGCTCAATTAATTAGAATTTGATTTTTAAACAATTATTTTCTCAGTATGACCCATTTTTTTTCATTCCCAGATCGCCCGCTTCGGAAAATTCGGTTCAAAACGCCAACTTTGACAGCGTTTATTACAGTATTTTCTGCCTTTATCAAAAAATTAAGAAGCACGGCACATTATATAGTTTTTAAATAAGAGAATTTCCCAATTTGATGTGTTTGAAAACAAAAATGAATTTGAAAATGAATCAGAAAATAAGCAGTTTGGATCGGAATACACCCTTAAAGCAAATAGTTAATTTTTCAATTACCAATATTTTTCATTGATATTTTCATTGATAAATATTCAGTAGGTTTATTGTATGTAATTGAAATTTTACAAATAAATAAATCTATATCATATGTAAACTGCTTTAAAATAGAATTGATGTTAAATTTTGAAGGAAGTCTAAACTTAGTACCATACACCATTAGTTTTTTCAATGTAAAATCATTCACAATATTAAGATTTCCAGTGATTATATGTCCATGATCATTTTAATGTATTTTTGTAGAGGGGTCACATTTACATGGCGTAGCATTTACATAGAAAAGTACTTGCTGCAGATGTGATTTTTGAAAATGAATTATAGTTGAAAATATTTTTTCCTATAGTAATTGGATATTTATAAGTTTTTGATAGTTGAAGATTATTAATAGGAAATTTACAGTTTTTGTCATTAACTATAGAATTAATATTAATTTTTTTAAACATTTGATTTGAAAAAGTGATTATCATTTGAATATTTGGGTTTTGAATTTTAGGGGGTTTTTTGTAAAGCTATGCTGAAAAGTTGAGCTCATGTCATAATAAGATAAAAAAATATATCAGAGAAATAGTTAGAGTAATGACTTATTGAGAAATACATTTCAACATTGTGCAAGCTGTTTCTTCTTAAGGCTGTTCTCAAATCCAAAGGGGCAACTTTATGACATAAGTTTTAATCCATTTTTGTTCGGAAACGTATGAAACTGGCAGGTGTTGTTATTTAGAAACTATGTCATCGAAATACATCCCCCCCCCTTTCTTTTTTTTTCTTTCTTTCTTTTTCTTTTTTTTCTTTTTTTTTTTTGTAAACACAATAGATTTTTCAGAAAATACTCTCAAAGTTGGCGTTTTGAACCGAATTTTCCGACGAAAGCAGAAAAACCAATCAGCAAAGGGAGAAAAACGCCTTGTCACATGATCAAAAACGCTTATAACTTGATAGGTAATTAATTTATCGAAAACTAGGAAAATCATTTCGATTCCATATCGCTTGCACAGTCAGATCTCCCAATTATCTTTACGTTTAAAAATGTGTACATCATTGTGTCAGAAAGTTTCGCGCTTGTTGAGCAGTGAACTTGAGAACAGCCTTAATTTCAAAGGTGTATTTACGAATTAATAATCAATTATAATCCTTTAAGTAATCACTTTCAAGATTATTTATTTGTTTAGTTATATATTTTTGGAAACAATGATTGAAGAAGATCACGTACCTCGCTTGTTTCGTGTGGTTTTACAATTTTAATTATTGTTAAGAGTGCGATAAATTGGAGAATTATAATGGAGAATAATAATGTTATTAATAGATGAAAAAACTTTAACACACCTGCTGAATATTTCAGTATTTAGTCCATATGAATAAATTGTGTTATAATATTTCATATATGAAAACTCCAGAACAAGACGTTCTGATTTATGTTTTTTTAATTTGTGTGATTTCAATCGTGGTACTTTTAGATTTATGTTTATGGGAATGTTGAATTTCAGCGGTGGATTGTATGTTTTTAGCTTACAGGCAATCAAAGCCTGAGAGCTAACCTGCCCGCTAGTTCTGTATGCACGCATGTATGTGCGTAACGCGATAACTCCGTGACTTCCTATAGAGCCGAAACGATTTTAGCCGAAAAATACAGGGGACTTAAAAATTAAAATACTGAACTGAGACAAGGAGTTCAATTTCTTCTTATTTCCTTTTCGCCCTCCCTCTCAACCCTGTCTCATTACTGTTCTTCCCATCCCAGTCCCACCCTTATCTCCGGGGTCACGAAGATTAACGCTATTCTTTCTCCTTTAACAGTACTGAAATGCAAAAGACACAGACTGTTTTTTTTTTTTTTTTTTTTTTTTTTTTTTTTTTTTCAAATAACTCTTACTTTATGGAAGATTATTAGATTTGATTCATAAAAGTTGCTAATGTGGTTAATTAATGATTCATATAACCGGTATTTTTTGTGTGTGTGTTGGACAGGGGAGAGGGAAGGCAAATATGCGTAAAAGGCAAGGGGCAGTGGTGTATGAAAACGAGATATTTTATAACATTCTTAGCGAGCGAGTATTTAGGCTAATTTCAAAAAATGTCAGAATAAAACTGTATCAGGTGCTTCTCAGATGCGCACAATAAAATCAAAAGACACCCCCCCCCCCCCCGCATTCAAGAAAGTTTTGAATAGGTGCCACTGCCCTATTTAACTAAGCAATAATGCGTAAAATTTGTTTTTATCGTCAATTTGAACGTACCTAAGCAAAAAGTACTTGTAATGCTATGTATCTTGAATAAAACAAAATGGAAAAGAATGTGGGGAGGGGGCGGTGCATTTTTAGTGAACTGCTATTCAAAAATCAGTTAAGTCTCAGTCATAAAATTTACAATTTAAATTTATAGTACAAAGATGTTTATTATCCTAAGTTTTCAGAATTTCTTAGTCAGTCCTTTTTGAGATATTAATTAGTGAATATTGCCAAAAGCAGACTTAACACAGTTTTTGATGAGCTGTACAAAAAAAGAAAAGGGGAAACAGTTTTCAGGATTGAAATTTATAAAAATAAGTAGTCCTATGAGAGATCTTTTTTTTTTTAAATTATTTAAGGTGAGTCTCATTTCCTTCATAAAAAAATGGCAGCGTAATGCGGTGTTTGACCTTTTATTTATCCGGTTTTTAAGCATGTTTTTGGTCTAGATCCTTAAGTCTAATGAAAATTTTATAATTACATAAAATGTCGACAATTTTAAGACTAATGAAAATTATATAATTACATAAAATGTCGACAATTTTAAGACTACACTGTAAAAAAAAATCTTAAAACAACAGAAAAAAATCTTCGAATTCCGACAGTAAAAATTACGTAGCAGACTTCTTATGTCATTCCATCCTCATATCGCTTATTTTCATGTCAAACAACAACAAATTCTGTTTTCTTTGCCATCAGTTATCACTGCGACAGTATAAGCTGTTAAATGACAGGAGAAACGCTTTGAAATGGAGGTCACCCCCTATGACGCCTAGAAGGTCATTTAGAATGACCAATAAGCATTCGTTATCCTACACCCCACGCTAACTAACTGCTTCTCTCCTAACTTGAATTTGAATCTTTGTTGTGTCTCTTGTGTACTGCGTTTAAAATCGCAGAACGTTCAATAAAATACGTTCATCTAATTGAAAAAGAATAATATATAAAGAATTTTTAACAGAAAATTAAGAATAAATTTCACCATTGGAACCCGCGACACACACCTTTCACACCAGAACCGCTAAAAATGGAGTAGTTTTCTTCAATAATTAGGATTTACTGATCGAATACTAGAAAACAAACATAGCAAGGTATGTTTTCATCTTTCTTTTAAATATGTAACAATGTTTTTCCGATACATAACAATATGTATGAAAATATTTCCTATTTGCTAAAAGTCTCAATTAAGCATTACTGTTTATTATTATTATTTTTTTTATATAATGTATGATTTACTTAATATATTAGTATTATTTTATACTTCATTATTTAAGTACATTAGTAACTTAGTTGATCTAATTCTGTTAATAACTGGAGATTTTTTTTTTTATCAGTTGTTTATTTTAATTTAAATTAATAATCTTAAGTTTATGATTAGTTTATAAATCTTGAATTTTTACATAGCTGTAGAATGATTACTTATTATATTTAACTTTTTTATGACTAAGAGTTTAATTTTACTTCATATGTATTAGTTCTAGAGATTTTGATTGGGATTTTAAATTAATTTTGTCATCAATTGACATACGTGATTAGTTTTGGAGTGATAGTTTTAATAATTAGCACGGAGTAGCTGTGCATTAATTATTATAGTTATAGATAACTGATATTTTCGTTTAACATTAACCAGAATAATATTTATTAGATCTGACGCTGTTCGTATATTTTTATTGTTTCAATTTATCACATTTCCTACTATTTACTATGTTGTTTAAAATGGAGTGATTGATATTTTGTTTAATCGTTCTATATGTTAATTCTGAAGAAATGTTTTTTTTTTTTTTTTTTTTTTTTTTTTTTTTTTTTAGTACAATCTTAGAATAAATGTGGTGATTAAGTTAAAATTTGTAAATTGTATTCACTCCATTTAATGAAATAAATTTTGAGCTACAACAGTGAGAATTATTTTGAAAATAATTACTATTTAAGCATTAACCATTCATTTTATAGAATCAGCAAGTTCAATTTTGTTTAACATTTTAATTTAAATTATATTGTAATATTTTTTCTTATTTAGTTGATTATCATTTACTATATTCGGAAAAACATTGTAAATTGTTAAGAAGGATGAAAACTCATTTTATCACTTAAGCTGAAATGAAATATTTTTTTCCTTTTTTTTTTTTTTTTTTTTTTTTTCTTTTATGGTGATGTTTATATAGATTTTAATGGCTCTTCTTTTTCCTTTCTCATCTTTGCTCATAGCTGTCAACTTTTACACATTTATATATACAAAGCTTTCTATTCGAAAAAACTATAAAAATTGGCAGGAGTACATTTACATAATTAACCAACATCACTGATTTAACCTAATCAGTTTTCAGAAATATTGCATGAATAAATATTAAAGTTCTTTTAATTACAAATCACATTCAATACATATATTTATTTTATTAATAAATAATTTTATGGGGGAGGGGGGAGTTACCATATATCGTATATATATATTTTTTATTATTCTGGGGGTTGGGAGTTTAAGATATCTTCTTTCACTTATTACAGTCTTTAATGTACTTAATTCATAAATCTATATAAATTCAACTGTTTAAATATTTTATTGCGAATAAGCTATTTAAATTAATTTTGTAAAAGTTTGGAGGAGAAATTCCTATAAATATTTATTATTATTAATATAAACAATTCGATCGGTAAATAGAAATTTCCCGTGTACATAACCTATAATACGCGATTCTTCTGTTAAATAGAACCTCCCCCCCCCCCCTCGCCAACAGGAATCGACCTACAGATTTTGACTGTTGGGTAAAGCGTCAATTGTCAACACGAAGTGCCTGTATGACTACGTATTTCTGTCGTGTGATAACGCATTCTTTCGTTAACAGATATTTTCTTAAAACAGATTTTTTCTGGCAACTTTTTGCTGCCAGAAATTTTCTGTTGTTTTACAAAAATATTTTTAACAGTGTAATGAAAACTTTATAATTACATAAAATGTCGACAATTTTATGCTGAATATTTTGGTTTTTGATTCCTCTTGATAGATAGAAAAATAAAGCAGTTACAGCATTTTCCGTAAAACACATTTTTCTCTCAAAAATGTCTGTGTAGTTTGTTAAAAATGGCCCCTCCAAAAAAAAAAATATACGATGAAAAAAAATTTAGTCATGTTTTTAAATTTAGAAAACTATGAAGAAGTCTTTGTTAAAAGATTAGGAAAATTAAAAATGCCGAGCGACACCACCTGGGTGATTTGAACTGGATTGACCCTAATATGTAAATGGTTATTTTGCGTCATAGTATCCAAATTAAGTTAAATGTATGCGAATGGATAATATGACGCAATGAAATAATTTACATAAATTTTTGTTAAGGTTTCGGATAGCATGGCGCAAAAGCTAAACCATATTATTCAATAAATACATTTCAATGCATAATATAAGTTTAGTGAAAGTGATATACTTTTCAGTGTTTTGAAAAATTAAACGTAATGTTTGGTTGTCTAAATATACTTTAGAAGACAAATCAAAAATAATTTAAATTGAAACTTAATTTATAATTTTATCAAAATTTTATTTTTTATTTCCCCTTACATGAATAAAATGTAAAACGGCTGCATACGTATAAAGGTTTTAGAATAACTTTCAAAGAATTTTTTATGATCATTTTGATTTATTAAATTACATATATTTATTCTCTTTTTTAATTTTCTCAATGTTTCTCTTTTGTAAATTTAAAAAATAAATGTTAAACATTTTGGAAGTATATGTGCAATGGAGATGGATCTCTATTGCTTTTATATCATGGTCATATTATTACGGGTAATCGTAATATTGTAAATGATTTTACATTAAGAAAATTAATGGAATATGGTACTAAATATACACTGTAAAAAAAATCCGTAAATTTTACAAAAAAAACCGTTTTTTTTACAGAAAAAAAACTGTTTTTAAAAAAAAAAGTTTTTTCTGTAAAAAATGTCCGACTACTCGTGCGGTTCTTAGTTTTGTATTTTTTACTTTATTTCCCAGGTTCGTGAGTCGGATGTATAAAATAGGTTCTGGAAACATTGAGGATGAAATACTAATTTATTAATCAATCAAGAGGATAAAAATATCAACAACATGCCTCAAATATTTGTTTCTCTTCATATATATATGTATAGCAACATTAAGAACATGCATACGTTTATATAGGTTATATAGGTACGTTTATATAGGTTATGATTTTACACATTCAGAGAGACTTTAGGATGCCAATGATGCCTAGCTTTCAATCGTTTACTGAATTATTGGTTGCCCGATTTATTGATAAAGTGTTCCCACTCACCTCTTATTTCCTTGGTCAGAACCATCAAAGTGTATCATCCAAGTTAAGTCTGGTAATCCAGTTCATGGCACTGTCATTTAAAGTATGATCCACTGTACAATAATTTATTAACTCTTGATATGCGGCTGCACAGAAGCAAAACCCGCATTCTTATTCAGAGCCCAGAGAATACCTAATTCTCCCTTCTCAAAACATCTTAAAGAAAAAAAGGGATCTTTTCTCTGCCAAATCTAAACTCCCTCTTTTCTCTCACATCTCAATTCCAATGTTCCTTATTTTTTTGTAAGCTTAAACCCCTCCTAAAAATCATCTCATCCTATCAAAATTTCTAAGGGGCGAGATTTTTCTTAACCAAACCACTGACGCTTGTATAACATTATAATATTATAGTAACGCTAACGCGACATCTGGTCTCAAACTAAGCCCTTAATACCTTAATCTCTTTTTATGGCGTAATCTAAAACTCGTGTTCCTAACATAGGACATTTTTAGAGCTGCTCACTAAAATTTACTGTTGACAGACTCACCAGAAGTTCAAAAAGTTCAATCCCTTTTATTGCCTAACCGAGTATTTTCCACTGAATCCTCTGGTCCTGTAAAAACACCCGCTCATTCTAGAAATTCCATCGCACTAGTGACCTCCCACGATATGCTTGCATCTCAAAGAAGGTGGTCCAATTCCTATATTGTTTTTGTGTCTCTTTCCTTCTTTTTAAGCCCACTTGTGATATGGCGGATTTACCCCAACAATGATACGACTTTCTCCAAAAAAGAAAAAAAAGAGTAAAAAAAAGAAAAAAGACCTAAGTCCCAGTAAGGCAAATTAAGGCTTCCTCAGTTCGTCCCCTAGTTGTAAATTCAAAATTAAACAAGATAAACAATATGCATTGAATGTATAACAAAAAACACAAAATATAAAAATAATAATAAAATAGAATAAACGTAATTGCTTTGACCTATGAGGCAATAACCAAGTACGAAACCTGAATAGTTTCACTTATTAAGCGATGATATTAAAGACAATATATATATATACAATATAATATCTAAAAAACAGTGTAATAACAACTTATCAATAATAACAAGGATTTTTTTTAAAATCAATATTACTATTATTTCCAAAATGGAATCATTAGATTTTTTTGCAGAATGAACGATAAATGCAGCAGGTGCTGTGATGCTAGACTTATGTACGACATGATTTTAAAGTCTATATCGTGGGATGAATAAGAGTTCACGAAAATGCATCATAAAGAAAGTTTTAAAATTATTATTAATATTCACTATGTGGAGAAATCACTGTTCATATATGTCTTTGAGTCTTTTGTGAATATATATATATCTCCATGAATGTTTGTTGAAATCGAATGTTTATAAAATAATTTGACTTTTTTTGCATCCAATGTCTTTAAAAATTTAATGTCATTTTTATACTTTGAAAGATGCACAAAGTTTGTGAATTTTAGTTATTCGTTGAATTCCTGGTTCAGGTTTGATCCAGTAACATATGATGTCCGTCTACGCACTTGATGAGTAAAATGCTTAATTTTAATTCCACTGAACATGATGAGGAAGAAATAATGATGAAGGAAATGATGATAAAGAAAATAATCAATACCAGCAGCTCATTCGCAAATCGCAGGCAAATTGAAGTGCATGGAAATCCACTACACATGTCGTAGTACGATTTACGCTCGTTGCGGCTGAAGCAATGATGAACACGCATTAAGTTCTTTCATCTTGGAGCTGGTGTTGAAATCTGCGAGCTAACTGAAGTATCACGTCCTAGACAAAACAACCGATAAACACATGGAACATGCATAATCGCAATTGCGAAACTCATATGGTAGAGATATCAGTATGATGTAAAGATGATTAGTCTTACGATAAGTTTAGCACAGTGATGCATAAAATTATCCAATGATAAATTATTTTTCACAAGCAGATAAAACTGCGCCTACTAAGAGAAATCAATCTGCAGCTTGTTCGATGAAAAATGATGAGATTTCTGTAAAAAGTGTTATAGTAAAATATGTCTGTAGTATGATTATGAGTTCGTTCCACGGACTCTGAGTACATGATTCTAACTTCCAATACTTAAAGAGATCCACTGCTGCATGTCAAGAAATGCAACGAAAGTTCGGCAAGCATTGGAACCGCCGCAGTCACTCTTTCTTCAATGGCAGTAAATAATGAAGGAAACCCTGGAATTTGTGTGTTACCAGTCTTAAAATAATGACTGAGTTGTACAGGAAAGTGGGTTTTACTATCAAATATTTCGAGCAACCAATTATAGTTTAGATTAATTTAATCATTAAAGCAATTACTGAAATTTAGATGATAGCATAAATTTAAAAAAAATCTGCAATAAGGTAAATATGTTCTTAAACTTTAAATTAAAACAATCAATTTAAAAAAATCAATTTAATTTTTTTTTTCAAGTTTAAATTGAAGACAGGAAGAAAGATCAACCCTTAAGGCAATATAAGAATTTAAAGCAATCGTTATGTTGTATGATTTGTTAAATTTTCTTTCCCATTTGTTTGTAAAAGGAACAAAGGGCGAAAGAAATTTTTTTCATTAATTTATTTTTAATTTATTTTTAATTTATTTAAATTACACTACACCCATAAAATTAGACATTTTCATCCGAATTCCCTTTTAATCATTCTAACAATACATTCCCACAATTGGCCATTTTGAAGAAATGAAACAACATATCAAAATCCTACATGGATTGTAGCACCATTGTGTAAGTAAGTAAGTAAGTAAGAAACAACATATGATCAAGTAGAAAATTTTTGTAACATCCATTATGTGAATGTTTTAGTGGATGTGATGTATTCTTTTGCACTTGTCTTTTAAAAAAAATTTTGTATAAAAAGAGCTTAATGCCTTGCCATAAAAAAAAAGGAAATGAAGAAAGAAAATCAAATAACATTTGTAAAACAATATTAAATATTGCCTAGACTAAAATCAAATTTCTTGGATTATGATCATAATAGTTAGTTAAATCAATTAATACACAAGCTTCATTATAATTTAAAGTAATTTAATTTAATATAGATATATATATTTTTTGGAATGCTAAAGTAATTTCAATTAAACTTATCACACAAATCCAGTTCTTACATCATATAATTATCCAGTACCCATAGGAGCAAATAAAATTAGATTAAGATCTAATTATAATAAAATTTATAGGGGAGAAAATAGTACTATTAAAATCTCAATTATGCCATAAAAATTCAGTATCTATAACACTTCATTTTCACAAATAATATACAGTTCAATATTACGCTACTATTACACAATAACATGATAAAATTATGCAAGTTGTATTATCTGACGCATTAAATCTAATAATTATACATATACAAGTAAAGTTCACTTATACACTACTATGCTACAATAACTTCAAATATCCTCTAAACTGCGTTATCTGACATGCTAGATTTACTAAATGTACATATCAATAACGTTCAATAATACACTACTTTGGTTTAATAACCAGCTAAAATTCATGCAAATTACATTATTTGTCACTTTAAATTTAAATGACACACATATATATATAAATAAATACAGTTCAATAAAACCCTACTATGCTATACTAACTAAACCAAAATCATGCTTCCTAGATAAGCAAAGTAAATTATAATATATATATAAATAGAAGTTTATATATGGCATTTTTATTCCACTGCAACAACACTATCGATTGCATATCATTCAACTGTGAATGCAACGCTTATACTTTTAGAATACAAAATGTTATTAAATTCATTAAATTCTTCATAAACATAAGCTAAAATTCCCTTCTGTCTCTTTCTCTCTCTCTCCTTTTTTTTTTTTTTTTTTTTTTTTTTTTTCAAATACTCCAGTAAAATCAATCCTGAAAGATAATAGTTATCTGCAGTATCCCTAAATGCTACATAATAATTACAATTGAAAGGCTACGTTTAATTACTAACCTTAATATTACATGTAGCTACTTTCTTTAAAGAAATATAAAGTAGTGAACGTATTCCCTAAAAAACATTAATAGTTTTCCTACATTTATATATCTATATATAGATTTTTTTAATCATTTTATACGCATATACTGTATAATCACTACCTATAACCAGAGGTGCCAAGTTCGCACTAATCTTCCGTAATGCGTAGATTAATTTAACCCAGTTTAAAACGTTTCGAACCAGAAAAATTATTTGATGAATCTTTATTTATTTAATTAGAGGTTTCTACGTGGAACTTCTTTAATTTCATCCCTGAAAAAAAATTCTGGTGCGAAAAGTATTAAACCAGGGTTAAATTAACCCACCCATTACGGAGGATTAGTGGCAACTTGGCACCTATGCCTATAACTAACATTTATTCCGTACGTAAAACTGTTCACCATAAAAATAGATACCCTTTTCAATGATCATACGTAAATCAAAACAAAAACAAAGTCACTATTCCTATCTCGTACCCCGTTTATCTTTCCCCCTTTTTTTTCCGTGCGGGGAACTCAGGATCACATTTCTCCGGGACCACCTTATTCCTAACAAGTTCATCACCCTCGTATTCTCCCGCATATTTCAGAAATGCGGTCCCTTTCACAAGAAATAGAACACGTATACGCATACTTTTTTTTTTTTTTTACTCAGATAAAGTCATACTTGACAAATGAAATTCTCAATTTACAGCAACAAAATATAATTTATAAATAGATATGCTTATTCCAATCTACTCTTTTGTGACACTCTGAATTCTATATTTTATATTCTCACTAATATATATATATTTTTTAACTTAATAAACCACTGAACTGAACGAAACATATCTAACTTAATATCTATCCTATAATTACGATATATCGTCAGTTAAATCTAAACGCTTACACATAAATAAAAAGAAAGTTTAAATCTCGAAAGATAAGCATATGAATACAGAAAAACATTAGCAAAATAATAATAAACTTAGATATAAAAGACCGTAAAAGGAATATCAATGCATGTTAGTATACATTATACAAATATAATAATAGATAGAAATTATAAATATTTTTCTAAGCAACATAAATCCATAACTGAAGATCGATAGTTGTAAAATTATAAATTCATTTTTTTTTTTTTTTTTTTTTTTTTTTTTTTGCTTATGAATAGCATTTTATTAATTATAGCTTATTTATTCATTTGAAATGTCCAATTTTTGAACCTATCAGGTAGGTATCTTGGATCCATCGGTCGAATTGCGACTCTGGCTGCATAGACTTTTACTAGTTCACGGGGCAGCATTTTGCAATTAGCAAATTGTCTCTGTCTAGCTTCTAAACTAAATTGTGTATCAAAATAGGCTAGAAACTTTTTCTTAAATTGTTCATAATCCTTTTCATGGTTCAAATCAGGAGAATTAATGACGTTCGTGAGTGCGTCGCCACGTAAACGTGAACGTAAAATCAGTAGTTTTTCTTTATTTGAACATTTTGCAATGTTAGTTGTTTCCTCTAGAGTTTCGATAAATAATTTTGGCGTTATGGCCGTCATATTATCAAACTGAGGTATTAAAGTCTGAAAGCCAGCGAGTTTTCGTATTTTCGCGTCCGCCTGCGCGCCATTATCTTCGCTGTCAGACATTTTACAAATTTATAAATATATTTAGGTGAAGAGAAAAAAAAACTGAACTACCGCGAGTGAAAATCGAAAATAAAATAATATAAGAAGTATTTCTTATTGAAATAATTAAAATAAAATAATATCTAACACCAAAATATCAATAAATCATAAAATCTAGAAATAAATACATGAAGCACTAATATAGTAAGAGAAAACAATAAAATAACACACATAATAAAGTAAATTGAAATAATGAAAGAAAGAAGCAATGTAGATTACTGATATTTGGATATATTTTCTTTCTTTCTTAAAAACAATTAAGGTGTACTGTAATAATTCCCTTCCGTTTTAAGTATACATCACAGTCACAATTCGTTTCCCTTTTTAGTATCAACGATTAGATTAATTGTTTCATTTCTGCTATGTCCCACAGACATCGATACAACACTACCATCCCAAATACAAAAATACTTGTATAAATATACATTATAC
The DNA here is from genome assembly GCA_963932465.1 of Maratus speciosus. Taxonomy (NCBI): domain Eukaryota; kingdom Metazoa; phylum Arthropoda; class Arachnida; order Araneae; family Salticidae; genus Maratus; species Maratus speciosus. The sequence goes on from OZ010800.1 coordinate 275,410,205, forward strand.
AATAATAAAAGAATAACAACCCCTTATAATAATCTCATCCGAATGCTTTGAGAGTTGATCATTTTATTTTATTTTTACTTTTTGAAATTGTAAACGACCTTAATTGGATAAATGGGTCTTAAATTATATTAAATTAAATATTATATTTATTTATATTCTCTTAATAGATTAAATATACAACGATTACGTATTTAAAAATTAATATTTTTAATTTCTTACTTTATTTAAGTTATTAATATCAGTTATAGGCATCCTTGTTTATATTAGGTAATTTATGTAGGCCGGAGTAAATTTATTAACACCTGTAAAGGTATTAAAATGGTCACGGTAAACCATTGTCCGACTACTCGTGCGGTTCTTAGTTTTGTATTTCTTTTACTTTAATTCCCTGGTTCGTGAGTCGGATGTATAAAATAAATAGGTTCTGGAAACATTGAGGATGAAATACTAATTTATTAATCAATCAAGAGGATAAAAATATCAACAACATGCCTCAAATATTTGTTTCTCTTCATATATATATATGTATAACAACATTAAGAACATGCATACGTTTATATAGGTTATATAGGTACGTTTATATAGGTTATGATTTTACACATTCAGAGAGACTTTAGGATGCCAAGGATGCCTAGCTTTCATTCGTTTACTGAATTATTGGTTGCCCGATTTATTGATAAAGTGTTCCCACCCACCTCTTATTTCCTTGGTCAGAACCATCAAAGTGTATCATCCAAGTTAAGTCTGGTAATCCAGTTCATGGCACTGTCATTTAAAGTATGATCCACTGTACAATAATTTATTAACTCTCGATATGCGGCTGCACAGAAGCAAAACCCGCATTCTTATTCAAAGCCCAGAGAATACCTAATTCTCCCTTCTCAAAACATCTTAAAGAAAACAAGTTGGAAATTGCTCGTCAAACGTGGCAAATGAGGTGCATTCGTACTATAACCAGTTTTATAAATATTTTTTTCGCCGCATATTGTACAGAATGTATATTTTAGTGTACTTCGAAAGGCTATAACATCATTAATTTGCACTTGAAACAATTTTTTCCCATTGGCCGTAATGTAACGGAAAACTTATGACTGTCCCTGTAATTAAACTATACATCCGATTTTCATAAAATATGAAATGACTCGACAAAATCTTGCAACAATTATATATTTATAATTTCAGACCATTCGGAAGGCTGTAACATCATTAAAATGCACTTGCAATAATTTCTTCCCATTGGCCGTAATGTAACGGAAAAATTTTGATTCTCCCTGTAATTAAACTATACATCCGATTTTCATAAAAATTGAAATGACTCGACAAAATTATGCAACAATTATATATTTATAATTTCAGACCATTCGGAAGGCTGTAACATCATTAAAATGCACTTGCAATAATTTCTTCCCATTGGCCGTAATGTAACGGAAAACTTTTGATTGTCCCTGTAATTAAACTATACATCCGATTTTCATAAAAATTGAAATGACTCGACAAAATTATGCAACAATTATATATTTATAATTTCAGACCATTCGGAAGGCTGTAACATCATTAAAATGCACTTGCAATAATTTCTTCCCATTGGCCGTAATGCAACGGAAAACTTTTGATTGTCCCTGTAATTAAACTATACATCCGATTTTCATAAAAATTGAAATGACTCGACAAAATTATGCAACAATTATATAGTTTAAATTTTAAACGATTCGGTTGGGTAGTTTTTGCTCTGTTATATGCGGACGGACAGACAGACGGACGGACGGACAGACGGACAGACAGACGGACTGAACGACAACTATAGGTGCTACGTATTTATATAATTACGAACGCACCTAAAAAGGGATCTTTTCTCTGCCAAATCTAAACTCCCTCTTTTCTCTCACATCTCAATTCCTATATTCCTTATTTTTTTGTAAGCTTAAACCCCTCCTAAAAATCATCTCATCCTATCAAAATTTCTAAGGGGCGAGATTTTTCTTAACCAAACCACTGACGCTTGTATAACATTATAATATTATAGTAACGCTAACGCGACATGTGGTCTCAAACTAAGCCCTTAATACCTTAATCCCTTTTTATGGCGTAATCTAAAACTCGTGTTCCTAACATAGGACATTTTTAGAGCTGCTCACTAAAATTTACTGTTGACAGACTCACCAGAAGTTCAAAAAGTTCAATCCCTTTTATTGCCTAACCGAGTATTTTCCACTGAATCCTCTGGTCCTGTAAAAACACCCGCTCATTCTAGAAATTCCATCGCACTAGTGACCTCCCACGATATGCTTGCATCTCAAAGAAGGTGGTCCAATTCCTATATTGTTTTTGTGTCTCTTTCCTTCTTTTCAAGCACACTTGTGATATGGCGGTGTTATCCCGACAAAAATATGGATTTTGTAATTTTTACAGAAAAAATCCATATTTTTTACAAAAAAACTGTTTTAAAGAAAAAACAGTTTTTTCCTGTAACAAATACGGATTTTGTAATTTTTACAGAAAAAATCCATGTTATTCAGAAATAAAAAAAACTGTTTAAAAGGAAAAAAACGGATTTTTTCTGTAAAAATTACAAAATCCATATTTTTTACAGAAAAAACTGTTTTAAAGAAAAAACAGTTTTTTCCTGTAAAAAATATGGATTTTGTAATTTTTACAGGAAAAATCCATGTTTTTCAGAGAAATAAAAACTGTTTAAAAGAAAAAAACGGATTTTTTCTGTAAAAATTACAAAATCCATATTTTTTACAAAAAAAAAATGTTTTAAAGAAAAAACAGTTTTTTCCTGTAAAAAATATGGATTTTGTAATTTTTACAGAAAAATCCATGTTTTTCTGAAATATAAAAACTGTTTAAAAGAAAAAAAACGGATTTTTTCTGTAAAAATTACAAAATCCATATTTTTTACAGAAAAAAACTGTTTTAATGAAAAAACAGTTTTTTCCTGTAAAAAATATGGATTTTGTAATTTTTACAGGAAAAATTCATGTTTTTCAGAGAAATAAAAACTGTTTAAAAGAAAAAAACCGGAATTTTTCTGTAAAAATTACAAAATCCATATTTTTTACAGAAAAAACTGTGTTTCCTTTAAAACAATTTTTTTCTGTAAAAATAATCAATTTTGTAATTTTTACAGAAAAAATCCCTTTTTTCAGAGATATTAAAACTTTTTAAAACTAAAAAAAAAAAAAAAAAAAAAAAAAAAAAAAAAAAAAAGAAAAAAAAAATATATATATATATATATAACTGATGCAAAGAATACTAAACTTTAACTGCACTCCGATTTTTACTGTTTGCCTATCAGTGTCATTTAAAAACCCACCAAAGACGAAAAATTATAATGTTAAGATTTTCCTTATTTAGAAAGTAAATGGGGGGGAGGGGGTTGCAGAGGAGAGAGAGCCATAGACTAACAGAAAAACGTGAAATAAAATACATTAATAAGTTATTCACAGATAAATCTGTTTATTTAAAACCTGTATTTTACATATAATCCATAACTTTAAGTTATTTACCTTATTATCAGGTTTTACTTTATTTTCCATGTGCAGCAATACTTTATTTTGTATACATCCTTCATATATTTAAAAGCATTTTCATTTTGTTAATGTTTTCTTTATTTATATTAGAAAAGGCCACATCATTTTAAATTGTTTTTAAAAAATATATATTATTTTACAGGTCTATATAAAAAAAACATTACATTTAACCTCATTTAGTATTCCCTTTTACTATCCATTTATATACTTTGTATTTCGTCCGTTCACAAATATTTCATAAATTTACAGTTCAATTCATTCCAAATTGTGGATATAGTTTTAAGTCTATAAAATCTTTTCAATTTTCCATAATAAAAATTATCAATTCTTCTAAGTATCTTTCTTCTAAGTATCTAAGTAAAAAGATACTTAGAAGAATTGATTGCGTATGCATATGTATATATAATTTTTTTTTCTTTTGCCAATAAAGGCCGATGTGCAGTGCCGAAACTAGCCTTTTTTGTACCCGGGGCAAACATGGATTTTTATGCCCCCCCTCCCATCTTCCTCAAAGTATATTTACAAAGAGAAATTTGCTAATTTTCTAATAGCCGACTTATTTTAAAATTTAAAATATGTAATCATAAAATCTGTAATACTGAGCTACGTAATCTACAATAGTGGATCCAAGGGGAAGGTCACGGTGGTCATGACGCCCCCCCCACCCCACCCCCTCTGAACACCAACAAAAATAGTCTAAGGGTCATTTTTAAAATGAAATATACAGTAGAGTCCCGCTTAACCGAGTTATTTTCTTATGATGGACTGATGGCTTCCATTATTATGAAACAGACATTATAAATGAAGTGTTAGGTGAAGATGAAAGAGCAGCCGTAAAAAGTTAGAACTCTGATTTTCTGGTCAGAATGAAAAAAAAAAGTGGCCCTATTTTTTTTCTTTTTCTTTTTTTTTTTTTTTTTTTTTTTTTTTGAAAAAAAAAATTATGGCCATTGTTTCCCCATTGTCAGAAAATCAGAGTTCTAACTTTTTACGACTGCTCTTTCATCTTCACCTAACACTTCATTTATAATGGCTGTTTCATAATAGTAGAAGCCACCAATCCATCAGAAGAAAATGATCCATTCCAAAGTTATAATACGTCATTTGGCGCCCCTTCGTTCTGGCGCCTGGGGCACATGCCTCCCCCCCCCTTCCTTAGTTTCGGCCCTGCCGATGGGAGAAGGGAGCAGTATCAAGAAATTAAAAAAAATATATAATACCCGTCAAGATTCGACGGCAAACAACTTGAATGTTTCATTAGAAAAATGTTTTTTAATTAGTAGCTTTTAAATTAATTATTGAAATTTTAATGAATTTGGTATATTGTATAAATGGTTCCTATAGATTTAAGGTGGTAGGTGGCACTATCAATCTAACCTACTCAATGAAATGAAAGTATATTATGTTTGTAATTTATAACCAATTATGCTTATTTTTTATCAGAAGTTTAACTAAAATTATTGGGTAGAGCATTTATTTTTACATAATACAGTCCAATAAAAAATAGCAAAATTTAGTTGGGGTTTTTTCTAATTTTTATTTTTTATTTTTATTAGTCTCATTCTAAAACCTTAATCTTAAATCTTGATGCTGGCAGCTAACGCTTTTTAATATTTATTTCCCATTTTCATACATTTAAATATTAATGTCATTGTAATGTCAAATATTGATGTCATTTAAAAACTAACCAAAGAGAAAAAAAAATGATTTTTTTTTTTTTTTTTTTTTTTTTTTTTTTTTTTAAGATTTTTCAATATATAGAAGAGGCGGGGGGTGGGGGGCAGATTCATAGACTAACAGAAAAACGCGAAATAAACTTCTCAGAAATGGGAGATGGCACAATTTTGTCATTTTACTGAGGAAAATTTTTAGATTTCTTTTTTTCTTTTTTGCAAGGGATGAGAGGGAGGGGGGGGGGGCGAAGGCTGGTTAAAAAGATAATGCATCTATAAATTCTTTCAATTTGCTAGATTTGTATGATGTAATATACATATATATATTACTTTTTCCAATATTTAATTTCTACAAAAAATGGATTTTTTTTTTGGGGGGGGGGGCTAACGGGGCAAGAAAATTAAACAATTATAAATAGAGCGATTTTAAAGGGGTGAAATAAAGAAGAATAATGTGGAAACCTTTCACCATTATCTGTAATTTTTTTTTTTTATTTTATTTAGCCTTTTCAGAAGAAGTGGGGCGGAGGGGGAAGCAAGAGCGGGTAAAATTGATAATTCAATTATAAAGATATTTTCAATTCGGTACCTGTATTACGTATATATATATATGATAAATGGCAGAAGGGAGGAGGGAAGTTATCTAGAAAAAAAAATTAAGCTTTACATATACAGGTTTTAAAGATGAAAAAAGGAGAAAATTAAAAAAAATTATGATATTTCATTTTCTAGCCTTTTTTAGAATATGGGGAGGGCAAATTTAAAAGGGTAGCTGAAAAATAGGATAAATATTGAGATTTGTTCTACGAACTCTCAAAATTTTCTTGCATGGAGAGGGGGAAACAAGGACTGGTTAAAACGAAAATACGATATACAGATTTTTTCAACTGGCTACGTGGATAGCTTATATATAAGAAAAGCTGCTTTGTACGTTTTTTTTCCAACTTTCTCCCACGATGGCCATTGGCTAGGGGCGGGGGAGCCAAGAAACTAAAAGAAATGTCATACAAATATTTCAAAGGGGATGAAATAAAGAGTCATAAAGGAAAGATTTTTAAAAAGTTAAGATTAATCATTATCTAGCTTTTCTAGGGTTGTGGGGGGTGGGGGGAGGCGAGGGACAAAGTTAAAGATAGCAGAAATATACGTGATGAAATATTGATATTTAGTCAATGAACACTGTTACATTTTATTAATGGAAATTTAACAAATAAAAAATGCTTTATATTTCTTGAAAAGAGACTGGATTTTCATGCAGGTGGGGGGAAAGGATTGGTTAGCTTCCACTGCGCCACTCTACTTGGGAGAATATTTGTAAATAACGTTATACAATTTAGAAAACTTGAAATAAAAATTTCAAGAATAAAAATAAAGTAGAATAAATAATTCTATGAAAGAACATTTTATATCTTGAAATCTTTAGAATACTATAAAATTACTATTTCTAACACGATTCAGTGGCACGAGAGCCAAAATCGTTCAATCATGAGTGTGAGTTTTTAGGAGTAATTAGGAATGAATAATGATATGTACTGAAAAATACGGAAGTGGGAAACGCGAAAAACCAGACCGTTAAATACTCCATTTTTGGGCGGGCATTTGAGGATTTTCACCCCTCGAAACACAAGTCATCCTCTATCTTGAAAAACTCATTAAGATTTCTGCTTCGGTGCAATGAAAAATAAATTGACATACCTTCCCTGACTATGGTACGATTCCACAGCGAATACCTTTCTTATCTTGTTTTAAAGATTGTTTAGTCAGTTCTAGGGATAAATACATGAGTCTTTTTCAGTGTATCATCGTGTTGCATTCAGAGATGTGTAGAATAATAGTAAGCAATGAAACACGATTATTTTTCTGTAAAATTAATATTTAGTAAACAACATATTAGCTATTTTAAGATAGATGAAAGAGTGTATGCAACACGTGTTGCATACACAGATGTGTAGAATAATAGTAAGCAATGAAACACGATTATTTTTCTGTAAAATTAATATTTAGTAAACAATATATTAGCTATTTTAAGATAGATGAAAGAGAATTTCTAAATAGTATTATTTCTCTTATTATTGGAGAGCTGAATCAAAATAATTAAAAGCATAAAAATTAAACAATACTAAAACAAGTAAACAATATTTTAGCCATCTTAAGATAGATGAAAGAGAATTTCTAAATAGGATTAATTCTCTTATTATTGGAGATCTGAATCAAAATAATTTTAAAAAGTATAAAAATTGCTACAATACTTAAAACAAGTAAACAATATATTAGCCCTCTTAAGATAGATGAAAGAGAATTTCTGAATAGTATTATTTCTTTTATTATTGGGGAGCTGAATCAAAGTAATTTTAAAAAGCACAAAAATTACAACAATACTAAAGCATTTTTTTTTTTTTTTTTTTTTTTTTTTTTTGTTAATGATGACTATGAGTTACGATGAATTTAATTTAGTGTTTCAGCACTTATAGAAGCACTTTTTAAAACTAATTTTTATATCTATTATACAAAAATCTGCCTGTGTTTCCGAATTCCTACATATTATATGAAAGGCAACACGGTGAAATTAACATCTGTTATTCAGATGAATCCGGGGATGTCTTAATGAATCCCAGAACTTTAAATTTTTAATTAGTGTCCGATATCTTAATTTTATTTTGCAATTGTAATTTTTAACTGAAATTCTGAAAAATGCAACTAAAATACCTTAAATTCTACGGAGGAAAAAGGAAAGAAATGTAAATACTATCCGAAATTCAGAATAAATATCATTTTTGTTTTGTTTAAATATGTCGATTTTACGGTTTTTAGTTTACGCTTTCCGAAAAAAATGTAATGCCAGCATGATGTGATTTAATTCTACATTTACAAAAAATTTTATCAAAAAGCGGATATATTTTCATATTATTAATCCGTATGAAATAATATTTTCCGAATTTGTTTAAAATGTAAGTAAATGTAGAACTGTAAATATCATGACATGTTAAACTTGAAATTTTAAGCATGGATTGAACATACGCACAGACAAGTTTTTGAACAATAGTACCTAGTTTTTAATCAACAGTAGATCAGCCCCCTATAGAACATGACGATACTCATATGATCGATTTCAAAAAATATTTTTCTTCGCTCAACTATGCGCAATTGTAAAATAAAAGATATCTTCTGGTTCACTTTTAAATATAAAAGCATGTTACTTGCAGGCACAACTATTGAACTTTTTTTGTAATCGAACAGTTTTCTTCTTTTTTCCGATAAGTGACTAACATCTGGAGTTATAAGCAATTAGTCTCTCAGGATGATGATTTTTTCTCCTTTCCTGCACTTTCGTCTCTAGAAATCAGTGTTGATTTCAGGGGGTGGCCCGGGGGGGACATTCCCCCCCGGAGCAATGAAATGTCCCCCCCCGGAAGATTTGAGATTTTGTGTTTTCAATGGTCAAAAAGTGCAATTTCCCCCTCTGAACTCTATAATGTCCCCCCCGGAGCCACAGAAATCCCTCTCGGAGAAAAGTGCCTGAATTCAACACTGCTAGAAATTAGGTTCAAAACGCCAAATTTGACTGTATGTTTGTTTCCAAAAAAAGAAAAAAACAGTTCGATTGCATCGTTTCTGAATAAGGTCATCTGCCAATTTGATATGCTTGCGAACAAAAATGAATTTAAAACTTTGTCAGAAAATAGCCAGTTTGTATTTGATAAAAGCCTTAAACGAGTTAGACAAATAAACAAACATTAGTTTGACAATAATGCCAAGCTCTCGAAATTTTTATCGAAAATCATGTAGATCAATGATGCCTGCATGTCTTCATTTTACTATAATTGCTCCAAAATCACGTAACTTGCAATGTGTGTTTTTTTCAGTTAATTTATATTGTAAATTCTAAATATGATTACATGTTTATAATAAGAATTTTTTAAAATTAATATTTTATAGCTTTTCTAAATGTAGAATGGAACTACTTTCTACACATTTAAAAACAAGAAAGATCTCATGCCATACAATGAGTCGCTACGGCCGCTAGCATAAATTTGAAACATGTAAAAATATTTATTTTCTTATGTAGTATGAGCAAGTGTTATGTAATGTAAATGCATTTAATTAGGGAACTTTAAATTTACAATGCTTCTAGCTCACACTATAATCAAAACACTACTAAAAATTACATTTTTAGATTAATATATATATATATATATATATATATATATATATATAGTATTATTATTATTATTATTATTATTGGTAGTAGTAGTAATATTTACTATTTGATGAGCTGAGCTAACACAATTACACTTCACAACAGAAAGCAAAAAGTTATATTGATTGCAATTTTCATTTATCAACAACAGACATCAATATCTCACAAATAATATATTTGAATTTTATGATAATCGGAGAAATCTTCTAAATGTTAGGCGATATATAAATCCGGAGAGAAAAATTAAGGGTGTAATAATATTGCATTAGACGAAAAATAGAGAATTGAAAATGGCTTGTTTTTATAACTTATAGATTTGTCTACTGACCTCAAAATCCCGTTTTTCAAAAATCATTTTATTCATTGCCTGGTTTTCTTAACATTACAATTAATTGGAATTATTAATAAATTTTTGAAGTGAAAATTCTATATTAAAAAGAAAAAAAAAATCACTTGTGTTTTTAGAAATTGCAAATGCAAATACAGTAAACTCTTTGTAAGGCAAATTCTGTGTGAGACGGAAATCTGTCTAACTCGAAAAGATTTTCAAGTTCCCGCGAATCCATAGACATAGAGTAAAAATTGTCTAAGGCGGAATATTGTCTACTACGGAACATTTTTTCGGTCTCGATCGATCCGCTTTAGACATAATTTATTGTATTTAAAATCAAAAGTTAAAGTTTAGATAGATTTTCAAAAAACAAATGGCAACTTAAGAACTAAATATATAAGAAATTAGGACTAAATTCCATACATATTGTCAGGGCCTTCGCTCACGCAACCCCCCCCCCTCCCCCAAACGTTTCCGAATGCTGTTGCACTTAAAAAATTTACAAACTTAATTGGCAAATTTGTTTAAAACTTTAATAAAAGCTATAATACACATTCAATTTCCGATAGACTTGGCAAAAGTTTTAAATATAATTGAGAATATTATTAATTTTTTTACATATAAGAACTATATTACAATTTCTAATTGTGGTAACGTGGCAAAATTATAAAACTAGTTGGCAACATCGTGAACTGTTTATTCTGGTTCTCTATGAGTTGGCAAATACTAGAATTTGACTTGACAATTTAAAGTCCTCCCCCCCCCCCCCGCCCCAATAAAAAGTCTTAGCGGTGGCCCTGCATATTGTGCAACAAAATTCATTAATAATTGCAAAATATCGTTAATATTAAATAGGTTTAATCATATTTTGGTCATATTTAATTTAAAATATCATTTCTTTTATTTTAATCAATTATAGATCAAGTGGGATTTACTTCATTGTAAAATTTTAATAATAAAGATTCACTTTTTACTGTAAAGATATATTTTTTACTTTCTTATTGAGATAAATATATTTTCACTTTCCTCTGTTATATAAATATTTCAAATACAATTACGCAATTAGTTTCTGATCTACATTTCTGAATTGTTGAAATATTTTCAAAAGACGACTAAAGAATCGAAAAACATATTTACATTATTGTAAATATTGTGTATGTTGTTTACAGTTGATAGCTAACTGATGATTAGTTTTAGGTTATTTTCAAGCTTCAAAAATCCTCTAAAACATCGAATTTTGTATAAGGTGCTGTATATTTATAGAAAAATGGAAAAAATACTAAAATTTTAGGATCTTTATGAAAAACAAAGTCTATATATATATATATAAACCAGTTGAACCGTGTGAAGTCTTTTTCTCACTTCTCTGAGATTTTTTGTTGATACATCTTTCATTCATTTTTAATTAACTGCATTTTTAAGGCGAACAACGTGTTTTAACGAGATTTTAATGCACTCTTTAAAGCCTGTTGAGAAATCTTTCTAATAAAACCTTATCCATCTTCTGTATTTTGTAGATGCATAGAAAAAAAAAGGGCATGTTGACATCAGAAATAATATTTATGAGAGTATTCAGTATAGTATTTAAAATTACGAATGCGTCAGAATTAGTGATTTGAGATGACACTTATGCCTGTTTTCTAATCTAAATTGGCTAATTTCTGAAATATTCCTAAATCCATTTTTAGTTGAAAACGCATGAGCCTGGTAAGTACTCTTATTCAGAAGCTATGAAATCGAATGTTTTTTGTTTTTCAGTTTTCGATAAAGGCTTGAGATCTTTCAGCAAACCCTGTCAAAGCTAGTATTTTGAATGGAATTTCAAGGCGCAACTACCTGATTAATACCATAATTAGATAAAGATCGTATATCACTCTAAATATAATTCATTTATTCAAAAAAGGAAAAACCCTATTTGATTACAGATAACTTCATTTGTCATGCCTACAATGTAATGCTTTTTTTGTCTAAAAATGCGTCCATAAATGTGTCAAAGTTTCGCAGGGAGATTTTTTTTAAAGTGTAGAAAACGTTTATAGTTTACTAAACATTCTGAAACGTTATTAAACATGATGTGGAATCCGACGAAATTCCACGACATAAAAGGTTTTTTAAATGTTCTTTTCAATAATCCTTCTTTTCAAATTCATATCAACCATGACAACCTTTATTTTAAGCTACTCAATGTTTATGTAAAAATGTATATATTTTTAAAATGATAATATAAAATTGGCAGATGAGGCAGATTTTTTTTAATGTTTTCATTATTTGTATAAGTTCTTCATTCGTTTTCCATAATCGGGTTGATTGTCCCTTTTTCCACGTTCTGGAATTATTTTCCTCTTATAAAGTGACATAAATAATCGAGCATATTTCGATGCAACTTATATTTTAACAAATTCAAATTAACTTTATAATAATGTTCAACATAAAATGTAAATCTGCCTTTTCGTGACAAATTTCAGCTTAGCGCCAAAGTGCTGTATTTTAAGAGCGGTATGATCTTTTGATTAATCATCCCTCTTTCTCTCTGTTTCCTTTTTCCTTTTTAATTTGGTCTGATTATTATGTGATAACATAGTTCTTAGTTACTTTTCATCATTGAAGAATAGCGATGCTCAGTGTTGAGTTAAATTTAAAAAAATATATTTTTTATGCTTGAAAATTATTTAAAAATAAATAAATTGAGCTGCAATTTTCAAATAAATTTTATTCAAAAGGACATTTTTTCAACTATTTATTGATATTGAAGTTGAATTGTATAATTATGAAGTGGGATTGTTGGTATTGAAGTCTTTAATTTAGAAACGACATAAGAGTGTTAAAAATTAAGCTATAGCGCCGCTGGTCGTTACCTCCTTCATTATGCATGTCTAACAATAACTGTGTATTTTGCGGCTTGCAAAAGTGCACTACTATTTTTTAGTCTGAACTGAAAATCTCCTAATAAATTCTTCTAGTCTTAGTATAGGAGGAATGAAGAGCCGATGCAAATTACGTCATTTGCACATAAATGTTGAAAAATATGCCAGTTTTCAGTTGAATGTCTTTTAAAATTACTCCATTTTCACAGCTGAAGACCGTTGTCTTTCTAAAAATTTGTCGTCTAATTTTTTGAGTTGGTGTATTGAAAAATCTTGGAAAATGACGTAATTTTGATGCCGTTATAGGAAACGTAGCAGTTTCGTGTTTTTTAATGGGTGTTTTCTTTTGAAAATTACGTTAATTATTTTTTAGTGACCATGAACCTCTTTGATGGTCTTACACAATATGTTAAAATAGAAACATATTTCCTTTGTAATGAAAAAATGACACTAAAATTTATAAAATAACTACATAGAATAAATAATTATACAATTGATAAAATACAGTTGTCCCCGTTTAAACGAATATTGACGGTTCCACAAACAATATTCAATTAAGCGGAATATTTGATTAAACGGGGAATCAAAACTGTAATATTTAAGGCGTAGTAAAAAGGCAAAATAACCCTCTACGGTACATTTAATTAACAGCACAATAAATCGTTAATAGAATAACATAACATAAACTAACATAAATACAAATGCTAATATAAAGTAAATATACATATTAATTTAATATGTCAGTACATACAATTATATGGCTTACATCACACTTAATGCAGCTCGTTTGAATTTGGTAAAAAACTTTGCTACTTCTAACTTACGTTATTTATACTGCCTTAAAAAATCGTTTAAAGGGGTTTGTTTAAGTGGAATTTTAAAGGAGTAAATATATAGAATTATTTTTCGAATGAATGCAAAATATCACAGCTACCATCTCGAGTCTCGAAGTAACGGTACATTGCCAAGTTAACAGCAAGAAGTGATGGTGGGGGGATCGAGGTGGTGAAATCATTTGACCTGCTCATTATACACCAGCTGGCCGAAATTTTTGCAGGAAGAACTGAAAATTTGTTTTCAGCGTAAAGGAACCGAAAATGACAAAAGATGGAAGGAAATTCCAGCTGAAACGTGCTTTCCGTGACTATTTTCAAACATAGGTCACACAGTTGTTATTCGATTAAGCGGAGACGTTCGTAAAAGGTATTTGGTTTAAGCGGTGAAAAATAACATAGAACCAATAGGAATAAATTCGGTTCCGGAGGATTCCGGAGGATTCTATTCGAATAAGCGGGATATTCGATTATCCGTGACTTGGTTAAGTGTGGAGGACTGTAATTACATTCTGGTGTCGTCACGGTAAATAAAAAATTAATTTTTATTGGCTTATAAAATCCACGTCTTTAAATATATTTACAGAAATTTAACAAGTCACGTGTCTGAGTATCTCATTAATCGAAAATTAATTTTTATTGGCTTATAAAGTACACGTCTTTAAATATTTTTACAAAATTTAAGACGTCACTTGTCTGACTATCTCATTTCTTTTTTCTCTGTAGAAGTATGGATTGCCACCATTTTTAAGATGTTTTCTTAAAAACACTTAAAAAAGTAAAATGTAAAAATTGAAATATTTTCAAAAACATGTAGTGCAGGCTCATCTACAAATGAATAACTTTCACTTAAGGCTGTTCTCAAATCCAAAGGGTCAACTTTCTGACATAAGTTTTAATTCATTTTTGTCCGAAAATGCATGAAACTAGAAGGTTTCGAACTGTTTTTTTTTCAGTTTTCTTTTAAATGCAATAGATCTTTCAGAAAATACTGTCAAAGTTGGCATTTTAAACTGAACTTCCGAACGAAAGAAGAAAATCCAGTCAGTAATGGGAGAAAAATGCCGTGTCACGTGATCAAAATCGCTTATAAGTCGATAGCTAATTTATTGATCAAAAAATGGAAAACACAGTTCGATTCCAAATCGCTCCCATGGTCAGGCTTTCCAATTTTATATCTTTCGGTTAAAAAATTAATCTGAAAATGTGTCAGAAAATTTCGAGTTGTTGAGCATGGAAAAAATATTTTTTGAAATCTGCCTTAACATGATTCTGATAAAACTAGCTCTTATATAAAAATGAAATTAAAAACTCGTCAAAAGCGGCAAGATAAAATTTTTAAAGAGGATTTATGTCTAATCATGATTTAGTTTTTGTTGGTGAAATTAGTACTTAACTTTGAAATCTACCTGCGCCTGTAGGCCGAGCCGGCAGTGATTTTTTGTTATTTTAGTTCATTTTTGTTTTTAACACTTTATCTACTGACGATGCATATAAGTAGCATTAAAATAACTTTTTATAAAATTCATTTAATACATCGATTAGTTGTAATACAGTTTGGAATAAGCTATAGATACATAATTTTATCTTGTTCTAAAAGCATAATGGGTTACACAAAACAAAAATATCTTTTAAAGGAGGATTTGTTTTGCCTTTGCATCCTTTCAGCTTTCTTGGCGTTGGGTTTGGGGGGGGGGGGGGGCGTGATTTTGCAATCCGGATATATTTCTATTGCAAGAACGTTATATTTGTACATTTCCTAATTCTACAAAATACTAAGAAAAAGATTTAAAATAACAGATTTGAGTGGGGTTATAAATATTGCAAAAGAATCCTTATAAATTCAAGTTTAATTAATTCTTCTAAATCCTTCAATCCTTCTAAAATACTTCTAAAATTTACTAAATGATTATATCAATCTTCTAATGCAGTTTAAACAATTCAAAAAAATGCTTTAGAAGATAAAATTTTCATGATTTCATAATTCATGTTAACTGATAAAATGCGCAATATATAAATACTGCATTTCCTGTTTTAAACTGCGAGTGAAATTTTCTCTTACAAAGTCCTTGGAAAAATATGACTGGATAGTAAAAATAAAGAATATTCTTTATGTTTTAATTGAAATAACATACCATTCCGAGTTACAGGAAATCGATTTGATCTATTTGAGTACATTATATAAAAGTATAAAATATAAATTCTTAAAATTTTCTATAAAAGTTATTTTTTTTTAAATAAAAAACAGATTTTTTATAACGTATTTTTTTAAAAATGAAAACCTTTATTAATTCCTGTATTGAAACCCATATTATCTGTAAATATTAATACTAATTGAAGCCAAAATTAATTATTTTTTTTATGTCTGAACTTCCTTTCTGTAAAAGAAATTTGGTCAAAATGAAACAATTCTACAGCAGAGTGATGGGATTTTGTTCACATGCTAGTGGGAGCTAGTAGTTCCTTACATTTTTCGAAATATGCTATTAAAATATGTTTATATATATATTTTTTTAATGCTATTCAATACTAAAGAGCTCAAATACTATTACCAACAATGTCTATAAACTTCATGCACATATAAAAATGACTTTGTTAATGTGGGAAGAAGTTTCACACTATTCAGCAGTATTATTATTATTATTATTTTCAAAAACAGCCTTAAATAAATTTGATTCAAAATATTGCAGAATAATAATTCAGTATATGAAATAGTTTCCTACCACTGTTTCATTTTTAAATTCTATATAAAAATCCTTTTTAGTTTAAGTTTGAAATAACTGCAAATAACTACGCTATATAATTTAAAGTATTTTTCTTTCTGTACTATTGTATGACGTATTTAAAGAAACATTGTAACGTTAATTGATAAAATGCGCAATATATATGCTGCATTTCATGTTTTTTCATTCGCTGCATTTCATGTCACTGCGAGTGAATTTTTTTCTTACAAAGTCCTTGGAAAAATATGACTGGATAGTAAAAATAAAGAATATTCTTTATGTTTTAATTGAAACAACATACTATTCCGAGTTACAGGAAATCGATTTGATCTATCTGAGTACATTATATAAAAGTATAAATTGTAAATTCTTAAAATTTTCTATAAAAGTTACTTTTTTTTAAAATAAAAAATAGAATTTTTATATGGTTTTATAATGATGTAATATTACTATAATGAGTTCCTATTTTAGCTAAAATATGTATAAATTATATGTGTTTAAAGATAAAATTGTGCTATTTGTAAGTCTTGTTTTATTAATTAGCATAGAAGTGTTTCAAATATTACAAACAGCTGTTAAATCTTAAGCTCAAAAACCAGAAAGTTTCGCGTTATTGTAGAAATATTTGTTTCAGAATCGCTTGTTTTTCCTAAAACATTCTAAAACTAAGTAAGTACTCAAAAGTACAGAGGTGATTAAGCATCTGGTTTCTTGAAACCACATGTTCCGACAGGGGGATGACAGGGGGGTGGATTACGGATTGTATGCTATACCGCTATTGAAGGCTGCTTTTGTAAGTTAGAAATAAAAGTTTCGAACTGTATATGTTTCTTCCCAATATTCACTCATATAATTATTACTAGGATTGTCTCTTCATTTTAAAGGGCAGGTTATATTGGAAACATTCCATTTTATAAAAGGGAAAGGATTTTTTTTAAGACCAATAAGTTTTATTCTTATTTTATTCAAAGTAGCACATAAAAAAAAATCACATGCATATTATCGAATTAAAAAAATAATAAATTTTAACTTAAATCAATATTTTTAGGTAGAGAGATAAAATATTTATGTGAAATATGAAGATTGGGAAAGTAAATAACACATTTTAAACGTTTTGTAAAGTAAGAGAATCCATTAAAATTTTCTTTTCTCTCTCTCCCCCCCCCCCCCCCCTTAAAAGAAGGTTGAAATAGAAAAAAGAAAGAAAGAAAATTACTAGAAATATATTTTATTCATGAATTAAGATTTGATCCCTAGACATATTAATCCATTTTTAAGTATTTAAAAACATTTATTTATTTCTATTTTAGAAAATAGTTGAAGCAGTTATTAATCATTTAGTCAATTTAAATTGCTGGACATAGATACAAATAACATACCATATGGGGAATTTATTATTATTATTTTCCATAATGTAATTAAATAAAGGCAATTGGGGAATTCTTCACCCCTCCAACAATGGAGGGAGAAAAATTACCTTTTAATTCAACGTTTCGCTTTTTTATGAATTTTTCTATCTTTGAAAAGCTAAATCGTTACAAACTTTTTATTTCATTTATAAATCAAGGAAAATGTGCACAAACACAGACACATTTTAATGAAGCTTACTTTCGGTCTAGAATCTATTTTAATATTTCAATTCAAAGTTTGGAAGATTATAAACCTTCCTGAATAATAACATAGGAAAATTTATAATGAAACTGGTTTGAATGAGTATCAATTGGATATGCCATTTAATTGTAACTACCGTATTTTATGGAAGAATCGCCGCACCCGTCGTAAACGCCGCACTCCTCAAATTGGCCTGAATAAGCTTAAAAATATCGTAATCGCCGCACCCGTTGTAAACGCCGCAGCCATCGGAAGGCTACTTTTGTCGAGGGTGTCACATTGACCTAACTTTAATCAAAGTTTTCTGAGCAGTATAGGATGCCTCGTTATTAATATCTTAAGATGTCTGAAGTTTTATTTAAAATATTTAAATCCTATTTTAAATATTTTTATGAACTCGTAAATTAAGGAAGCTCAGTTGGTACTTTAAAAAAAAATCGTAAACGCCGCACATGTCGTAAACGCCGCACTTGGGAAAAAATTAACTTTCAAACTCGTAAACGCCGCACAGTGGAGTATTTCACCCAAAAACCTGGCCAAAAATGCAAAAATTAAAATTTCGTCAACAATTGTAAAAATGATATTTTTTAATGGCTAACTAATTGGTTCTTCGATCTATGTCTATTTTAGGAGCCTGAGTTATATCCTGTGGCTCCTGGCATCAGCCGAAGAAGAAGTTTCTTTCTGAGAAGACGTGTTTTTTTGTTGTTTTTTGGCATTGTTGTTATGTTTAAATATATTTTTTTTTGTGGCTCAATGAATTGTTGAATTGAAACTAAGCAGGGCTTACGTGTTTAACAAAGGTCAGAGCTTAGTGTTAAACTATGTGTTAATTTAAATAGTTTCGTTTTTAATGTAATAAAAAAACATTAAATGTGCAAAAGGGTTATTTTTAAAGCGTTTTTGGCTCTGATTTATACATATCGAAAGCTTTTAAAATATGTGCCGCGCTTTGCCCAGTCATGTTTGAATTATAATCGTATTAGATATAGTCTTGAGTATCAATTTCTGCAAAAAAATCTTCCGCATATTGTTGCCATTTTTTTATAAAATTTTTTTCGACATGATTATTTAAAAGCTCCGTTTTGCGGCCACCGAATTGAAAAGATAAGAACTATATATTTTCTGTCGTATTGCAGATTTTTAGCTCACAGGATATTACCGAAGAGCTTCTGCACCTACATATTCTGTCTGTATGTATGTACGTACGTACATATGTACATATGTAGGTACGTACATACGCACACTGCTCGATATTTTTTGATAGAAATATCCGATCGCCTTCCTATTGTATATACTTATTTATTGAAAAAAGGTTCCCTAATTAGTTCTTGGGGCTCATGTGTGTAACATAAGGAGAGGACTCAATAGGTAAATTTATTCTTCAGCCATATTCTTTTGTGTGTCCCTGTAAATGAACGATATATTCTATGCACACCATATTCTACAATAAGTGCCTTAGTATACCTTAGTGATGAATATAAATTTCAGCACGTTTAAAAGTGTGATATCATTAAAATACAAAGCAAACGATTTTTTCCCCATAGTCCATAATGTAAGGGAATTCTTTTGGGTGTCTCTGTAAATGAACCGTAAAGGCTATAGACTTCATTTAAAATATCAAACATACCATAGTGATAACCAATAACATCTAAGCATTTCAAACCAATCGGACTATATTTACATCGAAAAATATTTTTGACCAGGATTTCGGGTCAAATACTCCACTGTGCGCCGCGGCGTTTCTTCCATAAAATACGGTATTATAATTTTTAACAAAAAAAGAAAAAAGGGTAAGTAAGAGAATAATAAAACTTTATATAAATCGTCATAAAATCTAAAGAACACACAGGACGCATTTCGAGCTAGAAGTTATAATAGCCCGTCATCAGTCAGTGTAAACACATGTCCGTAAGGGGGCAAGGTCACTTGTGTGTGACCGGATACGGATACCCCTTACGGATACATGTTCACATAGTCTGATGACGGGCTGTTATATAATTTCCATTTCGAAACGCGTCCTGTGTGTTCTTTAGATTATATATATATATGCTGATTTATACAGTTTTATTATTTAAATGTGATTTATTGCCAGTTTTTCAGTGCTGCTTCAACCAAAATAATGAGCTATACTGTAAAAAGAAAATAATGGCAGTTATAAACTGGCGACCCAGCAGCCATTATTATACCGTAAAATTAACAATTTTTTTTTTTTTGCGTTGTCCAGCTCGGGTTGAAACTGGGAAAACCGGACTGAATCTAAAAATTCTGCTTAAAATCAACCCAAAACTGTATATATAAAAAAAAAAAAAAAAAAAACATCGTCAACGTGAAATTCGACACACTTCAATTCAAATTCATTATTGAAATAAAATGTCCATCCTCTTGCTCAAACCTATATTTCCAAATGAAGCAATACTACAGGAAAAGTTCAATTCATGGAAAACTGATAAAATGAATTGTGTTACCTTCTGTGTTTGATGAGGACAGAGTTGGGCAGTATCGAAAATACATGTATTTGAAATACATTTTCAAAATACATTTGTAATTTGTATTTTGTATTTTAAACCTTCAAAAGAAATGTATTTTGGTAATGTATTTTGGAATGCTTTTTCAAAGTATTTTGTATTTTCAAAATACTCAAAATACATTCTTTTGGATTTCAAGCTGTCATGTCTAAACCGCAGATCCTAGATTTGCAACAGAGAAACACCTGTCTGTTTTGAATAGTTTTCGTTTCTGGAAGTTTATATGTACACATTGTTTAACATTTGATACGATATATGATAAGCATATTAATGAATCGGATGTTTACTTCTGAAAGAAGCATTTTTGTTGAGTACTCACAAAAATAGTTTTTTTATAATTCAGAACATTCAATGAGAATTATAAAAAAAATGTGTGATAATCGTTGTATAGCAGGTGCTGCTTATTTAAAATATATTAGAAGTGTAATCCTGTTGGAAATAACTGTTAAATCTCTCAATGAAAATTTACCAAAAGGATTAATTAGAATAATACACAATGTGCACTATTAGACATGAAGTATTTTTAATATTCTGTTGATGATAATAAAAAAATTAAGGGAAAATACTGCAGCATAAAACAAGATGTTCGATTATAGGTTAAGATTTTTGAATGTTACAACGAACTTCAAAACCTATTTAAAGGTAAACGTTTTAGTCTTAAACTATCATATATTAATTTTAGCATTATTTTTCCTAGTTTCTTAATATTAATTTCAGTTGAGATTCTAATATGGTTTACCATACCTTTGATATTCATTTAATTGGGATTGACCTTTAGTATAAAAGTAGTTCCATTTATTCATAAAGTATGCAAAGTTTCAGTAACTGTATTTATATTGAGTATGTTAGATATTGGATGTTTAAATGCGGACTTGGTTTTATTATAATTAAGGCGGTTCTTAAATCCAAAAGGGCAACTTTATGACATAAGTTTTAACTTATTTTTGTTCGGAAATTCATGAAACTGACAGGTGTTGTTGAAAAACTATGTAATTGAACTGTGTTTTCCGTTTTTTTTTTTTTTTTTTGCAAACGCAATAGATCTTTCAGAAAATAGTGTCAAAGTGGGCGTTTGAACCGAATTTCCACGCGAAAGCAGAATAAGCAGTCAAGGAAGAGTAAAAAAGTCTTGCCATGTGATCAAAATCGCTTATAACTCAAAAAGTAATTTATTTATCAAAAATGGAAAACATAGTTCCAATTCCAAATCGCTTCCATAGTCAAGCCTTCCAATTTTATATCTTTCCATTAAAAATTAATTCGTAAATGTGTTAAAACGTTTTGCGCCTGTTGAGCAGAGTAGTTATAACAGCCTTAAGCGTTTACACGGTTGATTTTACATTCCAAAATATCTTGACACGTTATTTTTTATTTTACACATGCGAAGCTAACCATGGCTTCCTGGCTTACAGAACATACATGTACATAACATGGATACAAATCATTTTTAATTAGAAACTCTAATACATTTTTTAATGTTTAACTTTTTTTTTCTACTAACAACACAAAAAGCAATTTTATATGAAAAATATAAAGTATGCATTTAAGCAAAATTTTGATATTTATTAAAAATGGTACTTTAACATTAGCTGCATGCCAGAGATTAATTGCCAAAGAAATCATCAAATAATTCACTAAGTACAGCATTTTTTTTCTATTTCTTTCAGTGGTAGTTCGATTATATATCGGTTAAATTTGTGCTTATTTATTTATTTATTTTTGATGAACTTTTAATATCATTATCGAATATTAGACATAGACAAATGATGAACTTATTTGCATCACTTTAAGTGCATGCAGGGAAATCTTCCATAATCGGGCAACATACGATATAGATTTTTTTTTAATCATGCTCGAATAATAATTAAAAAAAAAAAACTAATATAAAATTCGTAAATTAAGATAGTTTTCAAACAAATTACATTTAGAAGTACATTTTTTCTCTATTCGACAATGTAAAATTTCAAATTGCACGATGATAAGACGTTAATAGATTTGCTAAAGAGAGAAATTTATAATTCAGATCATTGCCATCATCAATATGATATCAGCGTTACTCATGGGCATGGTTTTTTTTTTTGCAATACATACCAGCGATCTCACTCAGATTAAAGATGTCTGATATACTGCACAGTGTATAGAATGTAGGTGAAAACTTTTTTTAATTGAAAACTTATATATATAATTTTTTTTTTATTTAATATATTTTCTCAGATTTCCAACCAACCTCACCGAAAAAGCATTTTTGAGACATTCTCATTAGCCCCATAGCAGCAGGTAATTTCGATACGTTTTTATCATTTATAGCAAACTTTTTTTATTTTAATTATTTATTCATTTAAACGCATAGTTCAATTACATGTCTGTTAAATTCGTGTTTAATTTATGAGATTTTAATTTCGCTTGGCAATTTAGTTATGGAATGTTGCACATAAACAAACAAATGCTGAACTGCATCATTATTTTAAGTGCAAGGGTTAATCTTCTTTAATTGGGCTGCACGACTATCTCTGAGATAGGTTTAAAAAAAATACACGCTTGAAAATTATTTTAAAAATACATAAAAGCTGCGGGTAAATTGAGATACAGTTTTTATAGAAATCGCATTTGAAAGTACTTTTTTTTTCTATCCGACTCTGCAAAAATTGCAATTATGCAATATTTAGAAATTACAAAATTTCAAAAGATAAAAGAAGAAAAAATGTTTATTTAGGTCATTATCACTATTGATATGACAGTAGAGTTATTCATGGATATCTTTTTTGCTTTATAAAATAGATTGTTTGTGAAGTAATTAACACTGAGGATATAAATTATCTGAGCAAGTTCTCCAGTCCAAAACTGCATTTCGATTATTTTTAGAGTTTCAATAGAAAACGAAAATGGAAATTTTAACCAATTAATGTAATATCTATATATATACAAATAGGTTATTAATTTAATTATTCACAAACACATTATCTTACAAAGGCACATGCTGTGGGTATATGTGGGTATGTGCTGTGCATATGTTTGTTTAAAATAAAATCGAAAATATTATTAAAACATTATTTTGTATGATTTTATAACTAATAATCAAAGACATTTATTCATTATTAACTGATGTTGTTGTTTATGTATTAAAAGTTTGAAAACCGAGATTAATGTTCACTGTAACAGAGAGTTTCAAATTGTTCAGTATTTGGCTTTTAAATTAATTGAAAAATATTAAGAAAATATTTTTTACGATAATAATGTAATACATTTTATAACATAAATGATGAAGACATTCAATATGTTATGAATGCTTAAGTAATTTTAATTCAATGATTTTTCACAACCAGTGGGGTAACCCGTTCGGACACTCACTTAAGGAAGCATGATAATGCTCCCCCCCCCCCCCCTATCTCATTTAAACTGCAAAATTACCTCCTCAAAAGCACTTTGCATCAATACATTTTTGAAATTTCGAAATGTATTTTGTATTTTAAATGTATCTTGAAAATACATGTATTTTGTATTTGGAATTTTTTCATTTTGAAAAGTATTTTGTAATTTGTATTTTAGGTTCTGAAACCAATGTATTTTGTATTTTGTATCAAACATGGTTTTTCGGTGTATTTTGCCCAACTCTGAACGTAACGCATTTGGGACCCGATGATTCTGTCTAAGTTCTACAAATTTCATTCATAAAACTGAACAGCTCTTTTTATATCTTTTTCCACACATTGTTTGATTACGATGAAGGGAAGTACAATTCGAATGACACAAACAGTGTTTAGAAAATCCTCTCCTCGATAAATTACTAACAAGTTTACGAACTATTTTATTACATTTTAAATATTATTGTTTATTGTAATAATATTTTGTCTTATTATTTATATGTAACATGGTTTGACCATATCTTACAAGATACAGAACATGCAACAGTCAAATTATGATACATGAGTTTTTTTATTACATACAAAAACAATGAATAATGAAAAGAGAAGAATATCTTACACGATGCATTGGTAGTCAAGTTATCAAATATATAGACTACTTTGATCTACTTTGACTACTATCAAATATGCAGACTACTTTTCCACAACTGCAATAAAATGTGGTTTAATTTCCTTTCGCTTCGGGCTCGGATCGGGTCGCTTTGAATTGAAGTGTGTCGGGTTTCAAGTTGACGATTTTTTTTTAATCCACTCTCTGGATGATTTTAAGCAGAATTTTTGGATTCGAGCCCGTTGTTTCAGTCCCAACCCGTGCTGGACACCGAAAAAAAAATGTTGATTTTACGGTACACTGGCAGCTGTGTTGCAAGTTTATAACTGTAAATATATCGTCCGATAAATAAATTAAATCGTATATTACTGCTTAACGGTATATTACTTGCAAATTTGAGTTTATTACTGTTAATTTTACGGTTTTAAACTAGCATCCCAACTGCCAGTATTATGCTATAAAATCAGCATCCCCCTCCCCCTTTTAATGTATAGCTCATAATTGTTCAGATTTCATTGGTCTTTTTATTCTCACTTACCTTGTTGTCTTTTTTCGTTAAAAATTATCCTAGTTATAATTAAGTGGCATATTGAATTGATAGTCATTCAAACCAGTTTCATTATGAATATTCCTATTTTATTATTCAGGAAAAGTTTATAATCTTCCAAACTTTGAATTGAAATATTTAATTGAATTTTAGATCGAAAGTAAGTTTAAGTAACTTAAAATACGTGGATAGTATTTTAAGAATGATTAATATTAATAAGCAATCAAACTTTTACTTAAACTGTGAATTAACATGATGATATTTTAATTTCTTTTGTTGTTAGATGTGCTTTTTAGACATTCTAAATAAGATATAAATAGCATAAGCTTTTTTTTCTTTTTCTTTTTTTAAATGCAAAAGATGTATAGTTTTCTGAAAACTTGAAAACAGACAAACAGGAGAAAAACCGGTCGTCACTTGACCGCAATCGCTTATTTAAAAAAAAAAAAAAAAAGGTCAGAAAAGTGTCAAAAAGTTTCGAGTTTGTTGAGAATCGCCAGAAATTTATTTTAGGGGAACAATTAAAAAAAATTGAACAGCAATCAATTTTTATTTAAAAGGTTATCACATTTAAAGGGCAATGGGGGGGGGGGGGGTATTAAAAACTATTATTTTCATTGAACCTAACGAGATCTGAAATTCCTATGCGTGTAAGGGAGGAAAAGTTTTCGTAGGTGTATCAAAACTATTTGGTGAAAATTGAAGAAAAATCCTATTTGTTTAAAAATATATGCGTTTAGTGTTTGATCACTACCCCCTACATACTATGTAGGGGGTAGTGGTTTGACGTAATTTTATTTTCTAGAAATTATAATAAATCATTTAGAGAAAAGGCGCGCGGGGAAAAAAAGTAGTGTTTAGAGGGGGGGGGGGAATGCTTTACTACATTTTGGTACAACAGAAACGAAATGTAGAAACGTAATCCTTTCACACCAATAGAACACAGAATTATAATAAGTTAATCATGTCACATTTATATAAAAAGCAATTATAACCTAATGCACAGTAATAAAGCTTTATGTATTATTTGAATCTAGGAAAAAAGGTGACCGGAAAAAACGTGACAGAAAAAACAAGAGCGGAAAAAACGGGACAAGGAAAAAACGGGACCGGAAAAAACGTGACAAGGAAAAAAGGTGACCGGAAAAAACGTGACAAGGAAGTGTTAAATATTGAACTTGTCGATAAATAAATGCTAAAAACTAAAGTAAAGTTTTTCCACTGTCAGTTTCTTACAGCGTAGGGGGGGAGGGGGGCAGAGTTAATGGGTGAGTTAGACAACTCTAAGATTTGGTCCAAGAAAGTACAATTTTAACATTTCATTAAGAGAAGTTTAGTATGACTTCTACAACGGACAAGTTAGTGCTTTCTACGGAGGGGGGGAGGGGGTATTAAGGAAATACAATTTATTGATTCTTTCAATTCGCTATTGATAGTTTATATATGAACATATAAGATGTTTTATAAGGCCGAGGGGGAGGGAAAAAATTACGTACACAGCTTGTAAAGGGAATAAAATAAAGACGAAGAGAGGAGGCATTTTCTTTAGAGGAATTTTTTCATTATCCTGCTATTTAGCTCGCAGGCTATCAAAGCCCAAGGGCTAATGTGCACGCAGGTTCTGTATGTATGTATGTATGCACTTACGTCTGTATGTACGTAACGCGATAACTCTTGACAGAAACATCCGATTTGCTTTAATTTTTTTTCCAGGTTCATTCTGATAAGGCGCTTCCCTGATTAGTTTTGGGGGTTGTTGGTTAAGAGTAAAGACTATGGGTTTTTCAAGCAGAATTATTCGATTTGCTCCAAAATGGGTATACCGATTTCTTATGTTAAGGAGCTTCCATGATTAGTTTTGGAGGTTCATTAATTAAGTATACACGGACGAAAGGGAGCTAGACCCCCCTTAATTTAGATAAATGGGTTTTTCATGCAGAGTTATTCGATTTGCACCAAATTTAGTATACCGGTTTATTATGCTAAGGAGCTGCCTTGATTAAATTTGGAGGTTTATCGGTTAAGTATGAAGAGGGGGGCGGGGGCTAGTCCCCCATAATTTAAATAAATGGGTTTTTCACGCAGAATTTTTCGATTTGCTTCAAGTTTGATATATCGGTTTATTCCGATATGGCGATTCCTTCATTAGGTTTGAAGATTCGTTGGTTGAATATAAAAGGGGGAAAGGGGGGAAAGTCCTCTCTTCTTAATTTAGATAAATGGATTTTCATGCCGAATTATCCAATTTATTTTATTTTTTTCTATGCTCATTCTGATAAATGGGCGGGGCTGGTATGGACAACAGGGGTAAACTAGTATTAATATATAGGTACTCTTAATATAATTCCATAAGTTTTAATATTATAACTAATACTTATTTATAATTTATTTAATTTTATTAATATTTTGTTTCCTATCAAACAATTAGATCGTTTTAAAGAGAGGGCAATATATTACATACGATTAGATTTGGTAATACTGTTTAACTAACTTTACATGACCTCAGGGTTTAAACTAGAGGGAAGCTAGGGGGCGTATACCCTGGGCTGCCGGGTAGAAGGGGAGGCATTAAATTTGGTTCGTCTTCCGGTTCAAAAAACAAATAACGAAATTAAGTTTAAAATGTCATGGAATCGGACAACCGAAAATAAATATATATACATTTAGGCGGTTCTCAAATTCTCTACTCAACAACGCGAAACTTTGACAAATTTTCCGATTCATTTTTAAACGTAAAGGCCTGGCTAAATATAAAAAAAATAAAAATAAAAATAAAAAATAAATAAATAAATAAATAAAAAAATTCTATAGCTTACTAAAAAATATATAATTGAATAAAATTAAAATATTTCAAACTAAATAAATATGGCTATTAAGAAAAAATGTACCCATATTTTGAACTTTAATGAAAAATCATGCTTTCGAAGCATTGGACCCCCCAGGTTAAATACTTAATCCTTCAACAAAGAGAGTGGTTCCTCTTATTATTGATTGACAATCATTCAAAATATTTTGCTTTCTATTTGATTGTAACAGGCGTTTTGCAGATTGTAGTTTTAAAAGAATGATAGACAGGTATTATGTTGACGAAAAATACATTGGAATTTTACAACTCACTTCATTATACATATTTGAAAGTGATAGAAGATAAACCTTAGTTTTCCAGAATGGTTTTTGTTGAATGATATTAATCTGACAGACGAATAATGTATAATAAAAGGGTTGTTTCTTCTGTGAAATTTTTACGTGCCACCCATCGTGTTTTATGAGATATTTTCATGTAAATAATAGGTAATGGTGTTGATTTTAGATATTTTACACAATTTGAGATAGCGTATAATGAATAACTTTGAGCCGGATTATTGGAACAAATACTCAGCTGTATTTATCCTTTTTAAATATTCCCTGAAGTGTCATATGCTACATTTCTAGAGACCTCACAAGTTTAAAGACTGAATTATTTTTTGCTTAACTATTGCAGATTGATGTATAATAATTTAAGAGATTGGTTCGTTGTGTTTATGATGGCCAATTATCAACACGAGGAATATGGGCCCAAAAGGTGGGGGTGCCCTCCTTGGGTGTCTTTCTAATGGAACCTAACCCGTATTTACGCATGGAAATCCATGGTTCGAAGCAAACCACAAAAACTCCGAACGATTGGGCCGACGGGTGCGATTGGGTTCAAACCCAGCACCTCCCGTCTACCAGCTTCGAGAGCAGAACCTCTCGGCCACTGGAGGGGCAATAATTTAAGAACTCACATTGTTTTAACCTTGTTGTAGATTTAGGAAATGTACAAATGTCATGTTCTTACAACAGAATCCCCCCCCAATCTTTCAACATCAAGAAAGCTGAAAAGATGCAAAGGCAAAGAAATCATCATTTTAAAAATAC
Organism: Maratus speciosus; assembly: GCA_963932465.1. Taxonomy (NCBI): domain Eukaryota; kingdom Metazoa; phylum Arthropoda; class Arachnida; order Araneae; family Salticidae; genus Maratus; species Maratus speciosus. The sequence continues at coordinate 275,438,918 of OZ010800.1, forward strand.
TTTTGTTTTGTGCAACCAATAATGCTTTCGAACATGATAGAGTAAAGCGTCTGTAACTCATTCTAAACTGTACTACTACTAATCGATGCATTAAATGAATTTTATAAACAGTTATTTTAATGGTATTTTGAAGAACTGTCGTCACATAAAGGGTTAATGTATTATTTAATTGCTAAGTTTCATATTTTCCGTTTCCACGTTCGCTAATACGATTACGAAATATTTTTTTATTCCTATATGTATGAACATTTCCAGAATTTTTTCTCGATCAGTTTCCACAGAATTGATCAGAAATATAAATCTTAATTTTCCCATGCGGTTTTTTTTTTTTCTGCCTACCAAATTAAGTTTAGGTACATAAAGATAAATGAATACAGTCAAACCTCGTTAACATGAACCTCAAGGGGAATTAAATTTTTGTTCATGTCACCCGTAGTTCATGCTATCAGTATAACAAAAAATCCAGATAACAAATATTGAGGAAAAATACATATAGGGGAGACTGGGGGCTAATGGGACATAGGAGCAAACGGAACAATAGGGTTTTCTTGTAAAATATAACAGTATAATATAATCTTGCAAAATATAACTTTCGAAGAATATGCACCTCAAAAAAAAAAAAAAAATGAAGGGGGGGGGGGGGGGGTTAGCCTCCGCCCCCCCCCCTTATACTTAACCAATGAACCCCCAAATCTAATCAGGGAAGCTCCTTAACATAGTAAACCGGTATACCAAATTTGAAGCAAATCAGATAATACTGCATGAAAAAACCATATCGGTAAATTAAGCTTTATACTTAACTAATGAACCTCCAAATCTAATCAGGAAAGCGCTTTATCAGAATGAACATAGAAAAAAATAAAATAAATTGGATAATTCTGCATGAAAATCCATTTATCTAAATTAAGAAGAGGGGACTTGCCCCCCTTTCCACCCTTTTATAAATTTAACCAACGAATCTCCAAACCTAATGAAGGAAGCGCCATATCGGAATAAACCGATATATCAAATTTGAAGCAAATCGAAAAATTCTGCATGAAAAACCCATTTATTTAAATTAAGGGGGGACTAGCCCCCTTCATACTTAACCAACAAACCTCCAAATTTAACCAAGGCAGCTCCTTAGCATAACAAACCGGTGTACTAAATTTGGTGCAAATCGAATAACTCTGCATGAAACACCCATTTATCTAAATTAAGGGGGTCTAGCCCCCCTTTCCCCCCTTTATATTTAACTAATGATCCTCCAAAACTAATCATGGAAGCTCCTTAATATAATAAATCGGTATACCAAATTTGGAGCAAATCGAATAATTCTGCATGAAAAACCCATTTATCTAAATTAAGGGGGGGGGGGAGTAGCCCCCTTTACTGTTAACCAATAACCCTCAAAACTAATTAGGGAATCGCCTTATCAGAATGAACCTGGAAAAAAAATGAAGCAAATCGGATGTTTCTGTCAAGAGTTATCGCGTTACGTACATAAGACGTAAGTGCATACATACATACATACAGAACCTGCGTGCTCATTAGCCCTTGGGCTTTGATAACCTGCGAGCTAAAAAGCAGTATAATGAAAAAATTCCTCTAAAGAAAATGCCTCCTCTCTTCGTCTTTATTTTATTCCCTTTATAAGCTGTGTACGTAATTTTTCCCTCCCCCTCCGTCCTCACTGTACCCAAAAATCATTATTGATTAAAGTTTTATAAATATATAAAACATCTTTGCTTATATATAAGCTATCAATAGCGAATTGAAAGAATCAATAAATTGTATTTCCTTAATACCCCCCCCCCCCCTCCGTAGAAAGCACTAACTTGTCCGTTGTAGAAGTCGTACTAAACTTCTTAATGAAATGTCAAAATTTTGTTTTCTTGGACCAAATCTTAGAATTGTCTAACTCACCCATTAACTCAGTACCTCCCCCCCATCTCCTACGCTGTAAAAAGCTGACAGTGTAAAAACTGCACTGTTTTAATTGTTTATTTAAATATGGCCTTCATGTCGTTAAAAAATATATAAGGTTTACTGTGTTTTTAAAATATATATTAAATTCCTTAAAAAACAAACTTCATATTATATTTTCTGTTATGTATACAACTTAATAAATAGAATACTTTCCCGTGGTCTTTTATCCGATTTGTTTTTTGCTACGAGCGCTTTTTTTTTCCGTGATTCCAGTATCTTATAGAAATGTTTATTTTAATTTATTTTGTTTACTTTAAATGTTTAGAATACTATATCTGGAAATTCCATGATGAAACCAAAAATTGCAAAAAATTTGACTTCAATCAATTGCTTAATATAGCAAAAAAAAAAAAAAAAAAAAAAAAAGTAACAAACTATGCTAATTTCTAATTTTAGGCATATCTTAACAAAGATATTTATTTATTATTATTTTTTCTTTATTTGTTCTGCTAATATCTGAAAATACTAATGCCACTGATCGGGACATAAAAAATTATAAATTGATAAGTGATTCAGAAAGTCTAAAAATTATTATTATTATTATTATTAATATAATTTTATGTTAATAAACAAAAAATTCAAATAGCGTTAAATAAAATAAAAATAAAACTTTCCAATCGAATCTATTATAACTAACTTCTTTAAAATTAAAAAAAAAATAAAATTAATTTTATATGATATTATACATGCGTAAGTCGAAAAACAAGTTGTTATGTAAACGAGCATTCTCGTATGCGAACATTCACAACATTTTTCAATATTTGCATTCTAATTATCAACGGAATGCATTCTTATTCACATAATGTCCAAATTAAGTAGTAGTGTAAATGTGAATTTTCATATGCGAATATTCAGGAATTTTTTTTATAATAGCATTCTTAAACATCAACGGAAAATATTGGTATTACCGTTCGCGAATATCAAATATCAAGTAGTGATGTTAATTAGAATTATCGTAAGCGAATTTTCAATTTTTTTCAATATTAGCATTCGTAGACATCGACGAAAAATATTTGGATCCGAGTTCGCGAATCTGCAGTTGAATGAATCTGTAAATTGTATTTCCTTAACCCCCCCCCCCCCTTTAGAAAGCACCAGCTTGTCCCTTGTAGAAGTCATGTTAAACTTCTCTTAATGAAATGTTAAAATTGTGTTTTCTTGGACCAAATCTTAGAATTGTCTAACTGACCCATTAACTCAAACATCAACGGAAAATACTGTTATTACCGTTCGCGAACATCAGCGAATTTTCATATTTTTTCAATATTAGCATTCGTAGAAATCGACAAAAAATATTTGTATTGGCGTTCGCGAATGTGAAGTTGAAAGAATCTATAAATTGTATTTCCTTAATTTCCTCCCCCCCCCCCCCCCGTTAGAAAGAACCAGCTTGTCCCTTGTAGAACTCATGTTAAACTTCTCTCAATGAAATGTTAAAATTTTGTTTTCTTGGACCAAATCTTAGAATTGTTTAACTCACCCATTAACTGTGCCCCCCCCCCCCCCCCTACGCTGTAAGAAACTGACAGTGGAAAAACATTAGATTAGTTTTTAACATTTATTTATCGACAAGTTCAATATTTAACACTTCCTTGTCACGTTTTTTCCGGTCCCGTTTTTTCCGTGTCCCGTTTTTTCCGGTCCCGTTTTTTCCTTGTCCCGTTTTTTCCGCTCTTCTTTTTTCTGTCACGTTTTTTCCGGTCCCGTTTTTTCCTGTCACCTTTTTTCCGTTTACCGTATTATTTGTAATCTAAAACCTCTCTATACATATTTTCAATAATAATAATAATAATTCTAACACTATAAAATTAAAAGAAATAAACAAGAGGTTAAACATATGATTAAATTTTAAGTATTTTCATCAATAAGCAAGTTTTACTTATAAATATTATAGTTCACATAAGCTTTTCGCATGTGCTAGTTTTTGTTATTTTAGCGCTTTTATAAAATTTTGTTGTTTAAAACCAGTCGATATACATGCAAGAAGTAAAAACTATAAGTACAAATGGTGTCTCAAAAGGATTGAAACGCACTTTTCAACTGTTGTTTTTAACTGCTTATTTTTTAATTATTTTATTTTATATAATTTTATTTTATAATTTTTTAACTGTTGAAGATATATAATTATATAAATTGAAAATGTGTGCAAACTAAGGCGAGGGATTAAGATTGTGTTAATGAAATAGCCCTGCCATTTATTTTCAAAAGGGTACACATTTTAAATTTTTATACGGTCCATAGATTTTATAAGTTAATATATTTTTTAAAAAAAATCTTTATGCTCTGGCAAGCACAACAGTACCGAGTTATTAAAAGTTTTCAAATTCAAAATATCATAACTTTTTTTAAATTAATGGCAGAACTATTTTGCCAACATAATCTTAATTTGTACCTTACATTGAGCACTGTTTCAATTTACATTCCCTATATATCTTCAACAGGTTAAAAATTAAAGTGTGTTTCAATCTTTGTGTTGTGGGTACTCTGTATCACCCATTTTTACAAAATATTAGTCGCAATTAGTCAAGCTTTTCATTTTTTCCCCATACATCAAACTCGAATATAGCAAAACATAAGGACAAATACAAATTATTCATGTGTAATTGGCAGAACAATCTTAAGCAAACAGCTGGGATCTTCTACCTTCATAATTTGGAAAAAAAAAATGGAGAATGTAATGAATAAATAACATAAAATTTATTTAAGATAGTTCTTTTAATTTCTACAACTATATTAAATTTACATTTGTGAGAAAAGAAAACTTTAAATTACAAAATATACACGACATTACTCGTAAATCCTACTTTATGCTACGAATGAAAATTGTCAGTTTTCCAAATACCTTTTTCTCTTTTTAAAAATAATCAGAACAAGAAATTTTACGACACTATACTATTTCAGTTGCCCGTCAGTTCCCCCCCCCCCTCTTCACGTCTTTGATAGAGCGTAAATAATCACCCGCCGTGACTGGACGTGTCAAAGGTCAAACTGTTCTTTTCCTCGGGTTTTGATAAATGGATCGGGGGGGGGGGGGGGGAGTAAATTTTCCAATATTTTTCAAATATCTGGAGTTTAAATAAACTTATGCAATTTTTTTTTTTTTTGTTTGTATATAGAGATGAGAATGTACACTTTCTTACGTTCTTTTCAAAATTCCAAATAGTTTTGAAGTTATATAACGTTAAACACGTTTCGCTTACTTCTTAAGACTTTAGCAATAAATTAAAAAATAAGTATCTATTTTTTAATTATTCTGTCATGTAAAACGGAAAGCGACACCCTTTAAGAAGAGCACAGAGAAAAAATGAGTTAAAAATATTAATTTTCTGACGAACTATTTGATAAATATGAATGCATTCCACGGCCATTCGTTTAACATGGGAGAGGGAAATCTCAAATGTTACTGATCAGGGCCCTTTTCACCAGAGTTGGGCAAAATACATCGAAAAACCATTTTCGATACAAAATACAAAATACATTGGTTTTACAACATAAAATACAAAATACTTTTCAAATTTCAAAAATTCAAAATACATGTATTTTGAAAATACATTCAAAATACAAAATGCATTTAAAAAAAATGAAAAAATATTATGCATTAAATTGCACTACGCAACTGCAAAACTCTTTTTGAAAAATGATTAAATTTTTAGAAATTATAAATTTCCAACTAAAGAAGCAAAATCAATTAACCCTTTGAGCTCTGATGCTGAATTTCTCCCCACTTAATAGTAATCTCCAAATGTCCCATTGACACCGAAATATTCGACCAAATTTATTTGAAAATAGATCATTGCATTTTTTCATGTATATTATAACCCGAATCTTTTGTTTACAAAATACTGGTGCCAATGTGACATTTGGGCATTTTGAAGAAATTCACCTCCAGAGCTCAAAGGGACTTAACGAAAACTTAACGAAAGTTAGCTAAAACAAAACTGAAAGATTGTAGCAACAATGTGTTAAAAGTGTATGAAAGTTACAAGAATAACTAATAATGAATAAACTATCTTTTAAAGGTAGTTATTCACTAGGAATAAATAATATGGCAAACCAAACAAGCTCGCTAAATTGCATCAATTTATTGTGGATCCGATAAGGAATGTCCTGCAGGAGGCATATGATAGCAACGCTCGATATTGAGTGTTGGAAGCCAAAATTAAGACGATATTGATTTTCAGAAAAAAGCATAAAATGTTTGGTGCAATTCCAACAATAGGTGCATATATATAAAAATCTTGGAAATCCTAAAAAAAAAGCAGCATAGAAAAAAAAAACATCTGTAGGACGATATACACCAAAATATCACCCATACTAACTGAATATGATGAAGTTTGATGAAATTCCATGCATTAGATCTTGAGATATAGTTCTCACTGCACAACTGCCAACTTCATATTTTAAAAAAATTAAAAACATGTACTACGAAACAGAAAATATATTTTAATAAAGAGAGAAAAAAAAAAAAAAAAGAAAACGAGAGTTTTACATACATGTCAACGGTAATCATAAAAATCACAGCACAACAACGCCACCTGTTGAGCGATGCACCACAAATTTTATCACCATTAATTTATTTGAATGCCTAAAATAATATGAAATTGGATTAAATTTTGTCCCTTAGTCTTTTAGATATAGTTATTGCGGAAATCATGAAAAACATATCATAGCAGCGCTACCTGTTGAGCGATGTGCACTAAAAGCTAATCGGCAACTATTTCTGTTCAGCTGTATATTCAGTTTGATTAAATTCTGTATATTCAATCTTATAATATAGCTACCATGGAGTAAAATAATTGTTGGACAATATAAACCCAAAGCTAAGTTACACCTAGGTCTAACTTAATCTGAAGTTTGATGATTATTAAATTCAATGCATTAGTTCTTGAGATAGCGTAGCCACAGAAATTGTGTTACACACAAACAAACTCGTATTTCCCAAACATAGTTAAATCGCTAGATTAATTTTAACACAATTATTCTAATTGGTAAATAAATCATATTAGATGTAAATTTCCAACTGGGCGAAAAAGTGTCCGGACCAGGATTGGAGCCAGGGATCTCCTGACTGAAGCCGCCAGTGCAGTGCTCTACCATCTGAGCTATCCCGGACGAATCTGGTGGAACTCTTTTCACCCAGCTAAATCGCAGATAATGGAACTCCAGAAATCGCTGGATACGAAATTACACTAGATTTATTTTAACACAATTATTCTAATTGGTAAATAAATCATATTAGATGTAAATTTCCAAATGGGCAAAAAAAAAAAAAAATGTCCGGACCAGGTTGTTGAGCTGAACCAGGTTTCAGATCAGATGCTATAATCATTAAGGCTAGCTGGGTGAAAAGAGTTCCACCAGTTTCGTCCTGGATAGCTCAGATGGTAGAGCACTGGCGGCTTCAACCAGGAGATCCCTGGTTCGAATCCTGGCCCGGACATTTTTCGCCCAGTTGGAAATTTACATCTAATAGTTAAGGGTGTATTCGAAAAAATATTTTTCCACCCTCAACAGCTCGAAATTTTCTGATACATTTTCAGACTCATTTTTAAAAGTAAAAACATGAAACTTGCTGGGGTGATTTCTGAAGGCATGTTTAACATGCCGTGTGATTTCATTTTCAGCTCAATTAATTAGAATTTGATTTTTAAACAGTTATTTTCTCAGTATGACCCTTTTTTTCATTCCCAGATCGCCCGCTTCGGAAAATTCGGTTTAAAACGCCAAATTTGACAGCGTTTTTTACAGTATTTTCTGCATTTATCAAAAAATTAAGATGCACGGCACATTATAGAGTTTCTAAGTAAGAGAATTTCCCAGTTTGATGCGTTTGAGAGCAAAAATGAATTTTAAAATGAATCGGAAAATAAGCAGTTTGGATCGGAATACACCCTTAAATCGCGTTCAAGACATCTCTAAACATGTAAATCAATCCAAAAACGAAAGTCGAAAATTTTCACGAATCCAATACTTTCTTTTTCTGTATTAGAAGAACGTAAAATTAAATCAGTCTAGTATCAGTCTTTTCAATCAGTCTTTTTTAGTATATGTCAACAAAAGAACACATTTTATAATAATCTGATACGTACGATGACAGCGAATAAAATTGTTATTTACATGTATTTTTTTTTTCTTTTTATATAATAATACACGTATGTTTAATAAGATCGCTCACCTACGCAAGATTTTTTAGGCCTTCCACTAACAAAATATTTGGGGCACAAATTTTCGATTATTGGTGCTTTTAGAAATACAGTAGAGCGCCGATTATCGGAACTCCAATTAACCGAACTTCCATTATCCGAACAGCCAATTTCTCTCAAAAAAAATTTAAATCGAACTTCCAATTATCCGAACAGCCTATTTCTCTCAAAAAAACTTTTTAATCGAACTTCAAATTATCCAAACACCCTATTAGACTGGATATCGGATTTTAAATGATGACGAGATTGTGGATGAGATTGAAGAAGAAAAAGAAATTGAAGAAAATGAAAACGAATGCTCTGAAAATGACCCAGGTTCATCCCATAACGAAGCCTTTGAATGTTTGGAAACAGATATGAAATGGCTCGAACGGCAGAAGAACGCTGATCCTATTCAACTAACGTATTTAAGAAGGATTCGAGGCAGCGCATCGCTAAGACTTTTTATTGGTTGGGGAGAGAACCTTAAATTGCCAAGTCAAATTTCAGCATTTGCCAACTCGTTTTATAATTTTGCCAACTTACCACAGTTAGAAAATGTAATATAGTTCTTATTTGTTAAAAGTTTAATAATATTCCCAATTAGTTTTGTAATTTTTGCCAAGTCTATCAGAAATAGAAAATATACTGTAGTTTTCATTAAAGTTTTAAACAAATTTGCCAACTAAGTTTGTAAATTTGTCAAGTGTAATAACATTTTCGAATGTTTGGGGGGAGCCCCCCCCCTCCCCCCTTATCGAGGCCCCTGATTCGAGGTATGGCAGCATTGAAAAGAATGTCTTCTTTGAAGCCAGAAAATGATGTAAAAAAGTAAACAAACAAACAAAAAAAATTTAAAATACAAAAATCAATTTTTAAATATGCCAGCATTAACTACTGCTGTCAGTCCGAAGTGTGGATAAAGTGTGAAGATTTTAGTATAGTCAGGAGTATCCGTTAAAATTGTCTGTCCATTTATCCGAACTTTTGCTTATCTGAACTAGGGTCGGCGCTCTACCGTAATGTATACATAATTTAAAATATGTACTACTGAATGCAAAAATCTTATTTCGATATTTTTAAATAAAACTACTAGACTAGAAAAAAAAAATTGAGCTCCTTTTATCTGTGGTCAATGGGCAACTGTCGATAATAGAGCGTTGCACCTTTGCAACTCTGAAAAATACTTCCGGTCTATCACAATACATGTTTTTTTATTGTAATTCCCTTAGCAACATTAAGATATATAAAAGTTATTTTTGTAACCAGTCAGCAAGAATACGTTTGCTGAAGCCAAACAATATATTAATCAACCTCCTTATCCTACCAATAATCGAAAAGTGTGTTTATCGTATTAACTTCCAGAATAAAATTGAAAATTAACCAAAACAGACAGACATGTAAATGTATTTCCTTTTAGTGAATCGCAACTTTTCTCTGCGGTTTTAACATGGCAGTTTTGAAATCTAGGAAAAATGTATTTTGAGTATTTTCAAAATACAAAATACTTTGTAAAACCATCTGAAAATACATTACAAAAATACTTTGATCTTATCGGATTAAAATACAAAATACAAAAGTATTTTGAAAATGTATTTCAAATACATGTATTTTCGATACTGCCCAACTCTGGTTACGTTCCACAAATAAAATGTGTGGTTTCATCTTCATATTAGACATAAATTAGCTAAAGAATATGAATTTGGGACTATATTATATATATATATATATATATATATATATATATATATATATATATATATATATATATATATATAAATTAAATATTTGTTAATGAATAATAACTTATATATTCCAGGTAATGTTATAATATTTTTATTATAAGTCATTATATAGCCAGAAAACTAAACTTAATGCCTTTTTCTGAAGTTTTAAAATTTTGTTAAATAGGTTTTCTATCTAGGGCAGAATCTCGCACAATTATCAGAAAATCTATAACTGAAGACTAAGAAGTAATTTATTTGAGACAGTTTCATTTTAATGTGGTGCAATTTTTAAAAGTAATAATATAAATGTAAAAAAATATAATTTTTTAAGTGCACTAAAAAGTAAGCCATATAAAAAACCTTAAAGGCGCAAAAATTAAATTAGATTGAGGTGAGCTCGATTATAGAAGTTTAATGGATTTAAATGGGAATTTCACTAAATTAGCCAGATGTCGCCAAGTTATTTTATATATGGCAACTTATTTTTGTCGCGAAATTTAGCGATGTTGTGGCAACTTTGCCATTAGTACTTTTCAACAAGCAGTCATTGTTTGAGGTGATTCTAATTTCAGATAGGAAATAAAACTATCAATTGAGTAACAATTAAGTTTAAATAGCTATAAAAATAAAATAATATAACCTAATTATATAGTCAGAGAAACAATACTCTTTTGCAAATGTCTTTCAAAAAAGGCGAACGCTTGGGCGAACGCTTTATAATTAACGAAATTGGCATGCTTACCTTTTCTTTGTTTAAATCCATCTTGATTTAGCGAGCGTTCTTGATTTAGCGAGCGTTCAGCAGTTCACTTTCCTTGATTTTTGTTTGTATAATGTACCCGATATGTAGCAAATCAACAAGTGAAGAAAGAGGCGTGACTTCTGAAAGGACGGCTGCCTCTTTTCAGGGAGATCAGCCTATGAAAATGCAGATTTCTAAAGAAAGAAACTTTCCCCCGCCTTTATAGATTACTGTATTATAAATCAGTCGTTGACTTGACACTGAGTTACATGTTACACGAGTTGAGTTACACGTTTCCGATGAAACAACCTGTGGTGTATCTAAGTGGAAGAGGATGGGGGGGGGGGGGGGGGGGGCTGCCAAGGGGCGCTGAATTGAGGGAGGTTTTTAACGGAAATTATTTCACATATCTTGACAATAAACAAAAAATTTTGACTTTTTCTTTCTGTGTGTGTGTGTGCGTGTGAACGTTTTCATTAGTAAAATATTTTGTTACATCCAAATAATCAAAGAAAAAGATTCTGCTGATGTTTCAAGGGATGACTCAACACACTTTATTCCTTAGATGATTACGTTCTTGAAATGGGGGGGGGGGGGGCAAAATGGTTGAAAAGGGGGAGGCGCCAAATTGAGAGACGTTCACACATTTTTACAATAAATAAGGATTGTTGACCTTTTTTTTTGTGTGTGTGATGAATGCTTTGAAAAATTTTCTTGTGTTATGAGCATTCCATATGATATATTTTCGTGTAATGGAGCTTCTGCGAACCCAATGCCGAAACTAGCCTTTTTTGCACCCGGGGCAAACATGGATTTTGGCGCCACCCCCCCCCCCCCCCTCTTCCGCAAAGTATATTTACAGAGAGAATTTTACTAATTTTCTAATAGCCGACTTATTTTAAAATTTAAAATATGTAATCATAAAATATGTAATACTGAACTACGTAATCCACAATGGTGGATCCAAGGGGGAGGTCACGGAGGTCATGACCCACTTCTGAACACCAACAAAAATAGTCTAAAGATCATTTTTCAAATAAAATATACAATAGAGTCCCGATTATCCGAGTTCCACTTAACCGAGTTTCCGCTTTAACCGAGTTATATTCTTCTGATGGACTGATGGCTTCCATTATTATGAAACAGCTATTATAAATGAAGTGTTAGGTGAAGATGAAACAGCAGTTGCAGCGTTCTAACTTTTTACGACTGCTGTTTCATCTTCACCTAACAGTTCATTTATAATGGCTGTTTCATAATAATGGAAGTCATCAGTCCATCAGAAGAAAATGATCCTTTCCAAAGGTATAATCCTTCATTTGGCGCCCCTTCATTCTGGCGCCCAGGGCACGTGCCCCCTCTGCCCCTCCTTAGTTTCGGTCCTGTGGGAACCAGTGCAAAAGGAATTTAGTTGAAGCAAAGATTTATTTATTGAAAATTCAATTTTTCCATCGAACGGGCATTGGAAAAAAAAAATAAAATTTGGGTGACCCTTCTTAAAACATATAAAAATCAAGGCAGGAATTTCTAGTCTTCCTTCGTACGATCAGAGCAAATGGCTGTGTAGAAATGGGGGGGGGGAGTTATTTTCCTGCCCTTGTTTAGTGTTAAATGCAAGTATGAGTATGTGTGACATTTGGAAGGATTTGATTTGATGATTTAAAAAACCTTTCGCAAACGTTGTTAAGGCATGCTGCTTCCAAAGATCATTCACTGTAAACTGAAATGTCTGAAATTCAGTCACTTAAGTGTCTGAAACGTAGTGTTCAATTTTCAGACGTTTTAAAATGTCTGAAAATTTTAAGACACTTCTTGCGTCTGAATTTCAGACACTTAAGTGTCTGAAACAGGAGTGTTCGATTTTCAGACGTTTTAAAACGTCTTAAAATTTTTAGACACTTCTTGTGTCTGAATTTCAGACATTTCAAATGTCTTAATTGCGGCCATCTTTGAGCCTTTTTTTTTCAACAATGGGAAGCCATCTTTGACCACTTTTCATTCTAAGCCATATACGCAGCCATATTTGACCACATTGAATCAATTTTTATAAATGGGAATAATCTGTTACCATAAGGCTAATGTCAAACGGACGTCTTTTTGCACGCTTTTTCCCTTGCGTATTATCCCTACACAATCCCGCTAGCATTGTGTAGGGATAATACGTAAGGATAAAAGCGTGTAAAAAGACGTCCGTCTGACATTAGCCTAAAGCAGAGCTGATTGCAGCGTGGTAAAACTGGGATGCTTCGGTACGAAGTTTTCATAAAGCTGATATTTCAAATCATTTTTGACCTTATGATGATTGTAATCAGTATTTTGTAGTTTTAGAATAGACTAATATCTATATATTTTCACCTAAATATGTATCTATGTGATATCATATATGCCTTACGGCATCCAAAATGTTTATTACTTTTAGTGCGAACTTTCAAAGACCTAATATTCATTCGCGCCCGTCCCCACAGCTTTGATATACTGTTACAAAAAAAAAAAAAAAAAAAAAAAAGAAAAAAAAATTAAGCCTACTCGATGCTATCAATACATATTTGGATAAATATATCTTTTTCTTTAACCTAATCATGCTCTAAAAATACAAAATATTTATTAAAATAAGTATAAGATCAAAACAAATTTAAAATGTCAGATTTATGGATATTGCATACCAAATTTGGGGGCCCGTAAAGCTAAAGGCCCATAGAAACAGCCCAGTTTGCCCATGCTGCAATCAGCTCTGCTTTATGGTAACAAATTATTCCCATTTATAAAAAATGATTCATTTCTTCAGAAAGAATCCCATCCCTGCTTTGTTGTACAATTTTTTCCCATTGAAATTAGATATTCCCAGTGAATTATTTTAAGCAGTTTTTGCATTTTTATTTCAAAATTGAGTATGAAACTCTTACTTTTTTTTTCTTCCTTCATTTTTATTATTATACTATTTACAGGGCTCGCAGTGTTCCTAAAATTTTCATCCTTGCTACCACTATTTTAAAAAGATAATCTTTATCGTATATTTCTATTATAAATGTTAAAGGAATGTAACACGAAGAAGTTTTACTTTAAATACTGGTAGCAAAATGCGAAAATTTTAGGAACACTGCGAGCCATGTATTTATCATTACCAAGAAATACTGAAAAATTTGACAATCACACATCGGCGGCTGAGATGAACAGTAGTTATAGGATTCTGGATGGACAGCATGTCTATTTGACACTTTTTAAACGATAAATAATATAGTAAATATAACTGGAAACAGAAATCCTTTATAATAAATATCTTTCATTTCTGCTCCCCACGAAATTTGTAATCACACAAGCAATGGCAGTCACTAAAGCCATTTCTTATCCACATGATTGGTATATTGTTAACTACATTGAGAAAGAAACCAAATTAAAATTGATATAAAGTAAATATCTTGTACTATTCTGTTCATTTCTTAGTAGAAAGTACAAGTTTCTTTCCTTGAAGTGTGCTTTGAAATATTTTAACGTTTAAATATAATAATTCAAAAATAATACTATTAATGATAAATTAAAGGTTTTGCTTTCTCTGAATATTTTAAATTTGTCATACAAATATTAATATCTCAAAAAAAAAAAAAAAAAAAAAAAAAACAGGCTGGTGTTATGAACTCCCTTTTTTTAAATGAGAAAAAGAAAAAAAAGAAAAAGAAAGAATTTTGGGAAAATGTCCAAATATATTAAAATTTGCTAAGCAGTCTATGTATATATTGTACAGCATTTTTAAGCAGTCTAGTGTAAAAAGAAAAACAATGAAGAAAAAAATCATAGAACCAGTTAATTCTACTCTATATATAGCGGATACCAGCAAATAGCGGATTAATTACGTGCTCCCGAAGCGTCCGCTATTCAGAGGTTTTGCTATTATATTCATTTATAGGCGCATTCTAATTAAATAAAAAGTTTTTTTGTTACAGTGTAGGAATAATGCTCTAAATAAATTCTAGGTCCAGCGGTTGACATTAATCAATAATATTCGCAAAGTTACTTTAAAGTTTAAATCATATGAATCTAAATATCCATACATGCAAACCAACCAATTAATTACTTGATAAGTTACTCTATTTAATTTGTAGCATTACAATGTGCATTTATACTTTTTTTTTTTTTTAATCATATAAAAACAAAATTGAAATGCAACAAAGATAACTTGCGTTGAGATGCTACATTATCAAACACAAACATAAAAAATAGACTTAAAATCCTATTTCATTTTTTTTTTTTTTTTGAAAATTAGTTTCTTTTTATTCTTAATTTTCATGATTTTTTTTTTTTTTTTTTTTTTTTTTTTTTTACATTCAGATAAAAAAAAAAAATCTTTGAGGTGAAAAGAAACTTCTAAAAATATTTTCCCCTATAAACATCGTAATAAAAATACCGTATATACTCGCGTATAAGTCGACCCCCTAACTTTCGAATGCAAATTCTGTAAAAAATCAAAAACGCGCGTATAAGTCGACCCCCTAACTTTTTACTTCAATTTTGCACAAAATCAAACCATAGATTTCACTTGCCAATGAGAAGGTAGTAAGTAAATAAAAACAAATCATTGAATTTATTTAAATGATAAATTATTATCATTTATATATTTTATATAGTACTTTATTTTTTATTCTTACACATAAAAAGAACATAATTTTGCAGTATTCGATGTTTATGTTTTTGCTTTTTTAACTGACTCGCGTATAAGTCGACCCCCCAAATTTGCTTACCGAAAATTGTCAGAAATTTCTCGACTTATACGTGAGTATATACGGTAATTTATTTAGGCATAAATTAAAAAATTGAATAATATGAAAAAATATATACGTACACGGAGCAAACATAATCAAAAGAATAATCTTCAAAGCACATTCTTTCACAGAATCTTAAATATCAGCGAAGTTACATAACTCACCAATCAGATGGTAAACAATTAGAAAAGTATCTTCCCCTGTCATGGGCGAATGGGTCTTACTTATAACCATATAATTTTTTTTCTCATATTTTTTTTCATTTCTGTGTATGATACTCAACTTGATTTTTTAAATATTTTTTTAGCGCATATTGGATTAATTACACAGATTTTATTATTTGCTTAAAGCATCTTTTAAATATGGCTCCATTTTAAAATTTAACCCAGGAGGACGGGCGCATGCCCAGGGTGTGAATAGTTTTTGTCACCAATAAATACAAATAATAATCGTCACTTTATTTAGTCGCAAACAATTGTTACAAATTCTGCGATAAAATAATTAGAAGATTATTTAACAAAAAATAATGGTAACAATTGTAAAAACCATACGCACTCTGGGTCTGTCAGGCCTGGTGTTAATCTTTCCAGGTTAAATATGTTATGTAACACAGTAAATATACATAAATAATTTTCTATTTTTAAACAAGTTTTCATAAAGATAATTAAAAATAAATAAATAAAAATAGTCGTTCAGTTGAATACTATAGGAGAGATTTATTTCACATTGGAAAATTGAAACTTATAAACTATTCTGAAATTCATAAAAACTTTCATTCTTATGCTTTTGTGATTTCTTTTCGTGCTCTTGTATCCACTGTATGAAGCGAAAAAAAAAGATTGATAACATTTCTCAATATGAATTTCTAAATTTATCAATATGAAAAAAAAAAAATATTTCAATGATAGGAGTACTGGTCCCAAGGGCCAGTAAGAATGAGAGTTCACTGGTCAACAGTCATCATCACTGGCCCGCTACATAAAATTCAACTAAGTACCTTTAACACTTTGAGTGACAACCACTCCCCCCCACCCCTCCTGTTAGACTATAAACAAACTTTCCTTTGCAGTTACCCAAAATTTGGCTTAGGGGGAGGGGGATGAAAAAGGTCTTAAGGCTACAAAAACTTAGAGAAATGCTGTTTCGTAAAAGAAATTCTGTTCTTTACTATATAATAATAATAATAATAATAATAAAAGAAAATTAATTTTAACACATGACAACATATATCCTTCCTCCCCGCCCCCGGCCAATACTCACATTCTGCGAGATAACAAGGACCATTATCGCCATATAAAAAACATATATTAATCGATATAGGATTAAAATCTTATGGAAAAGTTGAAGGAGTACATGAACTTCAAACACAAAATTCACTTAAAATTTAACACACGAAGCATGGTTATAGAAAAAAGTTTAATTCTTATTAAACGCGTGACTGAACGGGAATAAACAAGTATAAAAATAATCATTTGTTAATACACATTATTTACACTTAATTACTAATGCGAAAATTCTCACTAATAATCAAGATATAGGTATATACTACTTATTTGCAATCATAAAAAAAAAATTATCATTTAAGCAACACATAGGTAATTATAAAAAAAAGTAAAATTGACACACTAAACATACAATTGTAAAATTTTAAAAGATTTTATTAATTCTCAAGAGATTTTTTAAGAAGAGACAGCGTCAGCAATTTAAACAAATTAGCATGATAAACTTTAATATTAAGAGTGCAATATATTATTTTAATATACCTATTAAATAATTACGTTCATTCTAAAATAGAAAAATAAAAAACCAGTAAGGAGTTACCTGTAAATACAATAATCCAATAGAAGAATTTTTAACGCATATTTTTATGCATTATCATGTTTTATTTAAATTAAAACATTATTAATAAACACTGTGAATCTTTGATATTGATACCACAATATTAAATAATCAGGTAGAATAATGCCAAGCACAGTTAGTAATATTGTGGCGGTAGGGATCTTTACTTTATTATTGTATAGGAAAATGCTTGTCTTCAAAAACATTTACGCCTCACTACAAGTTTTAAATTATGAATCCACCGTAATAAAGTTGCATGAGAGAATGATTAATATTACTGTTTCTGGAGATTGATATTTAATTAAGAAATCGTTGATTTAGGCTACTAGGTCCGATTTGAGAACTGATGATGGTTCCATTGAGGTTTTCGATAAAAATGTTATATCCTTAATACAGTAGGTTTTTTCATGCTTAAGAATCTCGGAATTAATGCAGCCGGATGTGAACTTGATTCGACGGCCATGCTTGTAAAGCTGGGCACATGGTAGGCTTAGCGGTTTTAAAACGTTCGAAATTAGAAGAAATGAACAGTGCGAGACCACGCAACAACCACGAAAAACACTGACAGGATGCAGAAAGGGTACAACTCCACGATTAAAATGCGGGGAATAATTATTCGAACAGAAAAATGAATAAAAAACAAAGTGCTAAGACTTGTAAATACTCAAAGAATTCTCGCTTCAACACTCCGCTGTTACATTCGACACTGTCTCAGTTACGCATGCGCGGCTAATTCTACGCTTCTTCTTCTTTTTTTTTTTACCTATCTCTGTCTCTGCGATATGGAAAGATTTGCCATTTAGGAAAATTGTCGAATGTTCCACAATAGAAATTAGTAATAATAAAATTTGGGGTTTTTGTTTTTATGCGAAACACTTTTTTACGAACAATATTATTAATAAACCTTTTCATTTTTTTTCTATTTTACTATTTTAAGCAGGTACATCTGTATCAAAAACTTTATTTTTCTACAAGCTTTTGAGTAGTAATGTAGGTCCATGAGTGTGTGTGTGGGGGGGGGGGGGAGGGGGGGATTACGAAGGGAGATTTTGAAATTTAATGAAATTTTCTTTATATTTGATTATTAAGAAAATATTAAAATGCATTCGTCCCAGTGCCTTAGAGAATAATCAAACACCCCTAAAACCCACATAGAAGAGAAAATTTAACTCTGCTCGCCTTTTAACGTTCACGTGTTTCTATTTAAAACAGAGGTTTTCTATTTGTGGTGCTATATTTCAAGGATCAGGAAGACAGAACCCCCACCTCCCTTCCCCTCCAAATAAAAACTGCTTCAGTTCTTGATTTTGAAAAATGTTGTTACAAATTTATTTCCGAATATCTAATATTTCTTAATTGTAAATTTGTTCTATTGCTTTTATGTTTAAAAATTGTCTTGCATGGGGAGTTGTGACAAAATATTCTTAGTTTAGCTTATTTTATATTTGTGTTCTGCATTTTAAAAAGCGAATTAGGTAGTAGACTACAGGCATATCTGTTCCTCAGTCTTGCTCCTCCCTACATTTCTTGCCCCACCAGTGGCCGAGATGTTCTGCTCTCGAAACTGGTAGACGGGAGGTGCTGGGTTCAAAACCCATCACTCCTGTCGACGTAATCGTTTGGAGTTTTCCGTGGTTTTCTTCGAACCTTGGATTTCCTTGTGTAAATACGTGTTAGGTTTCCTTAGAAAGACCCCCACGGGGCACTCCCCCCCCCCCTTAGGGCCTATATCCCTCGTGTTGATATTTGGCCGTCATAAACGCAACCAACCAACCAACCCTATATTTTTTTTCTGCTCGCGTTCAAATCTTAGTATTTCAATTTTCAAGCTATATATATATTACTCTTTTAGTGGTAGTTTTCCGCATTCTCCGGCGTAGACCCATGAGTGTAAGTAATTTTTGAAAAACTTTATAATTTTGTGAAAAGTAATAATTTAATAACTTAATACATCATAAAATTAACTTAGTCCCAAAACTTGATAAATGGATTTGTACAATACTGACACACGTTCTATGTTCTAATCAAATTTTTTCTTTTATAAAGTAATACCAAATTTTGTGTGCAGAACTGTATTTTAAACATTTTTCATTTATCCAAAATATTCTCTGGTGCTGCTGAAAAATATAATGACACAATCGTCATAGTTATGATGCTATTATATCATATCCAGACACTTAAATGTCTGAATTTCTAAATGTCTTAATTTCAGACATATAATCACAATTAAGACATATTTTCCTGTTCATTTACATCATGATCATAGTAAGACACTTATGTGTCTTAAAGTAAGACATTTATTATGTCTGAATTTTCAGATTCAGACACTTAAGTGTCTGAAATTCTTTTTCAGTCACATATGTGTCTGAATTTAAGACGTCTCTATTTGCAGTGTTTAAATGTTCATTTAGCCTTGAATAAACATTCAAAGAATCTGAACATTAAATGAATATTGAAAATTGCAGACAATTAAATACAACGAGATTTAAAATAGAACGGGGAAATATTTTCTAAGTATTTTTATTAAAAAGCATTTTTGTGTATTGTATTTAACAAATAGAGCAATCAGTGCATTTTTTCAGATGATGTATTTTAAAATTATTTCAAAAGCAGCAAAATTTCAAAAAAAAAAAAAAAATACTCGAACTGAGAGAAAATTACGTTAACGATTGCAACTCTGAATCATTTAAAGGGAAATGAATGAAGCAAAACCTTTTCATACATTTATAATTGAAGAGCTGAGTGGGTGAACATGTTATGCTACATTTTCTAATTTTTTTTTTTTTTTTAATCTTTTGAATGAAAGCGTTATGAGGTATCCTATCACATGGTGAAGCTAAAATGCTAAGATTCTATTTAGTCTTGACGATTTAAGAGATTATTCATTAATATTTAATATTTTAATATTTAATAATGTCAATAATATTAATAATTTTTAATATTTGAAAATGAAACATGAATAAGTTTTTCTGAGAGAGTTTAGTACCATGCCTGTTGATATTTTAAACACATGGTACCAAACAGAAAATAAATCATTAAAATTTACAGCAAAAACTTTCACCTCAAATTTCTTGAAATGTAATTTTTGTTACTTAACATGTTCTTCCACTTAGCTCTTCAATTATTGTATCGTTAGGTTAGTTTTTTACTAAGTCTTTATTCTTTTAGCAACGATTTTTTTAATAATATAGTTAATACAGTAAAACACCGTTTACACGTTTCTCATTCATACGTCTTTTACATTTATACGTTGTTTCAGTGCGGTCCCGATTCTTCCATATGTATTTTAGTGTTATAATGTTTCGTTTATACGACGCATAAAGTTGGTTATACGTCATTTCTTTCACGCCATAGCCGATTTTCCCAGAATTTTTTCTCACAGTGTTGTTCTTTTACTCTTTTCTGCTAGCAATATTTGGAGAAAGGTGAAAGACAAAGAACACGTGTGACTGCTACAGGATTTTTGTCAAGTTCGCATAGGCGTAGCGTCGGGGGGCACGTGCCCCCCCAACCTTCTGTACCCCGGGCGCCAGACCCGAAAGCGTAGGGGGCGCCAAATGAAGATTTTTTTTTGTCTTTACATACAAAAATGTATATGTATTATGTATATATATCGAATTTGCATAAAAGTGCCTCGCAGCAGGAAAATCCAAAAGGAAAACTGAACCAAATTCATTAAAATTTACAAATATATAAAAAGATTCATCTATAATAGAAGACTGCAAATAGGAGAATCACTAACATTTTCCAAGGCCAATAGGTCGGTCTCTACTCCTTTCTTCTGTGTAAAACTGTCCCTCACCGATAACCGATTTCCTTCGGGGGGGGGGGGGGTGCAGAGACATGTTCCCCGGACGTCAGAATGAAAGGCGAAAAGGGCGCCAAATGAAGATTTTGTTTGACTGTGACTTTTCTGTTGAAAAGATTCCATGAAGGCTGTTCTATTCTTTTTGGAGCTTTCTTTTTTTCCGTCTTGCTATGGGCGACGTCAAATGATTGTCCGGTACAATAAAAACAAACGCGAGAAGGAGTCAGGGTTTGAAACTGAAGGGGGGGGGGGGTAGAGGGGGCATGTGTTCTGGGCGCCTCGCGCAGGGGGCGTCAGATGAAAATTTGGTTTGCCGTTTTATACAATATATGTATGTGCGTGTGAAATTTGTGTAAAAAATATTTTCTAGCCGAAAAGTCAAAAAGTAAAGCTTAGTTCAGTGCATTAAAAATGTCAAATAGATAAAAAAATTCGCGTACAATATACAAGGCAGTAAATGAATAACCCCATTCTTTTTCTTATAATTACTTTTTTACATGCATATCACCATATCTGGCCTTAGAGGAGGCGAGGTCAGGTGACCGACTGGGACAATAAAAACCAAGCGGTCGAAAATTCACAAAATAAAAAGTAAAAACTTAATAATTTTGTTGTTATTGTTTTGAGTCAGACATAAATTTGAAAATTAGCATTAAGTTCAGGAAAGTATCTAGACATATCAGTCTATAAATAAGAAGAGTGGTATAAGTGATAATTCTGCAAAACTGATGTAGATAGCATATGGGAAGATATTTTACAATACTGGAATTCATTTTTGTACCTACAGTAAATCCTGGCTTTTTAGTTCCTAAAACAATGTGACTCATATTACTATGACATTAAAGTGCCCCACTTGTAATAATTTGTAATGCTACAACAACAGTAAAATCTCGAAAAATGAAATCTGTCTATAATGGAATCGTGTCTTAAATGAAAAAACCACATGGTTCCAACAGAAAGAATATCAGCAGTCAGAACTCCTAAGGCGGAAACCTGTATAAAGCGGAATTATTTCCGCTTGCTTTCGATTTTTCCCCAGGTTTTAATGAACAAATATTTGACAAAGCTGGTTATATATTTAAATGTTACATATTTTATTGTTACACATTTTAAATTTTAAAATAAGTCCGCTACTAGAAACTTTCGTAAATTTCTCTTTGTAAATTTACTTTGCAGAGGAAGGGGGGGGGCGCCAAAATTGATGTTTTCCCCAGGTGAAAATATAGTTTTTTTTAATTAGCTAGTTTCGGCCCTGGAAGGACTGCACAAAGTAAAATGTTTTAGTAAAACCTTTTAAAAGAAAAAAAAGAGTATAGCATTTGCAGTGGTACAGTAAAAAATCTCTCACAGGGCGCCATGGCTAATAAACTCGCCCCTGCCTTTTACCCCCCAAAAGCCTTTTCTCTTCTTTTTGCCATTTCTAGGCGTTTTGCCACTCTAGGCGGAAATTGTAAAATACCGCTCTGTTCCTTTTGGTGCACTTATTTATAACTACTTTTTAAACTGATCAGGAATGAATGAGCCACGCAAAAACAAACGCGATAAAAAATAGGAAATTTTTATAAAAAACTCAATAACAAGCGATGTCACAAAGCCATTATTCTAAATTCATTCAAGTCTGGCTTCAAAAGGACGAAAATGGAATAGAAGGTAAGAACGTACAGAATTGTTTGTTTTATTAAATTAATAACGTTTTCAGAAAAAAACAAAAATCTCCACTCAAAAATGTGATTATTTTTGACACATTAATAAACTCATTTCTATTCCTATTTGCCTGAAAATTACAGATGTTAGCATTCAGGTGCTTAAGAATCGGGTAACGTTCTCCTGTTTCTTAACGTTTTCCCTAATTCGAAGCAGTTTGATTTAAAACGGATTACTAAATGGATACGTCTTGTAATTGTCAGCCTTTGAATTTGGAAATCAAAAGTCCAACTTTGACGTTATTTTATAAAAAAAATCGGAGTTCTTTTAGAAAAAAAAAACCTTTATTCTACTTCATAAAAGCATATCAATTGTAGGGCTGCCACTGCCAAATGACATTGAAAATAGTAGCTTTAGTAGCCTCCAAAGAAAAAAAATAGTAGCATTTGTTCGAAACAAGTAGCCAAAATACTCGCATACCCACTTTAAAAAAAGGAAGAACGAATGTATCCATAACAATGAAAGGTCTTTATGAATATCCACATTTTATGATTCTGCTCAAATAACTGAATAATGAATAAAGCGATTTCTTCAAATGAGAAAGCAAGTTATCCAGAAAATAAGGCCCTAATGTTTCAGTTACGAAGTAACTTGGTTCTTTCATAATAAAAATTATGTACAGCACCAGGAAACATAGCAGTAAAAACTTCTTGCAGATCATCCCCGGTACTACTTTCCATTAGGCCTTTCATTTTAAGAGTTTCTTGGAGAGAAGAAAGAAAAGTTTTATTTGAGGGGCAGGGTTAGAAATAACGTGTGGGATATCGCAAAAAAATCGCAGATATCAACAATTGGCCTTAGAAAAAAAAAGAAGTTTTCCATCGGTCGCGAAAAAAAACACTTGTAAATTTCGCCTAAAGATTATGGAAAGAAAATCTAAAATTTTGTCAAACTGTCGCGAACAGAAAAAAAATTACACGCGCGAATTTGGTCAAATAGTCGCGCAAAAAATCTAGCAAAAAATCAAGAACTTCCTCAGTCAGTCGACAAAAGAAAAGATCGTTTAAAAGAATCGCGAATTTCGTCAAAAATCACTGAAACAAATATACAATATCATTTTCGTCAACCTGTCGTAGAAAAATTCACGAAATTTGGCAAAGGATCGTGTAAAGAAAATCGTGAATTCCACGAAACGATTGGCGGAAAAAAAATGCGAATTTTGGTAATTCGTCGGGGGAAAAAATCGCGAATCTCCTTAAAGGCCCGTGGAAAAATATCTTGAATTTTATCATAGGTTGTGGAAACAAATGGCGATTTTAGTCATTCGGTCACGGACAAATCATCACAAATTTCGTCAAAAGAATCAAAATATTAGGAATTTCGTCAAACGATGAAGAGAAAAAAATGCAAATTTCGTCAAATGGTCGTGGACAAAAAAACGGCAAGTGTAATTCTGAGTAAAAGAAAAAAAAAACTGAAATTCACAGCAAATTTTCTAAAAAGTTACAGTCGAGGGAGGAAAAGGGGTGGAAATAGCCTCCCAGCGCCAATTATGCGTTTTATTCTGCAATCCTTTGAAGAAATTCGCATTTTCACGCGATCCTTTGATGAAATTTGCGATCCCTTTGTGAAATTTGTGTTTTTTTCGCGATCCCTAGACGAAGTTTGCGTTTTTTGCTATCCCTCGAAGAAATTCGCGTTTTTTCGCGATCCCTTGAAGAAATTAGCGATTCTTTGGCGAAATTCGTTTTTTTCTGCGATCCTTTGAAGAAATTGGCGATTTTTTTCTGTGAACGATTGTCAAATTGATTTTTTCAGCGACCATTTGCCTAAATTCACGATATTTTATATGCTTATTTTTAAAAATTTCGGAACCAGATGCCTTAAATTTTTGGAAAATTCAGAACAGAATCACCCCTGAAAAGGCACGAATTTGGTCAAATAATTGCGTAAATAATCGAGATTAATGATTGCACAAAAAATCAGGAATTTCGACAAACTATCGTGGAAAAGAATCGCGAATTTCGACAAACTATCGTGGAAAAGAATCGCAAATTTCTTCAAATGATATCTGAAACAAACAGCGAATACCATCAATCGATCACGGAAAAAATATATATCGCGAATTTCAACAAGTGGTGGCGGAAATAAAATTTCGCCAATCTGTTGCAGAAAAATTCGTGAATTTTGGCAAAGGATCGCGGAAAAAAAATCGTGAGTTCCGTGAAACGATCGCCGGAAACAAAAACGCGAAATTTGGCAAAGGATCACGGGAAAAAAAATTTAGTACCACGAAACGATCGCCCCAAAAAAATCGGGAAATTTGTAATAGGTCATAGGAAAAATTGCGAAATCTCCTTCAACAATCGTAGCAAAAGATGGCGAAACGAAATAACTATTTTCGTCAACTGATTGGGGAAAAAAATCGCGAATCACCCCAAACAACTAAAAATATCTTGAATTTTACCTAAGGTCGCGGAAACAAATGGCGATTTTCGTCATTCGGTCGCGGAAAAATCATCGCAAATTTCGTCAAAAGAATGGACAAAAAATTGCGAATTTCGTTTAACGACCACAAGAAAAAAATCGTATATTTCGTCAAATGGTAGCGGACAAAAAAACGTAAATTTGGTTTTAAAAAAAATTTTAAAAATGGGAATTTAACCAAATGATCGCGCAAAAAATCACATATTTTATAAATCGGTCGTGAAAAGAAAATCATGAATTTTTAGAAATGATCTGGAAAAGAATCCGGAATTTCGTCAAAAGATCTCTGAAACAAATAGTAACTACCATCAATCGGTGGCAGAAAATATACATCGCGAATTTGGACAAGTGATGGAGGAAAAAAATCAATTTCGTGAATCTGTAGTCGAAAAATCTGCAAAATTTGGCAAAGGATCGCGGAAAAAATCGCAAAATCTCCTTCAACGGTAGTGAAAAAAGATCTCGGAAAAGAATAGGTATTTTCGTCAATGTTTTTTTTTTTTTTTGGGGGGGGGGGGATCCCGAATTTTGAAATTCGTCGCGGAAAAAATTGCGAATCTCCTCAAACAACCGTTGAAAAAGTGCGTTAGGGAAGATGACGCTTTGAAGAAAAAGACCGAATATTTTCAGTAAAAATTGTCGCTGAAATCCGAAAAAAATCGCCTACTGCTTTTTTTGAAATAGTCGCTTTTTAACAGTTATGGGCCTAAAATAGTCGCCATAGCCGCCGGATGCTGAAAATAGTCGCTTTTAGTAGCATTTTAGTAGCAAGTGGCAGCCCTGCAATTGCATGTTAAGAAAAATCGGAAATTTCGAGAAATTGAGTCGGGCCGGACCAGGCCTGATTTAATTGGTTTTTTATGGGCCGGGCATGTTTTCACTGATTTTTTTTACGAACTGGGCCTGGCCGTAAACTGTGAAAATATAAATGGGCTGGTCTTGGGTGGAACTTTTAATTTTCACGCCGGCCTGGAAACTGCGGCCCGTGCAGACCTCTAGTGTTCCCCCCAGGGTCGTGCAAAGAGGGGGCTAAAGGAGCGGTCGCCCCGGGCGCAAAATTTATGCTGCGAACCACGGTTTTATTTGTTTATTTATTCAGTTTTTGGCCGCCGATCATTTTCAGGGGAATTTCTTTTTTCTTTCTTGATCATTTTTTTTCCTGTCGCAAAAAATCATGAAATCTCTAACAAATACACTGCTCAAAACAATTAAAGGATATTGCAGTTTTAGGTGGATTTTGTATCTGGTAAACTGTTTAGCTGATTGATACATGGTCGACAGGCATAGTAGGTTATATGAGAATAAATTACACATGTTTGGCAGAAAAAAATGCATTTTATTGCGCATTTGTGTACTAAAGGAAAAAAACACAATTTGTGCATATGAGAAAAAAATAATAAGAAAAGGTGTTTTCTTCAAAGAAAATCATTTTCAGTAGGGGGTATGGTTTCCACGGGCGGCCAGCAACGTTGAACACCTTTGAGGCATGGACTCAATGAGGCTATTAATGACGAGTTGGGGTATTCTGCCCCACTCTTCCAGAAAAGCTCTTTCCAGTTCTTGGAGAGTTTGTGAGGGTTGTTGGCGGCCAGAAACTCGTCTTCCTAGAGCGTCCCAAACGTGCTCGATTGGATTCATGTCTGGAGAACACGCTGGCCATTCCATTCGAACGATTCCTTCCTCGAAAAGGAAATCCTCCACCAGGTTTGCACGATGTGGCCTGCAGTTATCGTCCATTAAAATGAAGTTATCTCCGATTGCTGCAGCGTAAGGGACGACAATAGGTCTGAGGATCTCATCCCTATATCGGCGACCAGTCAGAGCTCCATCTCGAATGATGTAGAGGTCAGTGCGCCCGTCAATGGAGATGCCACCATACACCAACACTCCTCCACTGCCAAATCTGACACTTTCGTGCACGAACGCAGGATTATTCCTACTGCCACGGTCCCTCCAGATGAAAATACGCCTATTATCCGGATGCACAGAAAAACGGGACTCGTCAGAAAACAGAATATTGCTCCATTCATTTCTCCTCTAGTTGACATGCTCGGTTGCCCACTCCCTGCGGTCGCGACGATGCCTTGATGTTAATCTAACACATACCATCGGTCGGCAAGCATACAGACCTACAGCATGGAGCCGGTTTCGGACAGTCTGAGTTGAAATCGTGGTGCCTGTAGCCGAGCGAAGGTGTTGTTGGAGAAGAGTAGCGTTCATGGTTCGGTGTCTCCGAGCTGTTAACGCTAAATACCGATCTTCATTGGGCGTTGTTGCCCGTCTACGACCTTGCCCTGGTCTTCGGCCTGCACATCCACTCTCCAAAAAACGGTTCCAGATCCTGGAAATGACACTTTGTGACACTCCAATGGCTTGCGCTACTTCGGCTTGAGTTTGGCCCCCTTCTAACCTACCAACAATTCTCAAAGCTTCTGAATCTGTCAAATGACTTCGCTGAGACATCGTACTCATCGAAACAAAGCAATCACTGAATGCCGATCATCCTTGTCTTCATTCTCTTTTATCCAGTTGAAAGTCAAATTTCATTCGCTGCCGCTGAAGCGACGTTTTTGACGTCGAACTCAAAATTTGCATACTCCACAGTTTGAAAACCAGAAAAATTTGCATTTGTGATTCTCTTCTTCTATTTTCGGCAAAAAAAAATTTCGTTTTTATCTTTATTTTATATAAAACTTCAAATATCCTTTAATTGTTTTGAGCAGTGTATGTGCAATTTTCTCTTATGTTAATTAGTTGTTCTGAATTTCTAAATTAAAATTAAACATTTTAAAGTTCCAAAATAAACGCGAAATATTTATTCATATTAAAAATATTATAGAATTTATTTATGTTTCTGGGCTTTATCAATTTTATTACACCCATTACAAAAAGAAAGATTTTTTTTTTTTTGGGGGGGGGGGGGGCGCAAAATTGAAAATTCGCTAAGGGCGCACTTCTCACGGCCTTGGTGCCCCCCCAAAATTTCTGGTCACGCTACGCCTATGCAAGTTCGTGGAACTTTTGGAAAATATTGGACGAAAAGAATGGACAGTAGGTGAACGACATTGACGCTAACGCACTAGGAACCTTTCTTGTTTCACACAGTGCTAGTGAGAAAACTTTCGAGGAAATCCATACATAATGCTTTTCTTAAGTCTCAAAGTAAATCGGCCTGTCATATTAAAGATTAGTTTAATTAAATTATGTTTGTACGTTCAATAATGGAATGGAAAAAGTATCATTTAATGTGTGCAATTGATATAAGGTTTGATAATTATAACTTTTATATTTTAATTTTAGAAATGATTATTTAATAAATTTTTTTCAATGTTTTAATTTTTTTTTCAATATATAGTGCATCTTAAAAAACCTAAAATGGTAGCAAAATTAAATTTGTATGACAGCACCATTATATTCTACAGTCAAAGATTTTGCACCTTAACCGACGGAATTCAGTGTAAATTGAAATGTCTGAAACGGAGTGTTCAATTTTCAGACATTTTAAAGTGTATAAATTTTTAAGACGTTTTAATAGACGCTTTAATTTGCCTCTAAATTTAAGACATTTCAAACGTCTAAATCGCATTCATGTTTGACACCTTTAATTTCTCTGCAATAGCAGCCATTTTTCACCTTTTTTTCGGTAAGCCTTATACACAGAAAAAAAAACCTGTTAAAATATGGAAATCGTACCGTCAATCAAAACGCCAGTAGAATTTACGCATTTTTATGGAAACTTTCTTCCATTTCCAGAAAAATTTAATTTTTTTTTTGCAAATTTCTGTATTTAAAAAATAGAAATTAAGCTTCAAGGAAGGGTAAACACGCATATTTCACGAACATTTTACATGATTTACTCATTTAACTCAAATTACAGCATTAAAAATATTGCACTTACCCATCGCAGGATACAAACCAGGAACCTCATCGTTTCTAGACTAGCCGACTTATCCCCTCAGCCGCGTCTTCACAACTGGGAGCTTCAAATATTGTTACTTATTTATGGCTCACAATTTATTTTACGGTAATGGTAAATATTTTGCTTTGCGTACATACTTATAATTCTGAACGATTTTACACATCTTCTCTCTAGAATTTTGAATATTTTGCTTTTTATTCCATGCGATGTAGGACCAGCAGAAAGTTTTTTACTTCTACACTGTAAAAAGAAAGGAGTAATATTACTCTTAATTTTGGTTTATGAAATGCCAAATGAGTGTTAAATGTACTCTCGTTTAGTTGCGAGCACCGAATAAAGTGTTATGATACACTCAAAATGGTTTAATTTTAACCTTTTAAAGAAATTGTGGAAACCGAACATCGTTTTGGGTGTAAATGTTTTAAACGACATATGACACAGTCCGCCATTTTGAAATCCGAGGTTCTCGTCTCTGAACCTTGTGTGTTAGAAAGACCCCCACGAAGGGCACTCCTCCCCTTAGGGCCCATATCCCTCGTGTTGATAATTGGCCGACATAAATACAACCAACCAACCAACTGAACCTTGTGTGAGTTTTGATATGTTTCTTAGTAAGGATTACTGATTAAAAACCAGATAACAGAGCTTCCGTTGCAGTTTTTCCCGAGTTGAAACTATGTTTATTCTAATTTGGTTAGACTATTTACTGGAAAACCAGCCAACACCGGCGCTGAGTATATGAAAAAAGAAAGTCACGTACACGTCACCTAGCGTAAGTCGAGGCTAACGAAAAAGACAGGCTGCCGCGGTGGGTCCAATTCTTCTTTTTTTATAGACCGCTGGAGTCACGTGATGCTCGAATGCACCAATCAAGGTGTGCGAAAAGAGCATCACGTGACTCCAGTGGTCTGTAAAAAAAGAAGAATCGGACCCATCGCAGTAGCCTGTCTTTCTCATTAGCCTCGGCGTAAGTCCAAATGTAACGAACGAATGTTTTGTGCTCTTTGTGAAAGGGAAAACAACTGCTACTCTGTATCATTGGAATAAATTGAATAACCCATATAAGTTTCATAAAAGAAAACTCATGAAATAGTAAGTATATACATTTATTTATTGGCTATTTGGTTACGAACACTAAAATATATTTTTAATTGTGTATTTTTACCCTTGGTTTCATCGTGCTTATCAGTTTTTAATTAATTGAGCTAAAACAGCTTTAAAGTATGTAGTACGCCTATCGAGTGTGTTATATGTACAAATTTTAACAATATAGATTTTCACTTGATCGTAATTATTGTTTGTTTGATTGCATGCATCAGAATATTTAAGTAAACAAATCTGTTTTCCTTGCACTTGAAATTATTTTTAAACTCCTGCTTTTGTGATACATACATATATTTGTCTTATGTACATATATTTTTTTAATTGATACATAATACATGATTTAGTAGATCAGATATTTCAACATTATAAAAATCAAAATTACTTATAAAGTAAACACGTAAAAATGTCACTTTCGTACAGAGCTTCGAAATATTTGGTTTTTATTTTATAGTGTTGTACATGCTTTAAATCCCATGGTGTTATAAGTTCATGTTTTAGCAATACATTCTGTCAATTTATATTTGTATTTTTTCTATTATTTAGGTTCATCTGATGTTTTATAATTAACACTTTAAGACACGTAATTTAATAATATGTAAAATACTAAAATTGTTTTAAATTTGAAAGCAAAAAAATTATTTACCATCTTAAATGTATAGTTTTTACATATTCAGCAGTTATGCTGTAAGGATAATTAATGCTAATTAACTGCATTTTTCTGTATTTGGCAATAATAATAATATTGCTTTCATTAATAACCAGTAGCGTTGCTAGGATTTATTTTCTGTGAGTGCTGAAAATTTTGTATTTGAATGGAAAATTTGTTTTACTTTACCCTAAACAAGAACATTGTCACTTAAATACATTACAATGGGAAGGGTTTAAAATTGGAACACATATAAGTCTTATACATTCAGGTTCATTTTCTCTCTCTTTTTTGTTTTTTATGTTTAAAAGTTAAATCTAAAGCTCTGTCAAAATGGATAAGTAAAGGGAAGTTTGGGGGGGGGGGGGGTTAAAACCCCTCCAATAGCTAAAAAAAGTAACAATAATTTTGGGTTATTTGAATGGCTAATTAATCACATTAGCCCTTTTATGAAACATAACTAATTTGTAACAGTAATTTTTAAAACATAACTAATGTCAGTATTAATATAGTTGCAATTCTATTTATTCATTGCAGTTCATTAACTGTAGCTGCATTCGTATGGTTGTGTACCACACGCTATGCAAAGTTCGCCATCTTTAATTATAACGCATACGTTCATGAACGATTCGATTCGAATCGAATTCGAAGCTCCAAGGACAGATACTGATAACATGACATCCTCAATTATACGAAAGATCTACTGGGAGAAATGGTTGGCGTTTGCCCGCCCGGCGAAGTTTGTTGTTCGTTTATTCAGTGTTGAATTCTGAGGGCGGAACATAGGGTGACAATTCCCCCCGGAGCAACGAAATCCGAACCCCCCCCCCCCCCAGAAAAAAGGGTAACTTTGTGTTTTCAATTGTCAAAAAGTGTTTATCGGAACTCTATAATGCCCCCTCCCCCGGAGCCGTAAGAGTCCCTCCCGGCGGAAAATGCCTGAATTCAACACTGATTTTACTTTCTTTGACTATTATTTGTCACTCACAAATTTACCAAAGTGAGGAAATTTCGTTGTTTACCAAAACTAAAATGTGTAAAATAAATGTTTAATTGAGATAATAAATTATCGCAGTTAAAACAATGTTTAGCAGCCTCT
Organism: Maratus speciosus; assembly: GCA_963932465.1. Classification (NCBI taxonomy): domain Eukaryota; kingdom Metazoa; phylum Arthropoda; class Arachnida; order Araneae; family Salticidae; genus Maratus; species Maratus speciosus. The sequence goes on from OZ010800.1 coordinate 275,470,837, forward strand.
TTGCGAGAAACTATTTATTGTAAATTATGGTTGCATTAGATTTAAAATGTAATCTTTAAATTGTTTTTTATTTTACTGTTAAAGTGCAAACCATATAAGCAGTAGTGTGTCTTTACACCAGATAAGCAGTAGCATGACTTTACACGAAAAATGGTGGCAACTACGTTGCCACTAAAAGTGGTGTTTGTTTACACCATTTGATAGCTGGTGGTTCATTACACCAATTTACAAGTGGAATTTCACTACACCACTTCGGATGGCAACTGAGTTGCCACCCTTTTTGGTGTAAAGTAAGGGAAATCTTTTTTACAGTGTACCGAAGAAATTTTTAGAACACAAATATTATTGTTTTATACAGAAGATAAGTTATTTTTGAAATATTAAAATATTTAAAATGTTTTAACAGTGCGTATGTATATATATTTTATATATATAATTCGGGGCTTGTCCCTTTTCAGTTGTGTGTGTGTGTAGGGGGGCAGAGGCAATGGAACGCCCTTTAAAAATAAAATCAATTTTTCATTTTAAAAAAATGCATTTCTTACTGCCCGAAACCTGTGTATAATTTTAATGCCAAGGTATGTGTATATAAAAGTGTGTGAAGGAATATAGTGTACTGTTTTCTTTGATTCTTTTTTTTCATTTGATTGGTTGAATATATGACAAAATTTTTGAAATTGGACTCATTAATTCCTTCCTCTATGCTATATCGTATGAACAAAATTTTTCAGTTATAAATATAAGTATAATTTTTCTGCAAAAATAATAAAAATCATTGTTTTACGCATACATTTTTCTTTCTTTTTTTCCGATCGAAATACAGGGTAAAATCTTTTGATGAAACTAATTTTCTCACGGTGAAATCCAATCATACTTGAACTAAATCGATACTCAATCATTAGCTAAAATGTTATACACAAGGGGTGATCAAATGAAAAGGTACGAAATGACACGGTGGGTACAAATGTAGACTTTATTCAAAATATTCACCATAGGCCTGAGAACAACGATTCCACTGATGAGCAAGCTGCAAGATTCCTTGTTCCCAGAATTCCTGTGGCCGTGACGAGACCCAGTCCTTCACAGCGTCCTTGAGTACGTCGTCCGAGTTGAAGCGCTTCCCTTTCAGGTGTTTCTTCAGTGGACCAAACACATGGAAATCGCAGGGCGACATGTCTGGACTCTAGGGCGGATGGTCCAACGTCTCCCACTTGAACCTGGCCAGTTCCATGTGTGTGACTCTGGAGACGTGTGGACGCGCGTTATCAGGGAGCAGAACCGCACCCTCCGTGAGCAGACCCGGTCTTTTGTTCTTGATGCACCTGCGTAGGCGTGGGAGTGTCTCACAGTACACATCGGAGTTAATGGTTTTCTGTGCTCGAGGTATTCCACAAGTAGCGGACCTTGAACGTCGAAAAAGACGGTGAGCAACACCTTGCCTGCTGACGGCACGGCTTTGAACTTTTTAGGGGGATGTGACAACGCATGCTTCCACTGCATGCTGCCCCGCTTTGTCTCTGGCTCGTAGTGATAGCATCAGGTCTCATCACCTATGACGATCCGCTCCATGAAAGCGGGGTCTTCCTGATACCGAAACAGATGTTGCAGTGCTAGCCCCATACGCAGTTCCTTTTGCTGGTTGGTGAGCTGCTTCGGAACCCAAGCGGCGCACACCTTCCGATATCGCAACCTGTTTTGAACAATTGTCCACACGGTTCCATAGCTGACATCCACCTTCACCGCCAACATTCGCAATGTGACACGCCGATCACTTCTCACTAGGTCGTCCACCTTGAAGATGAGATCGCTCGTGAATAGCTGCCAGTTTCTCCCCTTCCGCTGTCAGAAATCGGATAACACCTCGCTGCTCCTCAATCGTCGAATTTTGCAACGCGAACGCTATCCTCTCCTCATACGGACTGCCACATCATTTGGACGCAGCTTTTGATAAGAGCCCCTGCTCTCTACTGCGCATGCGGGCGCCCGCGCATGCTCCGATCCTAGTCAGAGACTCCAATCGCATCCCGAGATGTCACGCTACGTTCTCCTATGGCGGAATATGCAAATATTTAACTGTTACGTTTTTACGTCGTTCCGTACCTTTTCATTTGATCGCCCCTTGTAGTAAAAAAATTCAGAAATATTCCATATACTTCCAAAAGTAAAAAATAATAAGTTCGATTTCTCTTACTCAAACTAGGTGGCGCCTCTCATTTTGGTTATTTTCAAATCATTTTCCTTTTGTGAAACTTTTGTAATTTGACAATTTGACATTGAATTTTTTTAAAATTTGACATTTTCTATAAATTTCAGAGGGGACTGTAGCACCAGCCCACCCATTAGATATGCCACTGATTCAGTGGCGCATCCAGGATTGCGATTTGGAGGGGACTTTCATATTTTAGAGGCCTATATGTGCCCAGATATGACCCGGCCCGCTGGCAAGCTCTGTCTTTCTTTCATTTGAATTAATGGGACGTGCCGGATCAGGTCCTGACTTTTATTTTTTCTGCTGACTTGAGCAGACACGTAACCAGCCAGAGAAGCCTGGGGAAGCTCTGTAAAATCCTGGTGGTGCAATTCTGAATGCTTTTAAGATGTTAAACAATGAAATACTGTACAAAAATGTATCTTAGTTTTTGCGATTTTTTTTGTGCGTTTCTGTATTTGGATAATTTTAAAGTGTGTTGGCAATCAAACAATTTAAAGTTTTATTATTAAATTATCAAAATATTATGAACGTTAAAGTGAGCAAGAGCTTGCACTGGGTCTTAAATTTATAATTAAATAAATTTTAAATATGCTATAATTTCGAATTTTATAATAAAATTTATAAAAGAGAAAAAAATTGTGTGACCAAAATTAATATCTTTTCAAAAATTCCGATTTTTTAAGGACCTACTAAAAAAAATAATAATATTCTTTCATAATTAAAAAAAATAATATCTAGATTAATACATGGAAATTATTCCAGAGAGTAACATTCACCTTGGATACAATATTTCAAGTGAAAATCAAATTTCAAAGTAATTGCTTAAAAGGCGCAAAGGCCAACATAGTGAAAAAGATTCCAAGCCGGGATGTTGGCCTTTGCGCCTTTTAAGCAATTACTTTGAAATTTGATTTTCACTTGAAATAATATCTAGTCTAGTCTGGGAGGGGCTTCAGCCCCCTTAGCTCCCCCCGAGGGTGCGTCAATGCACTGGTTTGAATATAAATAAATCAATCATGTCTAATATACGTGAGTTTAGAAAGTGCTGATTGCGAAATATGTGGATTTCATCTTGAAAGATTATATTTTACCTTTTAAATGGAAATTTTAAATACAAAAAAGTGCAAAAAATGGAAAATTTCCTGGAATTTACGGAAGATAATTTACATTAAAATACGTAAATTGGCAGTATAATTTCCACATTTCAACGGATATTTTTTACAGTGTATAAAGCTTGCAAAAAACAGTGAAAAATTGACTGCCTATTGAGAAACTTACAGGTTGGTCAAAAATGGATGCGATTCAGACGCCTGAAATGTCTTAAATTCAGACGCATACACGTGTCTTAACCCCTTGAGGGGCGGTGGATATATTTTATCCCACCTACGATTAATGAAGATTTACACCTGAAAAATGTTATGATATTTTACTTTTCTAACTTTGGTGGAAAACAGTCGTAAAATTGCTTTTTCTTATTTTGAAATAAAAATTTTCTAATTTTCCGGTGAGAATTCAGTATTACCCAAACGTAATTGCTTGCCCCTCAAGGGGTTAAAGATTAAGACACTTTAAAATGTCTGAAAATTCAACACTCCAGTTTCAGACACTTATAGACACAGACATTTCAGTTTACAGTGTTTTTCGCGAATCGTGAGACAGCTTCGTCGACCTATTCGTGTTCGTAGCCCTCGACAGAAGGTGTGCTTCGGCAAACTAACATGGTAGCGGTCGCTACTGCACGGGGTCGAGAGCACTCGAGCTCAGGTACCCTCGGCGACCGCGAGGTAAAGTAGTGGGGGACCGGTCTTTTGCTGGTCTCTCCCGTCGCCCACGTCCCCGATTCGGGCGGCGGGCAAGCCCGGCGGGACTCCGGGCCCCCCGACCCCCTAGAGAGGCTGGATCTATCCCGTCTAGGAGGAGCTTTCCGTGACCTCATGGGAACGTTAACGGCACCTAGTTCGACTCCCGGACTTCCGATGCCGAGCCACGAGGGGCTCTGTCGTGCGGTGCGGGAGCCGGCGAAAACCCTGAGGTCTGAGGAAAGTTTCCCCACCCCTCCAAGGGTCGCTAGGGGCAACCTTCACTTTCATCGGTTGTTTCTCAAAAATGTCTTTGCCGGATAATGGTAGTTGATCTTGAGAAATCTCCGTAAAGTAATCCCCAGTAGGGATCTTCGGCATTGGCTCGTGGGCTCCGATCCTTTATAAAATTTCGTACTCTGCGGGTCGTCGGGGTGGACTGCGGGGGGACCAAGGGAAGGAACAATTTGGTTCTTCTAGCCGGGTGGGAGGTTCTGTCGCTTCGACCAGATGTCTAACTCTTGGGCGCAGGGCTTCGTAGCGCGCGTTGGGCGGCGCGAAGACCTTGGGTGACCGCGCATTGGTGGTGGGTGCACGGCGAGGAAACTTCTTTAGGGAGGGCTAGCTCCGTGTCAGTTGCGCTCAAGTCTGGGCCCCGAGAGGCCTATGTCGCCGGACGAAGGCTCGCAGCTACGCTGCGAGAGCTAGTTTTATACAATGATCATATCGGATAAAAGTATTTGATCTTCAGGACCTCCGTACAGTAACCCCACCGTAGGGGCCCCGGCATAGACTCGTGGGCTCGACTCCTATATAGGTGTTCAATTCCTGCGGGTCGTCGGGGCGAACTGCGAAGGGACCAAGAGAAGGAACCATCTGGCTTCTCGGACCGGGTGGGGTTTCTGTCGTTTCGGCCGGACATCCAACTCTTGGGTGCAGGGTGCGTGGTCCGCAATGGGCGGCGCGCAACCTTGGTGACCACGTGCTGGCGGCGGCACCACGATGAGGAAACTTCTTCAGGGAGGGCCCATTCCGTGCCAGTTACGCGCCAGTCTGGGCCCCGAGAGGCCTATGTCGCCTAACGAAGGCTTGCAGCTTCGCTGAGAGAGCTAGTTTTTATACCATGATCATATAGTAAAACACTTAAGTGTCTTAATTTCAGACACCTATCATGTCTGAAATTCCATATTCAGACACTTAAATGTCTGCATTACTTTTTCAGTCAGATATGTGTCTGAATTTAAGACGCCCTTATTTGCAGTGTTTCGACTGTACACTCTAAACTGAAATGTCTTAAATTTAGACACTTAAGTGTCTGAAACAGAGTGTTCCGTTTTCTTTTCAGACATTTTAAAGTGTCTTAATTTTTAAGACACTTGTAACCGTCTGAATTTAAGACATTTCAAATGTCGAATTGCATCTATGTTTGACCACTTTGACAGACATTTTTTCACCTTTTGTTTTTTCTTTTGTAAGCGTTATACACTGTAAAATATACTAGCAGGAATGACCGAGCTAAGCTCGGTCAAAATTAGCTTTGTGTTTATCACGATATATTATTCCGACTGAATCATTCTTGCTGTTTTAGATGCAATTAGCTTGACTATGAGCCATAGTGACCCAAAATGACCCCACTAACCGAATTTTTTCGAACATGCGACTTAACACAATGTTCTTCTCGAGCCTGAAAACGATGAAATACAATAGTTAGTGAAAATCGTTAGTCGTTTTCTAGATAAAATAAGCTTGACCCATGTTGATTCAAAAATAACCCACTAACCGAAATTTATCGAACATGTGACCTATTCCAATGGTCTTTTTGTACTGTGAAACGGTATAGTAAAAAAGTTTATCAAAATCGTTTGAACCTTTTTGAGATACCGTTAGCTTGATCCCGACCCATCATCACCAAAATGAACCACTAATAAAATTTTCTTGAGCATGCGACCCGTCCGAATGGTTTTATCTTATCCAGAAACGGTGTAATACAAAGTTTTGTCAAAATCGTTTAAGCCGTTTTTCAGATACAGTTTGCTTGATCCTGATGAATTAGGACCCAAAATGACCCGCTGATTCAATTTTATGAACATGCGACCTTGCCCAATGGTCTCATCATACCCGGAAATGGTATTATACAAAATTTTGTCAAAATGTTTTGAACCGCTTTTTAATTACAATTAGCTTGATCCTGACCCATTGTGAACCAAAATGACCCACTAATCGAATTTTCTTGAAGATACGATCTAGCTCAATGGTCTTCTCGAGCCCGAAAACGATAGAATACAAAATTTAGTCAAAATAGTTTAAGCCGTTTTTTAGATACAATTAACTCGACCCTGACCCACTGTGACCCAAAATGACCCACTAATCGAATTTTCTCGAACATGTAACTTAGCCCAAATTCTCTTCTCATGCTCAGAAACGGTATAATACAAAATTTGGTAAAAATGTTTTGAGCATTTTTTTAGATTCAATTAGCTTGACCCTGACCCATTGTGACCCAAAATGACCCACTTATCGTATTTTTTCGAACACTTGACTTATCCCAATGGTCATCTCATGCCCAGAAACGGTATATTACAAAATACTGTGAAAATGTCTTGAGCCGTTTTTAGATTCAATTAGCTTGACCCTGACCTACTGTGACCCATAATGACCCACTAATCGAATTTTCTCGAACATGTGACATAGCCCAATGGTCATCCCATGCCCAGAAACGGTATATTACAAAATATTGTGAAAATGTCTTGAGTCGTTTTTTAGATTCAATTAGCTTGACCCTGACCCACTGTGACCCATAATGACCCACTAATCGAATTTTCTCGAACCCGTGACCCATCCTAGTGGTCTTTTCGTGCCAGAAAACGATAGATTATAAAATTTCGTCAAAATCGTTCGAGCCGTTATCTAGATAAACTTAGCTTGATCCAAGGTGGCCCAAAAATGACCCACAAATCGAATTTTCTCGAACATGTGACTTAGCCCAATAGTTTTCTCGTAATCCAAACCTGTAGAACATAGAGTTTAGTAAAAATCGTTAGAGCCGTTTTTTAGATAAAAATAGCTTGACCCACAGTGACCCCAAAATGAACCACAAATCGAAATTTCTCGGACGTGTGACCTAGCTTAATAGTCTTCTCGTACCCGAAAATATGGTCGGATACAAAATTTAGTCAAAATCGATTGAGCCTCTTTTTAGATATAATTAGCTTGACCCTGACCATTTTTGACCCAAAATGACTCACTAATCGAATTTTCTCGAGCATGTGGCCTAGCCCAATGGTTTTCTCGTGCCCGAAAACGGTAGGGTGCAAACTTTAATCAAAATCGTTAAAGCCGTTTTCAAGCTAAAATTTACATACACACAATTTTTGCTCGCATTATAGTATAAGATATATATATCTCTTAAAATGTAGAAATTGACTCCAGTACTATTTACATATTTTAATAGAAATTTTCTGATGTAAATTCCAGAAAATATTCCCTTTATTTTGCATATTTCTGTATTTAAGAAAAAATACAATTCTTCAGGGAAACACATTTTAACGACCACTTTCCAAAGGCACATATTAGACCAGATTTTTATATTCAATTCAAACTACTGTAACCTTTTAACACTTATCCGAGACAAACCACAGATCCTGTCGGTGACCAGAAAAGCGTCCTAACCATTCAGCCACGATTTCATCAGCTGTGTTTTGAAATAATGTTATTTATCAAGCACAAGCAATGTATTTTATGTAGCAGTAGGTTTTTTTGCCAATAGTTAGCTGAATTCAAACCAGAACGAAAGCTAATTTTTAAGTTTCGATGAAGAGAAAAGAGTGCATTTTTTCTTCTAGCTTAGCTTGTTCGTTTGATGTAAATTGAAAATTGTTTAAATTAATTCATCAATGTTAAATTTATAAATCCCGCATTCCATAAGAGATTTTTTTATTTGAAAAATGTACTTTCAGTTTGTTTTTATGTTTTTCTTACTTTTATAGTTTATGTCCGAGTAAATAAAGTTGCATGCTGTTTTATTTTAAAATTAACTGTGTAAATATATATATATATATATATAATATATTCATAAATAAGGTACTGTACTAAATTCTAAGTTGTTAAAAATTATCATCATTCTTATCGTTAATATATATATATATATATATATATATATAATACAATAAATATTGCAGTGTCTTATGAAATTTTACCTAATCAATTTACAAATTCGGCCTACGTAAAATTCAAGTTACGTATGAGTTTGCGGAACGCATTACTTACGTAAGTCGGGAGCGATGCCTGTAATTACAAAAAAAGAAAAATTCGATTACTTTGGACTAACACCAGGTGGAGTAATTCCTTACAGCCCCTTATTATCGCTGGGGAAATCGGGACTTTGCCCTGGGGCCTCGTACCTCAAGGGGCCCCCGAATCCATATATTAATTTATAAAATAATACTTTTTTTTCCCAATTCCAATTTTGAAAATTTTCAAATACAAAACACAAATTTCATCTTTAAAAGATTCTACTAAATTTTCTGAAAACAAATTTCATTTTGAACTCACAGAGCTCAATGTTTTCACAAAGCTAACCTCAACCACTATTAAAATGAGAAATAATATTTTGATTTTAATAGATTACATTAGAAATAAACTTAAATCATATATAAAATTTAGTGGTTGAAAATAATCAATTTTAATTGTCATGAGATAAATTTTCTTCCGTATTCAAAGTAATTTCTTTTAACTTTGAGTTAAATATGAAAAACAAACCCAAAATTGCCATCTTTTTACATTTATTGAAAAAACACTTTCTACTTGTTTAATAGAATATATTTGATATAATATTATGTTGTGTGACGTACACCTTAAAAAGATGTAAAAGAAAGTAACTTGAATAACTTATATTTATATATTAGAGTATTTGACACTCTTCCATAAATTGAAGTTATGAAATTCACCTTAAAGTAACATAACAAGTTGCTAAAGTTATATAAAAGAGTTTTGTTTTGCACTAAGATAAAAAAGAGTATTTTTAGAAATTAAGGTGTAGAATTGGCGGAGCTAAGGATTTTCTTCTTTCGAATGGGGCCCCCTAATTTATCTTTGCCCAGGGCCCCAATTAGTCTTGATCGGGGCCTGACTCCGGTTTCTTAAATGTTAAAGTTTATTTTTAACCCCAAAGAAAGATTTTTCTGAAATATGTTTGCTAGTAGAAGGAAAATGGGGGTTCTGCTTCACCAGGAGGAGCGAGGAGCAAGGATGATTGACAGGTGGGAGGAGTCGAATGATTGACAGGTGGCAGTATTCTAAAGAAAGGGGCGATGAAGATATTAATTTCAAAATAGTGGTAGGAACAATAAAAGCTTCCCTATAGAATATGACTCCTGTGTATCGTACATTTTCAAGGTTTGGCTATCTCGCTTTCAGGGGCAAGGTACTTGCACTCGTAAAATGTTGAAATAATTTAATGACACCAGTATTTACAAGAGGATCTATTTGTAAATAAGTAAAAGTATATTTTCACGTACTTAATAAAGGTGAAATTTTCATTATAAAATTCCGGTGCCAATGTGGCAATTAGGGATTAAAATTATGTGATGCCCTAACGGCATCACCGCCTCTCAAGGTGTCAAGAAATTTGGTTTGATACCACCCAATATGCTTTTTACAAATTTTATTATGTAATTTTAATAAGGTATTCTATAATTTTCTTTATTGTGAGCAAAAAACAATGGAGAAATTTATTTCCCGTAGTAAGAGAAACTAAAAAAAAAATGATTTATAACTATTGGGGTAACTGGACCCAGCATGGTCCAGTTACCCCGGATACATGTCCCAGTTGCCCCATTCTTGAAAAATTTATGATGTAACTGGGACACCGGGCTTACATTTGAAACATGAAGTAAATATGTATAGATACCTAATAATATTAATGTAGTTACATGCCTAATCTTTAAAAAAAAATGTTTGTTTAATAAAAGGACTTGCAGTATTTTAATTAAAAGCCGAGGAAGTTCAACCATATTGACGTTGTTTTTAAAAAAAGAAACCTAAATTTTTGACAACCTATCACATCAAAGTGAGTTATGATTGAGTTGACGCACGTTGTTTTAGAAAGTAGAAATTAAGGTGTATTGTTCACAAAAGCTAAAACTTAAGAAACAGCAACAGTTTTTTATAAAATAGCCTATGGCCCAGTTATCTCGTGGGTCCAGTTACCCCAATTAAACTTATTTCATTTTCTGATAGGGAAAAAGTCTGATATTGACACTGCCTTTTTGTAACTTTTGTCATTTTTTTTTCTGAAAATAGCATGAGACACCAATTCTTTTTCGTTTCCATGTTTTTGTACATATATATGTTCAACTACTACCTGATATATTTTGTTTTATTCATCTGTGATGCTTTTTTAAGATAGGACTAATTCAAAAGTTGCAGATTTTGAAATTTTTGAATGTTTAACAGACTATATCTCCTAACAGCATCGATATCCCGGTAAAGTTCTATATTACTTAGCTTGTCCTGATAGTAAACTTCAATAAGAAAAATTTTTGGGTACTATTGCTTAAATAAGATAATGAGTGCAGAAAGCTGACAAAAACGTCATTTTCATTGCATTTTGAGGCAACATAACATTGAAAATTAACAATGCCACATGGAACTAAGTAAATTTTACTAAGCAGGTAGTGTTATGCTAACAGTTTATGACAAAAGAATTTTTTGATGTTGTTGCTTTCCAGAGATAGAAATCCAAACATACGGGCATTTCACTTTTCATGAAAAATGGGATTCATGAACTTGAATTTTCTACAGGAAACGGAAAATTTTTTCAGAGCTTCAAAATTGCGCATTATTAATTAAATATGATCTATTTAAACATAAAAAAATGAAACCAATTAAAAAGTACAACAATCAAAATATCACTTTTTTTTCTGAATTTCGAAATAATGGCTCTTAAGAACAAAAATGAATTATAATTTCTGCATTTTCCAAACAGCAAAAGTAGAAGGAAAATGGGGGTTCTGCTTCACCAGGAGGAGCGAGGAGTCGAATGATTGACAGGTGGGCGGAGTCGAGTGATTGACAGGTGAGGGGAGATAAGAAAGTGATAGACAGGTGGGCGGAGTCGAGACAGACAGGCGCCAGCGCGTCATGCTATAGTAGAGGGGTTAAAACAAAGAAGCGAGAATGAAAAGTGTACTGTAAGAGAGGGGTTAGAACAAAGGATAATGTTAATGAATCAATAAAAATCTACTGTAAGAAGAGTGTTAATGAAGGAAAATCTGTTGTAAGAGAAAGGTAGAACAAAGGAATGATTAGGAATGATTAGAAAAGATCGCATGCAATTAAAAAATACTTACCATGGAGCTGCGTCGAGACACGTCCTACCTGTATGACATCCACCGGGCTAATGAACGAAGAAGCGTGCAACAACCGGTTTCATCTAGATAAGGAGCTTGCTTCTGATTGGACGAGAGACGAACCTAGGGGGCAGCACCATCGTTTCCGGCGACACCAGCGCCCTCTCTTGAGAGGATGATTCACTTACCTGCGATGTCGTCATCCTATTTGAAAAGATTAAAAGAAGTAATACATTTTTTTTTCTGAGTTTTAACGAAATAAGTTATAATTATTTTTTAGACATTTGTTAATTTTCAAATCATGTTTTTTTTTAATTTAGTTATTACAAATAAAGTTTTAAATAAATTAGTTAATATTTTTTATAATCATTTGTTCATTTCGATACAAGTTTTTTTTTTTTTTTTTTTTTTTTTCAGATAAAGCTTTTTTTAATAAACAAGTTTAATTTTTTTCATTAAGTAATTTTTTAAGAATACATTTTTTTTAATCTAAAGAGCGTGAATAAGTTTTTGATAATAATGTATCATGTTTTTTTTTATTTAGTTATTACAAATAAAGTTTTAAATAAATTAGTTAATATTTTTTATAATCATTTGTTCATTTCGATACAAGTTTTTTTTTTTCAGATAAAGCTTTTTTTAATAAACAAGTTTAATTTTTTTCATTAAGTAATTTTTTTAATACATTTTTTTTTAATCTAAAGAGCGTGAATAAGTTTTTGATAATAATGTATCATGTTTTTTTTTTTATTTAGTTATTACAAATAAAGTTTTAAATAAATTAGTTAATATTTTTTATAATCATTTGTTCATTTCGATACAAGTTTTTTTTTTTTCAGATAAAGCTTTTTTTAATAAACAAGTTTAATTTTTTTCATTAAGTAATTTTTTTAATACATTTTTTTTTAATCTAAAGAGCGTGAATAAGTTTTTGATAATAATGTTTTCTGTTTAATTAACCAAGGGTGGATGTTTATCGAAACACAAGCTGAAAATTAGTTTACCCTTAAACTAAACTCTTTAATTAAGTTATTTCAGTGACTGATGAAGTAAAGTATAATTTTCCAGAAAAAGTGGTGTGAATTGAATATTTTTTTTTAACATGTTAGTTGTTTTAGAATTTTTTTTTTATTTTTGAATTATAAAAAACAATTATTTACTTACTTTTATCAATTAGTATAGTTAAAGATTCGATTTTTTTTTCTTAAGATCAACAGAATTCATTGACTTCAAGACAAGATCTGCTGAATAAATATAGTTAATATTGTCGTTGACATACCGCATAGACTATAGAGAGGTTAAGTGAAAACGTTAACATATTCAAGTTTTTATAGAAATGTCTTTAGAATTACTCATAGGTTTCAAACAAATTAACATATAACTATTTTTAGCTTTCACATAATTTAACGATTAACAAAAATAACATGCATAAACATTGGATAATAAAAAATTTCCTAACTAGTTTAACGTTTTAGAAAAAAAGACTTTCACACATTGAAAACACTTATAAAAATTATTTTAGCAATCTCTCAAAAATATATATAAATAACGTTTAAAAACTTACGTTTTTAAAATCCTGTATATTAGTTCAAGTCACAAGATATATCACAACAAATATTACATTTCAAAGTTCGATATCATAAACAAAATAAATATATAACTTAGGGCGAACAACACTTTATAAAAAATAATCAGAAAATGACATGACTATTTTCTAGAACCTTTAATATTTCTTTTAAGAAAGCAATATTCTAGTTTACCCTGCAACACACTCCCCTTGAAGTAAATAGATTATATCAGTATATCTTCGGAATTTTTTTTTTTTCCTGCCCAGGTGAAAACTTGATCATTATCAGATCTCTCTCTCGGAGAGGATACATTTTACACAGATTTGCTGAAATAGGTTATTATTGCAAAAGCATAAAGAAATGTGCTTATTTCAATTGCGTTTGAAAACAAAGAATAATATTTTGAACAACTGTTTATATTAAAAGAAAATAATTTGAAATGTGTGAGCTACTGAACTCTTTTCAAATGGAATGAACAAGTTCTTTCAATAGTTTGAATCTTATACCAAAAAAGATTAATGATAATATATTTTATCATATAGCAATGTAGACAATTAGATAATTGTTTTTTAACTAGTAAAATAAATATTTTAAAAACAGAAATTTTAATCTTTAATTCTTAGTAATATATGTTTTAAAACAAAATTTCTCAACATCTGTAAACAAAATCTTACTTCTTCAAATTGAAAATCCTCATTTAATATCCTGATCTTGAAAACACACTGGCAAACAATTTAGAAGATAGCAGTCCGCAATGATTTCCGAATGAATGTTTTCAGTGTTGTCATATTATTTTGTTTTCAATGACATCATTTTTAGACCCTCTGATTTGCTGAAACTAACATTGCTTTGAACGAATGAGAGTCTTGGAAAATGACGTATAGTTTTCTGTTTACTTTATATGTAAGTTTTAAATAAGTAACTTTCTAAGAATTTCGATTGCACGCGCATTATCGAGTCACGAGATCTCCCTTGCGTTTCTTTTGCAAGGCAATCTTTTCATATAGGGACCTTTATCTCACCCCTCTGATATGCATCTACCCTTAACTTAATTGGTTGGGGAGAGATGTCGTACAATAAGCAAGCATTTCCTTATCGAAGGAAATATCTGTTATCTACCTCTCTTTCATACAATCTATATTGCAACCCAAGAAATGGGCAGCTGAAATAATTCATAACTTCTGTTGGCTTAAGGTTAAAAATATAATTTCATGTTCTTTACCTAATTAGAGATTATTAATTTACTTTTTAATTAGGAAAAGGAATTTTCACAATTTATTTTATTTTATAACTTAAAAACAGCTCATTTAATTTATTTTTAAACTAGCAATTTTTTATTTAAAGAAATATGTTTGGATAAACATTTATAAAAAATAGTTTCAATTTTTAAGCAAAAATAGATATTGTTTACAAGACACTTTGTTACCCGTTTTTAGTTTTACTAAGTTTTTAAATAGAACAACCCTTCGTTTTCTAAAAAACAAAATAGATTTTTTTAGTTATTCTTAATTGCATAGAGGTAACTTTTCAAAAAAAGTTTTTTGAATTAGTATTTAAGGTTTTTTTGCTGAATCTGAAATCGACTTTTAACTAAAGCATTTTAATGATTGACGAAGTAAAGTTTTATTTTCTAGAAAAGTGGTATAAATTTAATATTTAGTATTTGTAATGCGCGAGCTACTGTATTCTTTTCAATTAGAATGAACAAGATCTTACGATAGTTTGAATATTAAACCAAAAAGATTAATAGTAATTTAGTTTAACAAATACCAATGAAGACAACTATATGAAACATAAACTCAGTTTACAAATAAGTTTTAATGTCAGAGCTAATTGGACACTTTGTTTTCCTAATCATAGATGTTAAAAAAACTTTCTTCTTCTTTGCACTTGCATCTTCGGAATACTTTTTTAGACTCCTTCTTCAAACTTTACTCTTGCACCTCATACTTTGGTAGTGGGCGGAACTATTTGTTATAGTCCTACCTTATTGGTTGTGAGAAAACTTTATAGTATGCTTGGCTAGACCTATTAGCTGCCAGTCCTCAAATGCCCCTCACATATACTTTAATTTTATTACATGCCATAAACTCTGGGTGGTCTATAGTCGTATATTTCTTCCGACATTTTTATTATTTAACGATTCCTTATTATAAACAACTTTTCTTTTGATTGTCCTGAAATGACGCCAGCGCGTCTATCATTCTGCTACTGTTGTTTCCTGAGATCCAACCTATATACTCGACATTATATGTGGATTTTAATATAAATCAATTTTTAAAAATATCTATTTAATATTTATAATAAAATTAATAATTTTTGTAGGAACCTCCATTCCTATTCCACTCAAATACATACTTATTACAATTTTAAACTCATAATTATATTTTATAAAAATATACATGTACAACAGTAATATCAAATTACGCACTTGTACTGTGATTTAAACAAAATGTTGCGGTAACATATTATTATTATATGTGTTTCCAGCAATAATATATTAGTTTTTCATGTAAAAACACTTTATCGTTTAAACATTTTTTTCAACACCTATTTTTTAATCAAGAAATTTTGAATTTACGCTTAAATAACCTTTATGGAATGACATTGGCATTTTTGCGGGCAGCTTTGGGCTAAATTTAATTCTTGGAACCACAAATGGCTGGACTAAGGCGAGCTTCTGGCTATACATTATTTTTAGTGGCCATTAAAAGAATAAATGTGGCCAGTTTGAGGCTATCTATCATTTTTAGTGAAAATTTAGTGGCACGATTGTGGGCAACTTCTTGTATTTACGGCCAATTTTCTTGTGGCCTCATTGTGTCCAGCGTGACACTTTATTTACGGAGCCGTAACGGTCAATGATAGCGGGCCCGCATCGAACACTTTCGGCCAAGGCTAACGAACCCATCAGTGGCCCGAAAGTTTTGTGTTTGTTGGGATGCCTCTTGCTAAACTTCCGTAATTAAACTTGACATTTTCTATAAATTTCGGAGGGGCTTTGGCTTCATCTGCGCACACCTTGGATACGCCACTGGTTTGAATAAAAATAAATAAATCATGTCATACATACGTGAGTTAGAAAGTGGGAAATTAAATATATGGGTTTATCATTGAAATATTATATTTTATCTTTTAAATAGAGAAATACGCAAAAAATGGAAAATTTTCTGGGATTTACGGGGGAAAATTAACATTAAAATGCTTAAATTGGTGTCTCAATTGGTAGAACAATTCCATATGTTAACGAATATTTTTTTACTGTGTACAAAGCTTACAAAAGTAAAAACGGCTGCCTATTGCCGAACATGCAGGTTGATCAAAGATGGCTGCGGTTCAGACGTTTGAAATGTTTTAAATTCAGACGCATACACGTGTATGAAAAATTGAGACGCTTTAAAATGTATGAAAATTGAACACTCCATTCTAAGACACTTATATGTCTGAATTTCAGACGTTTCAGTTTACAGTGTTTATCATAGTAATACACAGTAAGACACTTAAGTGTCTTAATTTCAGACACCTATTCTTGGAAAAATTGTAAGCCTAACATTTGTTGGCGTGAGTTCGTACGCTCCGCAATTAATAAAATTCTATAAACTTCTAATAGCAATATTCCTCACCATAGCAAAAAAGGAATAAGTAATTCGCTTACCTTTTATAGATATCCATATATCACTCCCGGTACGTCAGGGCCGATATGAATTGTCATGTAGAAACAATGAAGCGAGTATCCATGGTTTCGTTGTCATGCAGCGGGTTTAATCGTCTTATACTATTCGAGTGTGCAATGGTTTTATGAATCCACTAATATGTGAGAGGAAAGAAAGTAGAATTTAATTAAATATATTAAGAAAGAAAGAACAGCTTAACATTTTCCGTCCCTCTTAGGCGAGAGCGGATCGGGAAGTGAAGTACAGAACACATTTTCATCGCAAGATTCACATCATTAACTTTAACAAATGTATCTCTTTTTGGCACTTTGATGCAATCATCCAATTAAGCATAATTGGGTATTTATATTAAATTAAAGTCATAAGGAAACTATGTTTGATAAAAAAGTGTTCAGTGTAAAAAAGTCATTTAAATTGTTTGTAAGTTCTTAATGCAAGCCAGAAGAACATAAATGAGAGCATATGGCTTGATCATTACATATTTCACATGATACGGTAAAAAAGGAAGAAGTGCAGACTTTCTATTTTTTTTTTATCTCAGCTGCAAGCAGTTTCTTTCACTCTTAACTATTAATGATGTTATTTTTCTCTAGCAGATGGTGGAAAAAATAGTTTCGTCTCTTGTTAGGGGATTATATGATTGAAATATCTTTCCTCAAGTTCCCCGTTAAGCCCCTAATCCAGATTGTTCTCTAATTTTAATTTATCTCTGTTTTCTTGAAATACAGCTTGAGTTCCGGTTTCGGCATTATATCTGCCAGCATTGATTTGCTCGGACAATAACGTAATTCTATAGTACCGTTTTCTTTCATATGCTTAAACATGTGATATTTCAAATCTATATGTTCTGTCTTATTTGAGTATTTTTCTGATTCTATCATTTTTATACATATGTTATCCTCATAGACGGTTATGGGCAGGTTTTGGGGTAAATTTACATCTTCCAAAAGTTTTATTATCCACATAAGTTCTTGTACGGCGTTCGCCGCTGCTATGTATTCATCTTCAGCTGACGACTGCGCGATGCATGTTTGGCGCTTGGTAATCCTCTGTATCGGATTTTTCCCTAGAAGGAATAAATTCCCTGATGTTGATTTTTGAGTTTGCGTATCACCGACCCAGTCGACAGTGGTGTACACTTCCAAAATTGGTGGACAGCCAGTGCTGAGTATGAGATTTAAATCTTTTGTGTGGTATAGGTATCGGATTAGGTGTTTAACACCATTCCAGTCCTTCACTGACGGATTTTCGTTTTTTCTGATCAAAACATATACAGCCAGTAGTACGTCTGGCCTAGTTATAGTTGCAATATATACTAACGAGCATATCGCTTTTCGATAATTTGTGTTATTTGGCATTGGATTTTCATTCTTTTCTGATCTTAAAAAACCCGTTTCCATGGGTGCTCCGTAAGGTTTTGATTCCTCTAGGTTAAACCTTTTAACTACCTCCATTATTTTAGTTGTTTGGTTGAGGTTGAAGACACTATGTGTTTTCTTAATTTTTATCCCGAGATAATTACTTATTTCTTCCAGATCTTCGAGTGTATATTGTATTTTTAACTTACTTATGACATCTTCAATTTGCGCATTGTTTCCCGCTACTAGAATGTCATCTACGTACACAACTACCTAGACTGTGTTTTCCTCCTATCTTATGTAAATAGGCAGGTGTCTGTCTTACTTTGCATAAAATTTAATTTTCTAAGAGATTCGGTAATTTCTGTTTACCAGGCCCGGGCTGCTTGTTTAAGGCCGTATTTTATAAAGTCGACCCCGTATTTTTGTTTAAATCCCTGAGCTACTAATCTTGCTTTGTAACGCTTTACTTTCCCAGATTCATCATATTTAGCCTTGTAGGTCCATTTGGATCCAATTACTTAGGCTCCCTGTGGTGATTTTACGAAAGACCATGTTTCATTTTTCATAAGCGAGTTTATTTCGTCGTGTGTCGCTTCAATCCAATTCATTTTTTCTTATGGGTTTTCGACGTTTAGCATGTCGTGCCAACCTTTCAGTTCATATACCGGATCATGCCAGACTGCATAGGCAAACTTGTCCGGTGGCACACCTCTATTATATCTTTCTGATCTTCTCAATTGTTGTGTATGTTGAGACGTAGACGGTGTATCTAAAGAATTTTGATTTTGTGTCAGATCGAATTCGATTACGCTTGTATTGGTCTGTCGTGTGTGTTTGTTTATTTCTGACATTAACTCATTCGTGTTTGAACTTTCATCAGCATTTATATTACCCATGTTTTTTTCCGCAAATTTAACGATTCTGGCTAAAATTACCCTTACGTCACTAGTAAATATTCTGTACGCTTTCGATCGTTTATCGTAACCTACGAAAATGCCTTTCTCTGCTCTATCATCTAGTTTGCCGCGTTTAGATTTGTGGATGTATGCGTACGCTGTACAGCCGAATACTTTGAGATAGCTTAAATTGGGTTTTCTGTTTAGCCAAAGTTCGTATGGCGTGGTGTTAATAGATTTGGAAGGCAAGCGATTCTTGCAAATAATTTGTGGTGCAAATGGCTTCACCCCATAATTTATGTGTGAGGTTAGCTTCTCTTAACATGCTTCTAGTCATGTCTAACAGTGTCCTGTCTTTTCTCTTGGCAACGCCATTTTGACTTAGACAGTATGGTACGGTGAGCTGGTGTTCGATTACGTTACATTTAAGATAGTTTTCTAATTCATCGTTGACGTATTCTCCGCAATTGTCGGATCTGATGGCCGTTGGAAATTTTCCGAACTTATTTTTGACGGTCGAGATATATTCCCTCAATTTTTCATATGCTTCGCTCTTTTCCGACATTAAATAGATTACACAAAATTTGGAGTAGTCGTCAGTGAAAGTTATGAAGTACCGCTTTCCCCCTATGGTGGGTGTGTTTATCTGGCTGCATACGTCACTGTGTATTAATTCTAGCCTTTTTTGTGGCTCTATGTGCGTCCGATTGAGGAAATGGGGCGTCGTTGATTTTGGACTTTATGCATACCTCACATTCTTTGTTGTGTTTGCAATTATTAACGGTAATTCCGTTCACTGGTTGTTTTTGGACAATGGTTTTAAATGTTTCATAACTTCTGTGGCCTAACCGCCTGTGCCACAACTCGATGCATTTTGTATTTGTACAATTGTGTGTAATGTTGACATGATTGCTACCCCATTGATTATTGTTATTTACTTGCACTTCATATAAATTGTTCTTTAATCTACCTTGTAGAATTAACTCCCCACTGTGTATACTGTCGCATGTATCTTTTTCGAATTTCACTTGGCATCCATTTTTCGTGGCCCTGCTTACTAACAGCAGATTAGTTTCTATTTCATGTGCAAACAGTACGTCACGGAATGTAATCTTCCTGTTGTTTTTTTCCGGTGTGGATTATAATTTCCCCTGAACCGTATGATATTAATTTATTGCCATTCGCGACTGTTACATTAGTTTCTGTGTGGCTAGTGATTTTTGAAAACACTTCCTTGGGGTTGGCAATATGGCTAAGAGCTTCCGCTATCGATGATAAATGTTTGTTTATTTTCGGGTCGTTCAATTAACAACGCAACATTTTTATTTTCATTTTCTGTCTTATATCTTGCAGTTTTGCGGTTTCGGCCGAGGCATTTTCTTCAAAACATAGAGAGGTGGTGTGATTTTTATTTTTGTAAAATTTATTACATTGTACTGGATTATTATTTTTTTCCTCTTCAAGAACCAGCATTCGTTGTATGAATGATTCTTCATTTTACAATACGAACAAAATTTATTACCTCACTTGTGGTCTGTGTGAAGTAATATTTCTCGAGCCTTATATGCTTTTGTGCTATATTCCGAGTTTCGGAATTCTGAACTCTACGAGTATACTCATCGAATAATTTGCTTTTAATAAAACTGGGCGTCGATTCTTCTTCGTTTCTCGACTCCAACGCCGTAATCAATGTATCGTATGACGGCGGTAGTGAGCATAAAAGGAGCGCAGGTGAGAGTATGTTACATTTTCTGTAATCGCAGCTAATTTGTCGATAAGTTCCAGTAATTTCGTAATGTGTGGAGATTAAGTTCCCTCCTTCGTTTAGCTTTGTGCATTGTGCTATACAATTTCCGAAGGAGGTGTAGTTTGTTTGAGAGATTGGACCGTTCATGAATATTTTTCAAAGTGTCCCATGTTTCTCGAGCCGTGTTTAAATGTTTGATGTTAATTATCTGTCCATCTTATTCAATACTGAGATTGATAAGTGGCCGTTCTTTCCGATCTTTCTTATTCTAATCTACAGTCAAAGGGTCTGGAGCTTGGTCGGTAATGACATAAAATAGCTCTTCTCTAATTAGAAGCATCTCTAATTTGAAACGCCAACAAGATTGTTATTGGCGTTGAGTTTTTCAATGGCTGCACTATCTTTTGCGTAAGCCATAATTTTTTCTTTCCTCTAAGTCAAAAAGATACTTTTCCATTCACCTGACTACCGGATTTTATTTATCTGGCCTAATTTGCCTAAATGGATATCTATATTTATTTAATTGCGAAGTGAGACATTAAATCAGTCTCCATAATCAAACTATGTTGGGAAAAGTGCAAGCCTAACATTTGTTGGTGTGAGTTCGTACGCTCCGCAATTAATAAAATTCTATAAACTTCTAATAGCACTATGCCGCACCATAGCAAAAAAGGAATAAGTAATTCGCTTACCTTTTATATATATCTATATATCACTCCCGATACGTCAGGGCCGATATGAGTTGTCATGTAGAAACAATAAAACGAGTATCCATTGTTTCGTTGTCATGCAGCGGGTTTAATCGTCTTATACTATTCGAGTGTGTGATGGTTTTATGAATCCACTAGTATGTGAGAGGAAAGAAAGTAGAATTTAATTAAACATAATAAGAAAGGAAGAACAGCTTAACATTTTCCGTCCCTCTTAGGCGAGAGCGGATCGGGAAGTGAAGTACAGAACACATTTTCATCGCAAGATTCACATAATTAATTTTAACAAATGCATCTCTTTTCGGCACTTTGATGCAATCATCCAATTAAGCATAATTGGATATTTATACTAAATTAAAGTCATAAGGAAATAATGTTTGATAAAAAAAGTGTTTAGTGTAAAAAAGTCAATTAAATTGTTTGTAAGTTCCTAATACAAGCCAGAAGAACATAACTGAGAGCATATGGCTTGATCATTACATATTTCACATGATACGGGAAAAAAAGGAAGAAGTGCAGACTTTCTGAGGTTTTTTTTAATCTCTCAGCTGCAAGCAGTTTCTTTCACTCTGAACCATTAATGATGTTATTTTTCTCTAGCAGAAGGTGGGAAAAATAGTTTCGTATCTTGTTAGGGGATTATATGATTGAAATATCTTCCACCCCCTATTAATTCTGGAATTTCATATTCAGACACTACCTTTTCAGTCACATATGTGTCTGAATTTAAGACGCCTTTATTTGCAGTGTACGTCTTTCTCCGTTATACGTCGTTATAGGACGGTCCTTAAAAGCAGAGTTGGGTATGAACGCATTCATTGAACGTAAGTTCACGAACTTCGTTCACTTTCTGTGAATGTTGAGTTGAACTTGACTCACTTTTTGATAAACGAATGTGAACTGAACGAAAGCTCAAAAAATCCGCGAGTTTGAACGAATTTACAACTCAAACTCAATTTTTTTCATAACTTATTTTTTAAATTTTCCAGCCGTTAAGAACACGTTTTTCCCATTCAAATGCCATTTAGTGGCCTAAACGGACTTGGCACGGGTCGAGTCTGATCATCACTTTTTCTGAGTCGTGCCCGGGCCGGGCCGAACCGGACTTATTTCTGGACCTGTGCTTTACTCTTCCTAGAAGTCTACACCAAAAGAAATTTTCTGGCCCGGTAGTCCCTGCTTTTATAAAAATCATTGCCCCGTCCCAGTCTGACTCGTGCAAAATCTGTTTAAGGAACAACCTACTTTAGGTCAACATTTTTTTTCCAGAAAATACATATATTTTTAAATTACAATTATTCTATTAAAATTCTCTTTAAAGAATATTTGTGCATGTACATATCTAGAGGTGAGGATACAGTACTGTAAAATCTGTTATAAGAATCTGTGTATGACGAGATCCTGTTTTAAACGGAAATTTTTTTTGATCGGTGGATCTGGATCTTCAAAATGGATGAGGATATAATAATCCGTTTGAAAATAATACATTTGCAAGAGACGACAGACCTGGTAAAAAAGGAACTTAACTATAACGTTTTTTTTCTCTCCCGTGTAATTCCGTCTTAGAAGGTTTTTCGATATAGAATTTTTCAGATTTTTAAGTCTTCAAGCCATGTAAATGGATTAATGGTATTAATAATAATTCAGATATTTACATTAAAATAGAGGCCTATTAAAAAATCAATATAGCTTACAACAAGATATATAGAAAGAAATGTAGTAAAAACAGTAATTTGGAGCGGAGGTCCCTGTGCTATGCAGTCTACGGTAGAGGTCTGCACGGGCCGAAATTTCAAGGCCCGGGCCCAGCTCGATCTATAGAAGAAAAATTCGACCCAGCCCGGCATAAACATTAAAAGTTCTGCCCGAGCCCTGCCAGGGCCGTATAAAAAAATATTGGCCCGACCCGTAGAGAAAAATTATTGGCCCCACCCGGCCAGGTATCACGGTTCATGCCCACGTAGCACTGGGTCAAATCACACAATAAGAAAGCCATTCATCATTCTCCCCGACCTCGCATGGGGAGAAAAACTAATCCTTTCTTTGAAATGGTGGATTTCCTTAGGGATGATCCGTATAAGCATCCATTTTGTTGCCTGGACGGAGGGGAAGTGGGTGCTTTAATTTATGTATCAAGTACACTTATGTCCAAATGTACAATAAATATGCGCCAGTTCAACTGTTAGTACGATGTAGGCTTATCCAATCGGTGGTGGTAAGAGAGGGGGGGGGGGGGCACATCTATGTATCTATTGATCCAAACTTATTCTGTAATCTTTCTGAGAATTTGTTTTTTCTTATACACTTTTTTCTTTGTAAATAACTATATATACGCTAACCCTTTATGTACTGAATTATCAATTCATGGAAATTTTATCTTCTAAAGCATTTTTCCTGAATTGTTTAAACTACATTAGAAAATTTACATAATCATTTAATACATTTTAGAAGGATTCATTAAATTTGAGTTTAAGGGATTTTGTGCAAAATTGATAACTTCTCTCAAATCTTTTATTTTAAATATTTTTCTAGTATTTTGCAGAATTAGGAAATATACAAATATAATGTTCTTACAATAGAAATATTTCCGAATTGAAAAATCCCCGCCCCCCAACACCAAAAAAGCTGAAAAGATGCAAAGTCAACAGAAACTATCCTTTTAAAAATATTTTTGTTTTGTGTAATACATAATACTTTTGGAAAAAGATAAAGTAACGTATCTGTAACTCATTTTAAACTGTATTACAAGTAATCGATATATCAAATGAATTTTATAACAAGTTATTTTAATGGTACTTATAAGTACTGTCAGTAGATAAAGGGTTAACTAACTGTGATCTATTTTCATATGGTGACAAATTTCAGAAATAAATGATATACTATCGAGTAAATCTGAAGATATTAAGGTGCAGTCGAACAAAAGAAAGCAAAAAGGAAAGAGATACATTTTAATCACCCCATTGTACAATTAAAGGAAAAGAAATAGACAGTTATGTCTTTTTTGAAATAGACAATTATATCCAGAAATTATGTCTTTCTTCAATGTATGTTGTCTTTAAAAAATAGTTTTCTCGTTAAATTTCATCTTAGAGTAGCAAACTTGGAAGTCATTCGTGCCAGTAGTGTATAATTTATAGAGATTTAAAAATTTTGAGCTCTCCGTTACAAAGCAGATTGCAATGCGGCTAGTTCTTTAAACATAAATCCAGAACTATTTTTCAGAATAAGCTGTGATTTTATAATTCTCATACTTCAAGCATTTATAAATAGATTTATATATATATATATATAAAAGTCCTAATTTCTGCCGAAAAAAATATTTGTAATTAATTTTCAAACATAAATAAATATACACACACTCATATATATATATATATATATATAAACTTTTTCTAAAATTAAACCATTATACATAAAAGAAGCAAAAAAAAATCTAAACCATTACAAATTATTAACAAAAATTGAAGAGCTAAGTGGAAGAACATGTTAAGGCTGTTCTCAAATCCAAAGGGTCAACTTTCTGACATAAGTTTTAATTCACTTTTGTTCAGAAACGCATGAAACTGTGTGTTATTCAGAAACTATGTCATCGAACTGTTTTTTACGTTTTCTCGTAAACGCAACAGATCTTTCTGAAAATACTGTCAAATTTGTCATTTTGAACCGAACGAAAGAAGAAAATCCCAGTCAGTAAGGGGAGAAAAATACCGTGTCACGTAATCAAAATCGCTTATAACTCAATAGGTAATTGATTGATTAAAAAATGGAAAAAACAGTTCAATTCCAAATCGCTTCCATGGCCAGTCTTTCCAATTTTATATCTTTCCGTTAAAAAATGAAATTGTAAATATGTCAAAACGTTTTGCGCTTGTTGAGCAGAGCAGTTAAGAACAGCCTTAACAGTATCTTTGGAAATATACCTTAAGGTGGTTCTCATATTTACTGCTCAACAATGCGAAACTTTTAGACACATTTTCTGACTCATTTTTAACTATAAAGGCATAAAATTTACAAGCCTGACTATTGAAGGCATTTGGAAACGAATAGCTTTCTCCATATTTGATAAATTATAGAGATAACAGAGATTCTTATCACGTGACTGTCACGTTTTTCTCTTTTCCTGTGATATCGCTTGCGAAAATTCGATTCAAAACGCTAACTTTGGCAGTATTTTCACTTTCAGAAAGATATATTGCTTTTATTTATGAAAAAAATATACATTTACATAGTTTCTGAATAAGAATACCTGCCAATCTTACGCGTATAACGCGTTTACAAAAAGAAATGAATTCATAAATGTGTCGAAATGTAGCTCCTTTGGATTTGAGAAAAGCCTTAAAAATGAGAGAAATATTTTCAGAAATCTACTTTTTATTATACAGATTCAAAAATTATGTTTTTAATCCTTTATTCTGAACTACATTAATCTTTTAATGAATCCTTATTTGAATTTTGAAATGTCAGTAGAGACGATGACTATAACACTGTAAGTAATTGTTAATGTTTACTGTTATGTGTTTTCTGTTTTGGGAACACATAGTAATCTAAAATATAATGTAAAATGTTCCCATAAATATGTATGTAGTATTCATTAAAAGAACCTTAATTGTATGTCGAGAAAAAACGGACTTTTTTTGTAGAAACTGAGTCGGGCCAAACTTCCAATTTTTATACCGGACCCGGCCAACAGGGCTTAATTTCTATGAAAAGAAGTACCGGAGACCTAATATTCTGCAGTACTAAAACCGTAGCGTGCCCCCCCTCCCCCCTGCCACGCCATCATTCCGATCCGCATATTTATATTTCATGCCTTATTTGCAAAATTTAAAGCATCTTTTTTTTCTTTAGCAAAATAAGAATTCTAAATATATCTGCCTGCATATACTTAACTGTCAACTATTCCACTCTTTAGCTCATCACTCCTTCGAATAGAAACCTTTGCCTAATTTTAATGTTAATTAATCGCAGAATCCTGCAATTTAATAAGGTAAGGATTATGATTCGGAAAGTGTTAACACACACACACACGCACACACACAAAAAAAAAAAAAAAAATGTTCGCAGCTATGCATATATGTAGCTAATGAATGAACAACAGGTAAAAACATTTATAAGAAATATGTTCAGAAAATCTTACGCGCCGTTTCCTCTGCATCCCCTACGTGGGCGATACACTACATAAGCGTTTTGGTAGAAAAGAATGCAGAAACTTGGAGATCGGAGGGAAATGAACGAGTAATTTAGGCCTCGGTTTTTCGAAATCGCTATTGCACTGGGCTCCGGAGCCCTGTATTTATGAGCTCCGGTGAATTCCGACCAATATTTAAATATTTACTCAAAACAGAGAAGTACCGGAGCCGAGCTCCGGTGGGCTCCTGCGCAAATTAAGCCCTGCTCGGCCAAGATAGCTTTCGTTCGGGCCGGGCCTGGAAATTCCGGAAATTCCGTGCAGACCTCTAAAAACCAGCAGGAGTAAAATTAAAAAATATATATATATATCTTTTTCAATTATTATTATTTGAACATGTGTGTATCTATCGATTCGGTCCCTTCCTAATAAATAACTAAATAATTGTCAAATGTTAACTGTAATTCCTTCTAGCCAATTCTAATAAGCTCCTTGAAAAGCTAAGAAGGAATTAATTCTTAAAAATCAATGATGGTTTTAGAAAAATAAAAGTTCCCTTAGATTTAATTTTTTTTTTTTTAATAAAAGAAAATTTTCTTTATTTTAATTCACCGAGAAAAATACAAAATTTAAAGTTTTATTAATTGAACAAGTTTTAAGAAAGTTTTTCTCTTAAATAATAATTCAAAATATTTTTTTTTATTTTATTATTTTTTTTTTATGTACCAGAGGCTGTGCCAGTTACGAGCTAAGCCCTCAAAACCCTGTCCAAACCTCGCCGTATTGTTAAACATGGTAATTTGAGTTGTTTCAAAAAATAAAATCTGATTATAGTAGATTGAATGATATTCCACAAATGAAAATGTAGTCATATTTAAAGGAATATTGTAACATATGAAATTGGCAGGCGTTTTCATGCAGATACTATGCGATCGAGTGTTCATTTTTTAATAAAAGCAAAAGATCATTCATAAAATACTGTCAAAGCAAAACCTGTCGTCACGTGGAAAAAATCGCTTACATATATAACTCATTGATCAACGATTGGTAAACACTATTCGATGCCAAATCACTTCAGTAGTCATGCCTGCAAACGTCATCCTTTTGCATTTAAAAATGTGTCCGTAAATATTTAAAAAGCTCCGTGTTGTCGGAGGGACATATGTCTTGATAAAGTCCTTAAAAGGTGACATAATCTTAGATTTCAGATTAGTTCGGATGATGAAACTAACACCATTTTCAAAAGAAAATATCATTTTCATATATGGAACAAGTTAGTGTGATTGCGTCAGTATAATGTCATATTCAATAAACTTTAGCTTGCATTTAAAGTTCCTAAAATTTATTAGTTTATTTCTAAATTTCTTTTCTTCTATCCTTTGAAATCAAAATTAACCAATAAAACTAAAATCTGAAACATTTAAAAATAATTGATGGAAATGATGCACTAATCTTAAACGCATAGACAATTCTGTTGGTGAAAATGACACAAATTCCCAAAAGAAAAAAAATGTCTTTTCATCCAAAAAGAATGTACATCAACACAGATTGTTTAGAACAATATTTTAATTAAAATTGTATTATATAATTTTTATATTCCATTATAACGAAGTCTTTTTAAAGAAATGTACTTGATAAAAGTTCTCAAAAAAAAAAAAAAAAAAAAAATGCAATTTAACAAATTACAACGACCATTTGGAAAATGATTTTTTCGAAGACTAAATTTTAAGACATAAAAAATCGCACGGAGTTGCTCCTACATTACGTACGCCATGAATTAAACATTAACATTCCTGGACTCATCATGGACAAGTTTTAAACGAAATTTCAGTTTTACAATTTTCGGTACTATAAATTTTTAAACTTCTAAGGAGCTGGTCATACATTACGTACGCCATGAATTAAACATTAATAGTGTTATTACACGTAAAAATTACAAGCGACAAAAATGGCCTGCGACTCGTCAGATTTCGTGAAACTTGCGTATTATCAACTTGAAACTTACGTATTATCCAAGCATTTCATTGGCTGTTCGGGAAAAGGCTTTTTCATCGTCAGATTTCCAAGAAATCTGACAACCCATTTTAAATGAAATTTCATTCTTAAACTTCTAAACATCTCACATAATTTTACTTTTTACACCGTCGTATAGATAAAAAAAATGTACTTTTAAATGCAATTTGTTTGAAAGCTGTATCTCAATTTGTTTTTGAATTATTAATAATTCTCTGTTAGTTAATTCTCTGTTAGTTAATTCTCTGTTGAAAGTAATGGCAAATTACAGATATACATAAATTACAGTATAGACCAATCAGAACACGAATAAAATGGGTATTCAACCAATAAAAAACTTCAGATATGCTTTTGATTTCCTACCCTGACGAGGACAATAACCATTTTTCCAAATAGTTAAAAAACAAAAACTTCGCGGAACGTAATTTTTGCAAAAACTTTGTGACAGAGTTTAAATGAAACGAAACAAAAAGCTAAAATATCTGTTTTTTTTTTTATTTTTTATTTATTTATTTATTTTTTAAGAAACACTACAGCAAGGAGAGATAGTTAATGTTAAACCTATGGGAGCTTCTTTTCGTAATTTCTGTAAAAACATTGTGGCAGAGTTTTAATGAAACGATGTAAAAGGCGATGTAAAAGGCTATGTTTAAAAAAGAGCGAAACATTACAGACACAGTTTTTTTACTTCAAGAACTTTTTAAATTATTGTATTCCATTATAATGTAGTCTTTTTAAAGAAATGTAGTATTTGATAAAAGTTCTGAACAAAAAAGAGAAAAAAAAAACCTTTTTTAAAATTCTATACTTCACCAAGCTACAAAATGGATGCCCCTATATCCCAGCAGATTATTCGAATGCGTTAATCCAAAGAGGAAAGCTTCCCGTTCCTTCACTTGACAGCCCGACACCACCCATTTTGCCCTTTGAGGGGAGAGAGCGTGCAGCGCGGGTTTTCACGGGTATCACAGCTAAAAGTTCGGTCCAAGACCGGCCCGGCCCAAATGAATTTCTACAAAACATTGATTTTTACGTCGATTTGGTTAAAAATTTGTCTTGTATGAGTATTCTGCGACCAAAAATAGTTATCTATGCTTTTTATTGTCATGTTTATAGAATTTATTGCGATATTTTTTCAATGAATCGCTATTTGTTGCATGTAAATGTTTCAGTTATAATTAATATAGTTGATTCATATTCCATGTATTGGAGACTTAAAAATCTGAAAAATGCTATACAGTAAAATCTTCTAAGACGGAATTGCATAGGAAAGAAAAAAAAATGCGTTATAGACAAGTTCCCTTCTTAGCAGGTGTAACTCATTTTCTTACGTATTACTACATTCATTTTACATGGACCAACATATTTTTCACATTAAGAGAGGATTTCGTCATAGATTCTTTTTCACGCGGTTTACTATATTTTAATTTAGCTACATTTTAACCCATTTATGCCTAGCGTCCCATTTTTGGGACGTTTCGAATTTTAATAAATTTTTATAATTTTCTTCTTCTTTACAGCATGGAAATTGTATGAAGTAATTGTCTATAAATGTCTTTATCTACTACCGAGAGATGGCAGCATAGATGTCGGCACAGGTCGGAATTTACAGGCCCTGGCCCTGCCCGGACCGAACAAAAGCAATCTTGGCCCGGCCTGATGAAAAAATTAAAAGTTCGGCCCGAGCCCCGCCCGGCACGGCTCGTACAAAAATCAGTGAAAACAGGCCCGACTCGTGGAAAATCAATTAAATGAGGTCCGACTCAATTTGACCAAAAAAATTCAGGTTTTTCTGAACATACAATTACGATTCTTTTAAAGAATAACACTGCATACATATTTATGGGATAGTTTTACAGTATATTTTAAAATTACTATGTGTTCGCAAGACAGAAAATACATAATAGTAACATTAACGATTACTTAAGAATATTAGACGTTTCAGCATTCATATAAGGATTCATTAAAAAATTAATGTAGCTTAGAAAAAAAGAAAAAAAAAGGAGGGTTAAAAACATAACTTTTGAAGCTGTATAATAAAAAGCAGATTTGTAAAAATATTTCTCTGTCATTTAATAAGGCTTTTCTCAAATCCAAAGGAGCTACTTTCTGATACATTTCTGAATTCATTTCTTTTCGGAAACGCATAAGATTGGCAAGTGTTCTTATTTAGAAACTATGTAATCGAATAACGTTATCCTTTTTTTTTTTATAAAAGCAATATATCTTTGAGAAAATACTGTCAAAGTTAAAATTTTGAATCGAATTTCCAGAATCGATAGCACGGGAAGGAGAAAAATCGGCAGTCACAAGACAAGAATCTCATATATCTCGATAAGTAATTTAGTTATTTTAAAAAAAATGGAAAACACTGTTCGATTCCAAATCACTTCAAAAGTCAGGCCTGTCAACTTTATGCCTTTACAGTTAAAAATGAGTCAGAAGAAAATGTGTCAGAAAATTTCTCATTGTTGAGGTGTGAATTTGAGAAACACCTTAAGATATATTTCCAAAGATTCATTTAACAGAAGTTCGTTATCGCTATTAATGTTTTTACAAAACATATTGCCTTCCCTACACATCCTGAGAACAATAAAATCCAGTTCCAGGCTTGCGCGAATATGTAGGGGGGAAAATGCAATCCTGATCTCGGCACGAGTCTGCTGAAAAGAAAAAGTCCGGGCTCAGATACCATTTAAGGGTGTATTCCGATCCAAACTGCTTATTTTCTGATTCCTTTTAAAATTCATTTTTGCTCTCAAACGCATCAAACTGGGAAATTCTCTTATTTAGGAACTACATAATGTGCCGTGCTTCTCGATTTTTTGATAAATGCAGAAAATATTGTATGAAACGCTGTCAAAGTTGGCGTTTTGAACCGAATTTTCCGAAGCGGGCGATCTGGGAATGAAAAAATGGTAATACTCAGAAAATAATTGTTTAAATACCAAATTCTAATTAATTGAGCTGAAAATGAAATCACACGGCATGTTAAACATGTCTTCAAAAATCACCCCCAGCAAGTTTCATGTTTTTACTTTTAAAAATGAGTCTGAAAATGTCTCAGAAAATTTCGAGCTGTTGAGGGTGGAAAAACATTTTTTCGAATACACCCTTAACTGTCCGATGCTGATCTCTACGCTGGATATGTTACTTTTCTGAATTGATATTGACAAACTGGCATCGGCTCGTGATGCACATTTATACTTATTCTCGCGAAGATCCCCATGAGTCATTGAAAATTACTCATATTTTATCGACTTCGATTAAGTTTTTATAGCGGACGGTAGGCCCGCTTATTTTTTTTATCGACCCGACCCAGCCCGGTAGACCCGTTCAATATTTTTATCGCCCCGGCCCGGTCCGTTGAGAAGGATGTTCTAATTCTGCCGGCCCGGTCCGTTTGAAAATTCGCCTTCACCTTGCCGGCCCGGCCTGCAAGCCGGGTACGGGCTCGGGCCAAGTCCGGGCCCGTGCAGACTTCTATGACAGCATAAGATTGACATTTATTTGCTTAAATGAAGGGGTTTTTTTTTCGGTGTTTATAAATTTTTCATTTTTCAAGATAGCGAAATGTAAAAATTAAATATGTAATAAGTGTATTTTTTGTATCAAAGATCCAAATAAATAAGCCATAATCTTAGCTTGTAAACTTCTTTGAAATATGTATTTTTTTAAATTGCGAAATTATAAGTTCAAGCCTATTTTTATGCATGTTTGTAGCGTACTAAATATAGGGCGCCAGGCACAAATGGGTACATATTTCTAATAGCCATTTAGGGGCAGTTATTTATGTAAAGTCCTTTTCAAGATGATTTTGAAATAAATTGTTTTTTATCCTCAAATACGATTATTCTTAATTCATTATTAATAATACTTATAATGTTATTAGTCTCTGTAAAGAAATAAATCTATTTTTAATAGTTCACAAAAATACTAATTATAGTATATAATATACAATTTCAAAACTTAATTTATATAAATTTAGACAAAACATAGAATTATGCATTTTTCCACGTATGGATATTCACATATTTAGTATGTTTGCATTTTATCAAATAAATACAAAAATATTTTTACGTAATTTTTTTTAGTATTTTTTTCAGTTCATTTTGCCACATTTTAAAGTGATTTTACAAACATATTTGAGAAAAAAAAAATTCAGGCATAAAAGGGTTAATAAGCCTAGAAATTTAATATTCTTTATAAAGAATAATATTAAATGTTTCTTTATAAAGAATAATATTAAATGTTTAATTGCAGAATAATGGCGATTTAAAAAAGTATGCATTGTTTGCAAAAATTTTTGGGCCAGGCCAAATTTTACGGATCTTTCAATGGACTAGGCCACGCCGAGACAATAATTTTCATACGGGCTGTGTCAAAACCGGGACTGAAAATATAGGCCAGTGAAGACTAGGAAGAATGATAACAGTCCCGGTTCGGTACGGAGAAAATAAGTTAAGCTGTGTACACACTATCCTTCTAACTGTAATCAGTGTCGGCTTCGTTTGTTCTTGCCACGCGGTGTCTTTGATTTTTAACGACTTTAGCAGGAAAGGGACTGATGTCCAGCAAAAGAGGAACCTTTCCTTCAAGTAGAGTCGAGCTCCTTATCTCCTGACCCATTGTTGATTCCCCTCATTCTTTTGTCAATAAACCGCAGATGGGTTCAGAATAAAAGCTTTTCCAAGAATACTGGACAAGCAGGCAAAATACGCGTGAGTACG
Organism: Maratus speciosus; assembly: GCA_963932465.1. Classification (NCBI taxonomy): domain Eukaryota; kingdom Metazoa; phylum Arthropoda; class Arachnida; order Araneae; family Salticidae; genus Maratus; species Maratus speciosus. The sequence goes on from OZ010800.1 coordinate 275,504,024, forward strand.
CAGCCTTAGACCCTGTCCGCTCCTTCAGGAAAAAGGTCCGAGTCCAGACCGGAAAGAGTAGTAACTAGGCCCCGCTCGGCCCGATTCCTGTGAATGAAAAAAGGCCCAGGCCCAATCCAAGCAGGTCTCTGGTCTATGGCATTTTTATTTAAAATGAACAATAATATAAACATGAAAAAGAGACTGTAATTATATATATATATATATATATATATATATTTTTTTTTTTTTTTTTTTTTTTGTTAGAACTTTTTCGCACAAGACAAAAGTTTAAGCATATCGACGTAAAAATAAATATCTATATATCTATTCGAAACAATTAATACTATACAGGTTGCTGATGCACTTTATCTGTCACTTATAAAGCTGTCATTAAAATATTCTAAATTCTTCCTAGAAAGTTTAAATAGTTATTTTTGATTATTATAATTATAAACATTTAATGAATAAAATGAAGGAGAATTAGTATTAAAAATCTTATAATCTGAAATCGAAATCTGAATAAAAAATCAGCAACACTGTTTGTGGCCTGTATAATGTTAAGAAAGATCTGCCTGTCGAACACTTAAGGCTGTTCTCAACTGCTCGGCTGAAGAAGTGCAAAACGTTTTGACGCATTTACAAATTCTTTTTTTAACGGAAAGATATAAAACTGGAAGGCCTGACTAGGGAAGCGATTTGGAATCGAACTGTGTTTTCCATTTTTTTTTATCAATAAATTACCTATTGAGTTATAAGCGATTTTGATCACGTGACAAAGACTTTTTCAACCTTTTTTGAGTGGTTATTCTTAATTCGCGCGGAAATTCGGTTCAAAACGCCCACTTTGACACTATTTTCTGAAAGATCTATTGCGTTTCCAAAAAAACGGAAAAAACAGTTCGATGACATAGTTTCTGAACAACAACACCTTCTAGTTTCATGCATTTCCGAACAAAAATAAATTAAAACTTATGTCATAAAGTTGTCCTTTTGCTCTTCGAAGGACTTGGCCTTCTGTTTCTGGTTCGGTTTCAGAATTTGTTTTGACTCTTCCGGGTCGGATTTGGGAAGGCTAGAATTTTCAAAAGAATGTCGAAAATAAAAAGGTTAAAAATCTATATGCTATATGATCTCCATAGCGGACACATACGAAAAGCGGGTACCTCTATTTAGCAAACGCTTTTAAATTTTTAACACAATTATATATTCACATTGTAATTCCTAATCATGGGTGTAGGATTTAGCAAATCATGGGTATTCCCACCATATTTCCGACTAGACCCCCCCCCCCCCCCCAAAAAAAAAAAAAAAAAATATTTTTTTGTGAAAAAAGGATTATTTAAAAGAGCAGTAGAGCTATAAATGATAAGTTATAATAACAAGACCCAATAAAACGCAAATTGTAGTTTACTGTTTAAGTGAGGGGGAGGAGGGCACAGTCAAAGTCACATAAGTAATATACAACATAACAACAGACATGCCAGCTATGAGATTGATTCTTTAAGAAACAAGGTGGTAAACAAGGTCTGGATATTTTTATGATGCCTCAAGCTCAAAGAGGGACCTCTATTGTATGTTCTTCTGAGATAAGACATCTACTCTCCTATTGTATAAAATGACCTTGGTCGTAGAACTCCTAAGCTAAATTCTAGGAAGCAATGTATAGATATCAGGTTGCTGTGGCTAAACATTCTCTGTGAATCTTACAGTCGTGGAAAAAAAAAAAAATTACCCCAACTAACTCTGCATCAAATTAATGTAGAAGAAAGTGACTGGTACCAAACGGTTGGAAATAAAGTCTACTTTTAAATGATGTATATAAAATTTGCTTAGAGGCCATCTACATATCAAAACAAACCTATTTTTTTTTTTTCAATAGCAATACTCAAGTTTGACACCATAAATAAATTCTACTCCCTTCAATTAACCAAAAAAAAAATTTTTTTTTCATGAAGTTCGTAAGATTAGTTTCAGAGAAATTATTTTAAAATGGGCACATTTTAGGGGCTGTATCCAAATTGAAGTTCAGTACTCGATTATTGAAATGCTACAGAATGGCTATCTCACTTCTACTAAGGGTGTTTTACAATCCAAGCAACTTATTTTCCGATTCAATCTTAAATTCATTTTTGTTCTGAAACGCATCCCATTGGTAGATTCTCTTTTTCAGAAACTATATAATGGCCCGTGCTTGTCGATTTTTTAATAAAGGCACACTATATTGCAAAAAAATGCCGTCAAAGTGGGTGTTTTGAACCGAATTTCCCGGAGCGAGAGAGCTGGGAACTAAAATGATGGTCGTACTGAGAAAATAATTGTTTATAAATCAAGTTCTAATGAATTGAACGAAAAAGGAAAACATGCGGCCACTTATACATCTCTTCCAAAATCGTGTCAGCAAGTTTCACCTTTAAAAATGAGTCTGAAAATGCGTCCGAAAATTTTGAGTAGTTGCGCGTGAGAAAATATTTTTTTAAATATACCCTTAATATATTATTTCTTGCCAATATGACAATTTCACTCGCTTAATATCTTTCGATTATTGCGAGCCTGAAATTTTAATAAAATGAGTAAAATATATTTTTTCAAATTATGCTTTTCTAGATGGCTCCTTAAACCATTTTGACAGTTTTTAATCATAATTCGAAAACTACTTCGGAGAAAATTTTTATATTCAGAATTCGCATAAAGCAGGATATAATAAATATAAATCTATCAACAAAAAAAAAAAAAAACTGTCGGTTATATATCATATTCTTTTTAAATATTAATTTCATAATTCATAATTTATATTATGAAATTTTTATAATTACAAATTTAATGTATTTATGTTTGAATTTTTTAGTATTATAACCACACACAAAATTATCACATTAGGATTATAATTTCAGGAGATATTAATAAAGACATAAAAATGTAATTTAACACCTCTAAATTTTGAATGTTTATAATTCAAAGTCTTATCACCCAAATGAATTTAAATTTCGTTTCTAGGAATAGTTTGAACCGAAAATTTAAAATATAGTGTCAAAATTGGATATTGCTGTTGAAAAGAACAAAGTATGGTCTGCTTTTGATTTGTAGATAGCCTCCTAAGCAAATTTTCTATACATCATTTAAAAGTAGACTTTATTTTCAATTGTTTGGTACCAGTAATTTTCTTCTATTATAATTAGTTGCTGAGTTAGTAGGTGTTGTTTACTTTTTTTTCTGACACTGACCCATACTGTGTATGAAAGAGCAGAAAATATTCAAAGGTATGTTTGTTTTAATTAATACCAGTTTTAGATTTTATTTTATAAGAGGGAAAATAGCTTTATTGTTACTTTTACTTTAATTTTCTAAAAAATCTAATTTATCTTATCTAAATATGTGTTCCAAGGGGAGGGGGTGGGGTATAAATAGTTATGATTATCAGGACTTTAGATTTACTCACACACGATAGCACAGTTTGTGGACGGTTAAGAGGTGCGATTATTCTATATAAAATTTTTTGAAATGTTTTATAATCATATTGATTTTAGACGGGACTCTTTTAAACATAAAAAAAAACTTAAACGGCATTACTTTAGCTGTATTTTTTTTTTAAACTGAAATATTTTCTTATTAAATTTTGCAAAAGCTCTGCATATTTATTTATAAATTTATTATTTCTTGTAAAATTCTGTAATTGTTCACTGAAATTATTTGTCTTTGTTATTATTCTTGTATAGTAATGTTTACATGTTTCATTTGAAATGTGTATTTGATCTTACTTAATTACGAAAATGGCCGTCAGCTATCGCTACTGCGGTAGATGCGGCCTTGGGAGCCGATGCAATTTCCAAATCAATGGTTGAATTCATGGCAACCCAGTTACAGAAGATCTCGATTAGCCGTGATACTACCACAGAATCTTTTGTAATCATGTAATATTTTTAAAACATAGCAAATAAGCTTGGGTTTTGAGCATGAGGAGACTGGGCGTGTATTGGCGAGCGTATCTCGTAGGGAGTCGAGCCCCTCTTTAATAACAAATCTATTCAAATAATTATTCTAGGGGTTAATTCAATCGCATTCCAAATTTTGGATACAGGTAATGCATATCTATAAAGACACAGTAATATATTTTTTTAAGTAATATTGTTAATTTTTCATAAATTTTTTATGTAAAAATCTTATGTAAATTTTCGTATCAAGATAAATTATGTTTAATAACACAAGCATTTTTTTAAATGAACCATACCATTTGAGTTTTTAATTCGACATCATATTAATTTTTCTATTGCTCGTAAGTTGAAATCATAAAAAAGGGAAGATAATACATATGCAACGGTGAAAAATAAATTAAAGTGAAAGGCTATATTTATTTACTATTTTTCATTTTCCATTAAATTTATTGCATCATGATTTTTTTTTTTTTTTAATGCACCATGATGACGAACTTTCTGTGGTTGTTTTGATTCTCTGAAATTCGCTCAAAACATCCATTTTGACACCATTTTCTTAAATATATTTTTCTTTTACAGGAAAAAGAGAGAGAGATTATTCAATGTCTTTTTATATGAATAAGAATAACCATAAAATGTACCAATTTAAGAATGAAAATTATTTCATAAATGTGTCACAAAGTAGTAAGTTTTGTTGTGAGTACAGACTTGTTAAAAATTACGGAGGAAAAAACTGTAGAAGTAATAAGTGCTATTAAATGAATATAGCTGTATAAAAGAATCTTTGGCTATATCCTTCCAAAAGATAGATCTAAATGCCTTAAAAATCGTTTTATATGTAATGTATTTTTTGGTTCTTGTAAGAAATAGCGGTGGGCTTTTTTCTTTGATTGTTAATACAGAATATGTTAATATATTCTGTAACAAATTAAAAAATACGACAGCTTATGAATTAGCATTTTTCTTAAAGTTGTAAATATTCAGATTTTTTCATTTAAAAATTTTAAGAGATGAACAGAAAAATTTCTATGGTTTTCAATTCACAAATCATGCTTCAAGCAAAAACCTAGACATGCGATTATTTTTCCCACACGATGACAAAGCGTATTCGAACTGTTTAACTTTGTAAGGAGAAATTTGCTCGGGGCGATTGTTTGTTTGCACTTTCTCCCTTCTTGTCAGGGATACTTTTTAAAGTCAGTCGATATGACCCCACGCAGCGCGCGTAGTAATAGAAGCGGTTACGGTACAATGATTTATAACAGCTTTTCTCGAATACAGTACTCTTGTATAATTCGTAAACAAAAATTTTCCCGGAAACAGTATCGTTTAATCTGTTAATTTTCTGTGAAAGTCAAATACAGTCAAACCTCGTTAACATGAACACGCTTAACGTGAATTACTTTTAACATGAATTGTTTTCACAGTCCCCTATAAAAATGAATACAAAGATTTGATACTGATAACATGAATTACTGTTAACATGAACAAAATTTTGATTCCCCTTGAGGTTCATGTTAACGAGGTTCGACTGTATATATTTCAAATGTCTGAATATTTGTGTTGTGTCAACCTGTCGTAATCGAGCGTATTAAAACCCTAATCCCAAATTTCTTTCAACAAATTCTATCAGAAATGTTTTTTTTCTTTTTTTTCTGTTAGGGACTGTGCATATATAAAACATTATCGTTTTAGAGGGGAGGGGGGGGGGTCTGGCACATGATATCGTAAGATATCTCTAGGGGGAGGAGGGGGTTGTCTTATGATATTGTTATCATTTTTGATCCAACCAAAATTTCCTCTTTTTATTTGTAACTTTGTCTTTGCATCAAAATAGTCTGTTTTTTTAGTCTTATATAGTCTTATGGAAACGCAAAGATATTATTAAAATCATTAAATGATTATAAATTATTTAATTCCAAAATTGTAGACTACTCCAACGTTTGTCATTCCTTTTCTTCTGTCATGTGTACGCATATATAATACGCTTTTCGAGAAAGCATATGCGAAGTACGTTTGAAATAATACTTGTGTTTACTAGTAAATAAAAGAGAAAGAATGTTGTCGATCTGTTTTGTTGATAAGAAGCTCTGTCTGCCGCCCCCTCCACCCGTGCAGGTGCAAGTGCAAAAAGACATTATGACTGTTCAATGCATTATATAACAAAAATATATTATTAAATTCTTTTAAATAGTAACTATTTCTTTTAAGGCTATTCTCAAATCCAAACGGGCAACTTTATGACATGTTTTAATTTATTTTTGTTCGGAAATGCAGGAAACTAGCAGATGCTGTTGTTCAAAAACTATGTAATCGAACTGCTTTTTCTGTTTTTTTTTTTTTTTTTTTGGAAACGCAATAGATGTTTCAGAAAATAGTGTCAAAGTTGACGTTTTGAGCCGAAGTTCCCGAAGAAAGCAGAAAAAAATAGTAAGGAAGGGAGAAAAACATCTTGTCAAGGTGATCAAAATCGCTTGTAACTCAATAGGTAATTTATTTATAAAAATAAAAAACACAGTTCGATTCCAAATCGCTTCCATAGTCAGGTCTTACATTTTTATATCTTTCCGTTAAAAATAAATTTGTAAATGTGTCAAAACGTTTTGCGCTTGTTGAGCAGAGAGGGGAGAACAGCCTTAAGTGTTACTTGATATAAAGTTATTTCATATATAAAGGGATATTTTATTGACTTCACCTGACATAATCAAAAATAAATATAACTACATTACTCGAAACGAAAGGAAAAAAATCCGAAAAAAAAAAATAATAATTTTTAGACATTGATAACGATATCATTATGTGTGTGTGTGTGGGGGGGGGGGGGGGAGGGGGGTCAAGGAACGGTAACGTGTGATATCGAAAGGGGGGGAGGGGGATACTCA